>CM032446.1:215550426-215687926 GCA_019049505.1 Pachyrhynchus sulphureomaculatus
TATCCAATTTACGTGTTTTTATAAATTTATACATATGTTCTATATAAATCGATATAAGCCTAGATAATGGGAGATAAGGTGAGATAATGGGAGATAAGGAGAAATAATAGGAGATAAGTCGAGATAAGACTCGATAATGGGAGTTAAGGTGAGATAATGGGAGATAAATATAAATAATGAGAGATAAGAAGAAATAATGGGAGATAAGCAGAGAAAAGTCTAGATAATGGGAGTTATGGTGAGATAATGGGAGATAAGGAGAAATAATGGGAGATAAGGAGAAATATTGAGAGATAAGTCGAGATAAGCCTAGATAATGGGAGATGAGGTGAGATAATGGAAGATAAGGAGAAATAATGGGAGATAAGGAGAAATAATGGGAGATAAGGAGAAATAATGGGAGATAAGGAGAAATATTGAGAGATAAGTCGAGATAAGCCTAGATAATGGGAGATGAGGTGAGATAATGGAAGATAAGGAGAAATAATGGGAGATAAGGAGAAACAATGGGAGATAAGGAGAAATAATGGGAGATATTTTGTTACGTTGGGTAACATAAGGAATAGGCAGTGACGATAGTGGTGAATCAAGTCCACGCGAGCGGAGCCGCGGGCCCTGCAAGTATCTCATATAATATGAAAAATTTTTAGTTGATTGAATACTGTAATTACTCACAACCAACAACTGTTGTCTTTACCTGAGTTAAAATAATGAAAATTTCATACAATTTTAATGTGAACTTAGTGTCAATATATACAATGGCGATATTTTAGGGACTAGACCCTCTAAATTTATCCAATAATTGCAACAGGATAGTAATCTTACAATTTATTAGAAAACTCTTGTTTTTTTTTTATGAGTCTAGCACACGTGCTGCAAGGGAGTCCCTAAAGCGCTACAGGAGCCACACGTGTGCGCAAAAAGCGATTCATGATTTTCTTGAATCGCTGTAAATTGTACGCGGTCGCATACACAGTACTGAGCAAATTATTCTCAAGGGATGATGTGCTTCATATAAAAGACTGCTTGAAAAGCGTTGTACGAGGAGTAACAAGCTGAACCTCATACAGATGTGAAGTATTAGCGCGACGTGTCTTTTTAACATGCATCGCTCTGGAAGGAATTAAGCGGGCTACATCCTTCGAACACTTTCCATGAAAATACTTATATAATATATATATATCTATATATAATAGAATAGTCTCAAGTCGCCAACCGTTCTTCCATGTTCCAGCGAATCAAGGCCGCCGGTCACTTCCGGGCTGCTGTTTTCCCTTTTTTCTTCAATCCATAAAAGATAAAGTAAAGGTAAGTGACATGGTAATCATAGTTGAAAATTATAATGGAAAAACATTATATTTTTATTTTTAATTTTATTAAAATAAAGTGTTTTTCGAAGATAATTAAAAGGACAGGGAAATATAAATTAGAATTAATAAAAGAAAAACTGGTTATTTTTGATCACAAACGCATACATATCTCTGTACTTAAATGTAAGGATGGTATCATACTTAAAAGTCAGCTGCAGTCAATCTAAACTGCTATAAAATTTCTAATTTTTAGTCTGATTGACTCCATCTTGTCCCGGATCCCTGCTAAAAATATTATTTACATCTACTTCCAATCAGCAGACGTAAGAAAAAGACGGTGAATGAAATGAAAATTAAAAGAATCAGTTTTATACATACAACACTACATACACTAGAAGGTGGCCAAAAGATCATTCAAGAACACCAAAGAAATGTTCCCTATGAGTTGTAAACCATATTTTTCCTAAAATTGTTTTATTTTAATATGAAAAAACGATGAGAAAACTTTTTTAATAATTTTCCCTGATTCCCATGTTTTTTTGGTGTGCGGAGTTCGAAAATAATAATAAAAACGTAGTATCACCCACCAATTTTTCACATTTAATATTCAAAATCATTCGAATGTTATTAGGTTGGCAATAAAATCAGAATTTTATAAGATTGGCTGTAGAATCAAATGTTATTAGGTTGGCAGTTTCGATAAATGTCACAGCAATTTGTTTTCTTTCAGTTAATATAACCTAGCATTTCAGGGATTAAACCATTCACACTCAAAGTAAGGCTAATCGTGGTTGTGAAAACTCTCCCAACACTTTTTGTTATATATGTGGTGAGTTTGTAGTTAAAAAAACATCAGAGAAACATTACTGACTTTGTAAAAAAAGTATACTTTGCATATTTTGGTGTAGAAATCGGTAATCAAGGAAAATTTTGGGCTCCTCACAAAGTATGTTATGTTTGCGTCGAGGATCTTAGGAAATGGTATAAGAAAGAAGCTTTTAGATTTGCAATACCCATGGTATGGAGAGAGCAAGAAAACATTCAAATGATTGTTATTTTTTGTAGTGTTGATGTTTCTGGATATAACTTCAAAAATAAGAAAGTAATTGTCTAACCTAACTTTACTTCAGTTAATCGGCAGGTAGGACATGGACATGATGACGTTTTACAGCCTAGTCCCGAATTTAATGAAAGTCGACCGGATGATGATGAGTTTTAATGTTCTATAGAAAATTTAAAATCACAGTTGTTTATACAAGCTGAGTTAAATGATTTAGCGAGAGATTTGGGTTTGACTAAGGAAAAAGTAGAATTGTGGTTCTAGGCTGAAAGAAAAATAATTATTGGAATCTGAAACATCTATTTATTTTTTAAAATTTTTTATTTAATTTAATTATTTATAATTTAATTATTTATAATTTAATTATTTAACTTTCACTATTTTGAAATTTAATCGATGTCATATTGTGAGAGAACTGTGGGTGATACAAAAAAAACTGATACCATATACAGTTTCAGCACCCAAAAATACATAACACTTAGATGTATTGGTTTAAAAAAGTTTTTACAAATATTTTTTTTGTTGGCCTGTGTAATTAGCTGCTTTTAGCATGATGTTAAATATGGAAATAATAAGATGCTTTGGTTTTTTAATCCACTCTCAGATAGTTTTGATTGCAAAATAATGAAAATCGTGGGAAATGACGGTTAGTTTAGCGATATATTATCAATATGCCTGATTCAGGAAATCCAGTTATTTTAATTTATCTACCGGATAAGCCAACAGGAATGTTGTGATATAAATAAAGCAAAGAAAGCATCTGAGAATATATCATAGGTATATTTTAAGGAAAAGTTCAGGAAAGACATTCTGGTTAATATATTCCTTGTGAAAATCAGCACATGAATATTAGAAGGTTTATCAAATTGGTGTCATATATAACAGAAAAATGTAAACAGGCCACTGTATTAAGAAGTCTCAGATTTGAATACTAGAACAAATTAACTGGTTTACATTAGAGACACATGATAAAATCTATTTAAAGTTTAAGGCAACGCTTATTTTTTAGATGCCTTTGTCCTTACCGTTATCTTAGGCATGCGCAATAATAACTTGAAGGAACTGCACTTTCACACTGCGACAGAATCGCAATAAAATAAACTAAAAGTAAGGTTAGGTTAGTATTCATCTTCTATAAAGTTAGGGGGATTTTTTTTATTCATTTCATGGTTAAACACACCGGTTATTAGTATGGGGGATGGGACGACACAAGTTTCTAAATTAAAGTTGTGTCTCGAAGGTTTCTATAACTTCCTTCCATATTTCCTAGTTAATACGAATGTGCGATAAATTAAATTTCATTTAAAACTAGCATTACACAACACTTATCACCACTGCACCAAATGCATTATTTTTTCACTTGACACGTGTTACGTAACCTTGTTAGCATCATCATGATCGATTAGTAAGTCGACAGTCAGTCATCACTCGTGATGATGCTCACATGGTTCAAAAAACGCGTGTCAGGTGCAAAAATAAAGTATTTGTTGTAGTGGTGATAACTATTATGTAATGATATTGTGCTAAACATTCAAAATTCCAACATAATCTGAAAAGATTATGATTTCAATTTTACTGTATTTTTTAGTGGTTTTGTATACCTAAGTAGAAAAAAAAACAGGTCTTAACCATAAAAGTGATAAAAATAACGAACTTAAAATAATCGTTATCTTTAATAAAGGCTTCTCTTATTTTGTTTCAATACTGCGGAAGCTTCAAACGGTGAGCACATGCGTCAAATAACGATAGCAGCTGTGTCCTTATATTTAATTTCTTCCATTTACGGTTGCGCATAGTTTAAATAATGATTGTGGTATACCAAAATAAGCCTTGCAAAATCACTCTATTGTGAAAAGATTTCAGTGTTATTTAAGGTACATGTCGCCAGAAATAACTCAATAGAATGATTGTCGATGGCATAAAAGACAAGGGCTCAGTTGAGAAATATTGGTTGATGTCAGTTGTCATTAATTGTAAATAATAGTAACTAGAAAAAATATTAGTTTACTTTCTGTATATTTGTTGGTTGTAAGTTTAAAAATAAGAAAATTGAAGAAAAAATTATAATTTAAATATAGATCCTATTAATTTATTTAATATCTCCCCAATATTTTGGGCATTAGAGAGCAGAATATTTAGCGTATGGTGTTATCGTAACGTAAAAAAATATTTTCAATGAAAAAAATACTACTTTGCCCACTGACATTAATGCGTAAACATTGTTTATCTTTCACGGTTGTAGAAAAAGTCAGAAGAAACTGTTGCTTACTTGACGTCATCTTGTCCAAACAAGATTTTCTTAAATGACATCACGTTTCGAAATACTTTAGTAATAAAAACCGCGTTTAGTTTATTGACCAACTTCTCTTAACCGAGAAAAACTACAACTATATCTAACCCAGAATAAACCGCGCTATTTGCCAAAACCATCATTTCATTTCGTTGAAAAGACTAGACATTTGAAGTGCATTTTCGCGCCATTCAAAGAAAAGTTAGACAAGTTGGATAACATCCAGGAAATGCTCGGCAAAGGAAAATGTAATAACTATTAACAAGAAAGTTTTAAAAGCAGTCGAGTAGAATTCAAAATGATGCGGCTGCTCAAGAATTTCGGTTTCTATCTAGGTTTAATCGCTATTTGAATTTGGGGGTATTGCAGTTGTGAAATATATGATGTCTTTAGTATTCGAGGATAGTAGATGTAGGGAAATTATGCCTGTGTAAAAAAAAAGTCCGACAGTATTCAGCAGTATCGAGCATCTGCTCCGGAAGGTAGTTTCCTTAATATTTGATGGAAATTCATTATAACTATATAATTAAAAGGCTGCTTTTAGTCAATTTTCACTGATTTATTTATAATTGTGATGACGCGTTTCGCTGTCGACATCGAAACGCGTCATCACAATTATAAATAAACCAGTGGAAATTAACTAAAAACAGTCTTTTATTATATATTTATAATGAATTTCCATCAAGTAGAAGCTACAACCATCCGAAATTTAAAACAAGCTGATATAAGCTTTCTAGCTTCAAACTAATTCTAAATTGTGCAATAACAAATATTTGGTTTTTAAATCAGTGCCTCCAAAACCAAGTAACATTATGGACAGTGTAAAATGTAGATCTGAAGAAACTGCATTGACAGCGAAACGCGTCATCACACTTGTAAATAAACCAGTGGAAACTGACTAAAACCAGTTTTTATTATATGTTTTCTTAATAATTAAAAATAGGTACAATCTCAAACAGTTCTCTGTGTACACTTATTTATTGTGGGGCAGTTTATTTTTTTTATAGCGCTCTTCTTTCAGACCTGAAATTAAATAATATAAAACATTTGGTAATATAATTTGAAAAATATTTGCATTGCTGCCCATTTCATGATCCCAAGATTACGATAAACATAGTTTCAATTTTTTGTCACAAGATAACTCTTGAACCCGACTAGGTATCAGTTTTAATTTAACTACTTGTATGAAGTGCCAAAACAAGTATTTAGAAACAAACAATGAACGGTTTCATTGCCGGTGGTGGTGGTGGCTTTTGGGTCGTGGTTTAAACGTTTCGCTACTTGGTGTTTTCTGCGGCTGACATTCTCAAAGGCTGTGAAGTAACCACAGGAGTGCCCCTCTCGACGACATTCTATCAACTATGCTGTCATTTTTAGTATTCCATATGGAATGCTTCGGTGTCTGTCTGTTACATCCAATTTTCTCGGAAACTATTTGACATAGAAAGCTGATATTTGACATAAACATAGGAATTAATGATCCAATCAGAGCCGTGTAGTTTTGAAAGTTAAATTTTGACTTAAGGTATTAGTTTTTGAGGGGGGGGGGGGTGAAATTGAAAGTGAAAAAAAAATTTTTGCAGGATCATCGAGTGGGGTGTCAAATGAAAGCTTGCGAAAACACCCAAGCACATCGTCATTCAATTTGTTTTGCGTTAATTTAGGAGCAAATATGTCCTGGCAAGAACATTTCTCAGGCATAGCAAGGAGAGCTTCTCAAAAGTTGGGAATATTATTTCGAACCAGAAAGCTTTGCACTCCACAATAACTGCTAATTTTTTACAAAGCTCAAATTCGACCAACTATGGAATACTGTTCCCATGTTTTGGGCTCCGCTCAAACATACATTGCATTTGTTGGATTCTATTCAGAGACGAGCTGTTCGTCTGGTTGGAGACTTGGGACTGACCGGCGCACAGTGGGGAAAAACGAAAAATCGTGTTTCAAAATTGTCTAGAGCCTTCAATTTTGGTTCGATTTGGACGATTTTTTTTTAAATTGAAGCTTATTAAATTCCGAACAAAGTAGTCGGAGCCGATTTTGCAATTAAACTTTTGTTTCAAAATGGCGGACGTCTTCAAAATGACGGTTTCTGATTATATAGCGACTGAGACATAGAAAACGCTTACAGTTTCAAACTAAGTTGTGCTAAAATGCGTGTATGTATGTTTTTTTATATCGCAGATAATATATTTAATATCACAGTTACAAGATTAATAATAATGAACCCAAAATGGCTGCCATGAACAATAAAATATTATAAATATGAATAAACGTACCATTATTATTTTATATCCATAACATTTGCATAAATAATTTCTTTAAGGTTGTTAATTATAAATATGTTTCAACAATTGACTTAAAATGACAAATCAAGTATGGCGGATGCCAAAATTGAATCGAGCAAGAAAGTTTCTCTGTGGCATTTAGACTGTGGCAGTCAGATCATTTAAGTTATACAAGTTTAGTTGCGGGATTTAAATTTTCATGCAGTTATTGCTAGAATATTGCTGCTGTAAATTTTAAGTATCGTAGACAATTTTCTAGCAGATCCAAAAAACAGCGATACATGCAGAAAAGGACAGCTCACACAGCTAGAAAATGGCTACAACAGCTAAAACGTTTTGTTAAAATAGGGACAGCTAAATATTTTGCTGCACTAGCCACATTATTTGCTGTTGTAGCAAAAAAGTGGCTGTTATTGCTAAACAGTGGCACAACTTGGTTTGAAACTGTAAGCGTTTTCTGTGTCTCTGTCGTTATATAATCAGAAACCAACGTCCGCCATTTTGAAACAAAAGTTTAATTGAAAAATCGGCTCCGACAACTTTATTCGGAATTTAATAAGCTTCAATTTAAAAAAAAATCGTCCAAATCGAACCAAAATTGAAGGCTCTAGACAATTTTGAAACACGATTTTTCGTTTTTCCCCACTGTGCGGCGGCCTGCGCGTTAGCATGTTAGAAATACATGTCGCGATAATACTTCTCATCCGTATGAGGTTCAGCTTATTACTCCTCGTACAACGCTTTTCAAGGAGTCTTTTATATCATCCCTCTGGAATAATTTGCCCAGGGCGTTGTTTCCCACCGAGTATAATTTACAGCGATTCAAGAACAACGTGAATCGCTTTTCCACACACATGTCGCTTCTGTAGCGCTTTAGGGCCTTCCCTGCAGCACGTGTGCTAGACCCGTGAAAAAAAGAGATCGAGCGAAAATTACCACGAGTGCATTACATTTGGTAATTTATCTAATTTAAAGAAAACTATAAACAATATGGTGGAGATTTTTTCGTGGAAAGTTGTGAATTTAACCGGTACTAAGAGCTACGAAATATCAATACGTATTCGGTGCAATGAGAAATATACTCATATACTTTTCAGTACATTATTGCTTCAAGCATTTGGCCAATCACAGATAAAATAAATTTCCATGATGGCTGGTGGCCAACGGATAGGTACCGAGACTAAAATTTTTTATCTTATTTGTTTATAATTAAACAAATATTTATGTATTAAATGATTGTTTTAAGCTATTATTACAAAAATATCTCGCTTTTTATATACTTTTGGTAATTCTTGTATTGAAGATTAATGTTTGAGTGAATCTCACAGAATAATTCAGCAATTACGGTACGGAACACTAATTGTGCAAATCGGACTTGCCCTTGGTCGGTTTTTTTTTCTCTCTATGACTAAAATGATGCTTAAAAGCTGCCACAGTCTTCGCCATTCTTATACCTTTATAAAAACTTTTTCTTGAAAAGTTGAGAAAAAGCAACAGGCACGCATGTAGATTTTGAGTTCATGGAGGTATTTTTAAACATCTTTTGTAAAGTATATTTCTATTATTGAAAAGACGCAATAAAAATATCCCATCTAAACCAACTATGTCAGCTATGATAAAGCTTGCGATATGTCTTATGAATTATTTATTGCGCAACATACCAAATGGGGAAAACATGTTGCTTCACATTCTAAATTGGTAAGTGTATATGTAGGATATATTTTACAATGAAAACGTAGGAAAGAACTATATTTTTGGTTGATTTGCGCCATTATGGAGTCGAATATACGGCATTTTATATAAGCCTCATCCCTCGTATGAGAATAAAATGAAAATAAAATATTTCTTTAAATGATATTTTGGAAATTCGTCCTACAGTGTTGATTGTAAAATATTAATTATTATTAAGGTTAGTAATTATCTTGAAAAACATTATCGTCTTCTTCGAAGATATGGAAACATATTTTAGTAATTATACAGGCCAACGATGAAAAATTTTTTAAATAATTTTACCTGATTCCTATGTTTTTGGAGTCCGAAAATAATAATAAAAAAGTCGTATCACCCGCTAATTTTTCACATTTTAATATTCAAAATGTGAAAAGTTTATTTTTTATCATTCAAATATTATTTGGTTGGGAATAAAATTAGAATTTTATGAGGTTGGCAGTAAAATCAAATGTTATTAGATTGGCAGTTCCATAAATGTCACAGCTGTTTGTTTTCTTCTAGTTAATATAACCTCTCATTGCAGTGTTTAACCCATGTGCTTTAATTCACACTCAAAGTATGGGTAATCATGGTTGTAAAAACTCTCCCAACACTTTTTGTTATATATATTTGGTGAGTTTGTAGTTAAAAAATATCAAAGAAACATTACCAACTTTGTAAAAAAGTGTACTTTGCATATTTTGGTGTAGAAATCGGTAATCAAGAAAAATGCTGGGTTCTTCACAAAGTATGTTATGTTTGTGTCGAGGATCTTAGGAAATGGTATAAGAAAGAAAAGAAAGATTTGCAGTACCCATGGTATGGAGAGAGCAAGAAAATCATTCAAATGATTGTTATTTTTGCAGCGTTGATGTTTCTGGATATAACTCCAAAAATAAGAAAATAATTGTCTATCCTAACACATTTTCATTAATTGGGGACGACGATATGAAAGACTTCAATAACTACTATAACTATATGAGGAAAAATGGCACCTATGGAACGAGCCTAGAAATACTTGCCCTCTCGGAAACCCAGAATAGCAACTTTCATATCTTCTCAAAACAACGAAGAACAAGAGATACAAAAATAACTTTTAGGGACAAGCCAACAATAATAAGCACAAGAAAAACACACCGAAACTATTTACCTTCTACTAACAGGCAACCCAATGTCGGGACACTTTGAGCTTCTGACACCACAAACCACTAAAAACATCCCAAACAGTAGACCAATAAAAGAAGCATCGGGCGAGCGACGTAACGGTCGAGGACGTCGCGGGAAATGGCAGCTCGACCAAAACGATGAAGATCGGGCAACTGACAATGGACCTGCAAAAGTGTTGTGACGGCGAGTAAGCCGACACCCACCAAGGCGGGAAAATCAAGGCAACGCATGAGTTATACTACAGGGACAAACGAACACACCATGCGTTGCTTTAATAAAAGCACAAGTCCTGACAAAGAAACCACTGAGAAGGGAATCACTCGCCGCCTAGACCCACCACCATCAATCCCAAACGCAACCGACGAAGTATTTAATCAAAAACTCCCGCAGCGACAAAGAAATCCCAACAGCACAAAACCAAAATTCAAACGGCAAATAAGAATAGAAAACAAAATCCACAACATCAGGAGATATCTAGGACACCTTACCCAGTTTATCAGCGGGAACGTGTCCAAACGAGTCACACAGAGTATAAACAAGATCAAGTCCGGGTCTCCCAACAGAACACTGCCAGAAATCCTGGATACTCTAAAACAAAAATTATCCGTATATGCCGCAAGACTCCGTAGATACAAAGAACCAAAGGAGAGGAAAGATACCAACAACCTCTTCCGAAGAAGCCAAACACAGGTCTACCGGAAAACTATGCACAGCAAACAGACAGCAGTGACCGAACCACCAAACAAACAAGAACTCACAGGTCATTGGAAAAGTATCTGGTCAGAACCCAAACTACCCAATAATAACACCCCCTGGATCAAAGGCAAAGAAGGCAAAGATAAACATGTGACAGAACAGGAAAATTCCACATTAACAACTGTGGGACCAAAGAGCATGATGAGGCGCCTGGATGCAAGAAGTTCCGGAGGTAGAATGGCCCCCCGTTCGGATCTCCGGGTGGGGGTTGGTTCGGAGGCGTCGACTTGCAGACATCATAATTTTAAGATAGATTTTTGCAACATACGAGGTATAAACTCGAACATAAATTCAGTGCATCAACACCTGCAATCAAATAAACCTCATGTACTCGCTCTATGTGAAACTAAGGTCAGTCCATCGACCAGCACGGTCAACTATCTTTATCCTGGGTACGACTTCTATTCCCGATTTAGGCGTAACTTTGGAATCTGTCTTTTTGTAAGAAGCGACCTCTCTTGTCAACGAGAAGAAGCTCTGGAGCCCCCAAACTTTGATGTTATGTGGTTAAAAATAACGACTCAACAAACCACAAGGTTCATCTGTATCCTGTATCGACCACCAAGTGATACCAATTTTCGAACACTTTTCGCTTCTCTTGCAGACACCATCGATCATTTACAAAGTAACTATCCAAGTGCCGAAATTGCCATCCTGGGCGACTTTAATGTCCACAATACCAACTGGCTTAAATATTCAAATACTACCGACGAACAAGGTCGTGAAGCTGAATCATTCTCAATCAGTTATGGCTTAACTCAGCTTATTGACGAACCAACACGGATCCCTGATCGAGACGGGGAGTTCGCCAGTCTTCTTGATCTGTTTTTAACCACCAATCCGGAGATTTACACGGTCACCGTAAATCCGCCGTTAGGTTCTTCCGACCATAAACTGCTTTCGACATCGAGTATCCTGCCAATCAGTGACAGAGAGGCGCCTGGGCCGCGCAAGATTTGGCACTACAAATCTGCTAAATGGGAAGATCTTATGGAATACTTTCGAACTTTCCCTTAGATGGACATTTGTTTTCGATCCGATAACCCATCTGACTGCGCCAGGGAGGTCTCCGATGTTATTTTGGCTGGTATGGAAGCTTACATCCCTTTTTCGAAGAAATGCTCCTCCAACGGCAAGCCTTGGTTCGACCGAAAATGCAAAGAAGCTGTTGCTTCTAAACATATTGCCTATCGACAATGACGTGAAAATCCTAACACCGTAAATCGTAACATCTTTGTTCATGCCCGGAACAGATGCAAGGGAATTATCGACGAAACCAAGGAGGCACACAATCAACGAATTAGAAACAAACTTCTCGCTTGTCCCAACAATTCCAGGTCCTTTTGGGCAGTCGCTAAGGCAGTTAGTCAAAATTTTACCAAATCCACCATACCACCACTCACACGGCCAGATGATTCCATTGCAACCACACCTGTTGAGAGAGCGAACTTGTTGGCTGAACTCTTTGCTTCACATTCTACTGTCGATTTCCAAGGAAAAACACCACCTACTATTCCCATATTGCAGTCAAGGATGCCCGATGTTGTCTTCAGACAGCGCACCATAAAGCGTATTTTAATGAAGCTAGACACCAAGAAGGCTTCTGGCGCTGACGGAATACCTGCCATAGTTCTCAAAAACTGTGCAAGGGAACTAACACCAGTTTTCTGTAGACTTTTTAACCTATCCTACAGAAAGGGAATATTTCCGTCCTGCTGGAAATGTGCCACGGTTCAGCCGATACCTAAAAAAGGTAAGAAGACCTTGCCAAATAACTACCGACCAGTTGCACTGCTTTCAATAATATCGAAAGTCATGGAAAAGGTTATCAATGGGCATCTTCTAAAATATCTTGAACGATTCAATATTATTAGCGATCACCAATATGGTTTTCGTAAACATAGATCAACAGGAGATCTTCTGACTTATGTAACACATGTTTGGAACAACGCAATTGAACACTTTGGAGAGTCTCGAGCGGTTGCTCTTGACATATCCAAGGCATTCGACCGTGTTTGGCACGATGGACTGTTGGCTAAGTTACGCTCTTATGGTATGTCTGAAAAGTTCTGTTTGTGGCTCTCATGTTTCCTCAGAGAGCGTTCTTTACGAGTGGCGGTCGACGGATTTCTTTCTAACACCCTCACTATCAACGCCGGTGTACCCCAGGGCTCCATACTGTCTCCTACTCTCTTTCTCATTTACATTAACGATCTGCTGGAAAAGACCGGGAATCCAATCTATAGCTTTGCAGATGACAGTACGCTTGTCTCTTCATTCACCTTGAACGCTCGGACATCGGCTGCTCAGGCGAGTATCCGCAGACAACAGGAGGTCTTTCGACTTAACAAAGACCTGAAGGAGGTTCTATCTTGGGGTGACAGTAACCAAGTGGAATTTAACGCTACAAAAACCCAAGCGGCAGTTTTTTCTAAAAAAGTTAACGTTGCTGAACCCGACATAGTTATGTCGGGGCACTCCATTCCCCTAGCATCGTCGCTCAATTTGTTGGGCGTTGGTTTGGGAGCAAATATGTCTTGGCATGAACATGTTGCAGGCATAGCAAGGAGAGCTTCTCAAAAGTTGGGAATATTATTTAGAACCAGAAAGCTTTACACCCCACAGCAACTGTTAATTCTTTACAAGGCCAAATTCGACCAACTATGGAATACTGCTCCCACATTTGGGGTTCCGCTCCCAAACATACACTGCATTTGTTGGATTCTGTTCAGAGAAGAGCGGTCCGTCTGATTGGGGACCCGGAATTGACCGGCGGCCTTGATTCGCTGGAACATCGAAGAACGGTTGGCGACTTGAGTCTATTCTACAAGTATTTTCATGGAAAGTGTTCGAAGGATGTAGCCCGCTTAATTCCTCCCAAAGCGGTGCATGTTAGAAATACACGTCGCGCTGGTGCTTCGCATCCGTATGAGGTTCAGCTTGTTACTCCGCGTACAACGCTTTTCAAGCAATCTTTTATATGGAGAACGTCATCCCTTTGGAATAATTTGCCCAGCGCTGTGTTTCCCACCGAGTACAATTTACAGCGATTCAAGAACAACGTGAATCGCTTTTTCCGCACTCGTGCCGCTCCTGGAGCGCTTTAGGGACTTCCCTGCAGCACGTGTGCTAGACCCATAAAAAAAAAAAAAAAAAAAAAAATCCTAACTTTCTTTGAGCTAATCGGCCGGTAGAATATGGACCGGGACTTTCGGTCCCTGAGCTACCTCAGTCTATTGATGACGTTTTACAGTCCAGTCCCGAATTTAATGAAAGTCGACCAGATGATGATGAGTTTCAATGTTCTCTAGAAAATTTAAAATCACAGTTGTTTACACAAGCTGGGTTAAATGATTTAGTGAGAGATTTGGGTTTGACTAAGGAAAAAGCAGAATTACTTGGTTCTAGGCTGAAAGAAAAATATTTATTGGAATCTGAAACATCTATTTACCATTATAGAACAAGAGATCAACAGTTTCCTAAGTTTTCCAAGCAGGAATAGGATTTGGTTTACTGCCATGATATTAGTAGTCTAGTGAACGAATTTGGCATTGAGTACAAGAAGGAAGATTGGAGGCTTTTTATAGACTCATCAAAAACTAGTTTAAAAGGTGTTCTGTTACACAACGGAAATACTTATGCTTCACTGCCTGTTGCTTATTCAGTCCATATGAAAGAAACTTACGAAAATCTTAACATGATTTTACAGAAAATTAACTATCTAGCTCACGATTGGATGCTGTGTGGAGATTTAAAAGTTGTCTCCATATTCCTTGATCAACAAACGGGATTTACAAAGTTTCCATGTTTTATATGTAAGTGGGACACCAGACCAAGGGATCGATATTGGTCCAAAAAACAATGGCTCGTAAGAAAAACTTTAACACCTGGCGAGAAGAACATTTTGCATAAAACAAAAAAGATTCTTCTACCACCATTACACATCAAGTTAGGCTTAATGAAACAATTTGTGAAAGCCTTGCCTAAAGATGGTGAATGTTTTAAATATTTGTATAAAAGATTTCCTCATTTATCAGAAGCCAAACTGAAAGAAAGGGTTTTCGTTGGGCCTGATATTCGTAAAATGATGTTCGATTCCAACATTGAAGCAAGGATGATTGCAAAGGAAAAGGACGCTTGGATATCATTTAAAGAAGTTGTGACTAAGTTTTTGGGCAATGTGAAAGACCCTAACTATGAACTTATCGTAGCTAATATGATAGACAAGTTCAAAAATCTGAGTTGCCTGATGAGCCTTAAAGTCCACTTCTTGCACAACCATCTTGACTTTTTTCCTAAAAACTTAGGCAATGTGAGTGAAGAGCAGGGAGAATGGTTCCATCAGGAGATGGAGAAACGGTACCAGGGGTGGAATATCAACATGATGGGTGATTACTATTGGTCACTTCATAGAGAACAACAAAATGCATCACATCGGAGAAAAAGCTATACATGAAACTTCACAGAGAAAAGGGAAAGGACATACAAAAAAATAAGCACTTAAAATATTCGCATTGAAGTGAAATATGTTATCACGAGTAAAAATTGTAGCCTAATCAAATAAAAGTATGGTTCAAGTTTTTATTTTTCATGTATCAAATTTTCCCTATTTTGAAATTTAATCGATGTCATATTATGAGAGAACTGTGGGTGATACAAAAAAAACTGATACCAGATACGGTTTCAGCACCCAAAAATACATAACACTTAGATGTATTGTTTTAAAAGGTTTTTACAAATATTTTTTTGTTTATCTGTGTTATCTTTAAATCTTTAAATATTGTTAGTCAGTTTTTGTGTTATTTTTTGTTTAATGGTTTTTCGCAAGCTAAATTACTTTTTATACATAATACTATATACTCAGTATATATCACCACTACACCAAACACTTTATTTTTGTACTCGACGCGCGATGATTGACTAGTCAATCATCGCTCCTGATGAAGCTAACATGGTTAGCGAAACGCGCGTCGAGTGCAAAAATAAAGTGTTTGGTGTAGTGGTGATATATACTGAGTAGTATCATTGTGCCAAAGGTTCCACATTCTCAACTTAGATAATACTATCTGATGATCTACAGTCTCCAAAAAACATCCCTTTGGAATAATTTGCCCAGGACTGTGTTTCCCATCGAGTACAATTTACAGCGATTCAAGAGCAACGTGAATCGCTTTTTCCGCACATGTGCCGCTCCTGTAGCGCTTTAGGGACCTCCCTGCAGCACGTGTGCTATACCCATAAAAAAAATGTAATTATAATATAAATATATCATTATTTATAGAATATATAATGGGATAATAAGGTAGGGTGGAGGGTTAGAAGAGCTGCTGCATATTTATCATGTTATATGTCCTTTTCAGGGTTCTTAAACTAGAGGAATATGTAAATCAAATTATCTTTTTATTATCATCAATTTTAATAGAGTAATAGAATGAAAGAGATGAAAGAATCTTGTATAATTTCAACAGTATTATAAGAATTTTTTCAAGATTTTTTTAGATGGGAGAATGAGCACATTTTAAACAAAATCATTTATAATAAAACAAAGTAATTCAGAAGGGGTGCAGGAGACCCTCCTACACCCCTTCTGAATTACTTCGTATTGGTCGTTTTGTAGATCTTTTTCAGGTGCCTTTTCAGTCAAGAAATGGAAATATTTTTCGTGATTTTCAACTGAGATATTGGATACTTAATTTAAAATAATTTTTCTGTTGTAAAATAGTTACGTGGTAAACTGGATGAGGCAGGCTAGAAGGGTGATTGCGTGCATGCCGTAATATATTTTATTTTTCATTTTTCTTGTTTTCCCACTATTTAACATTTATATAGAAATAGTAAATATAAGGCATTGAGATCTGATTATAGACTAACCTAAAGAAATATTGAGTGGAATATAGAACAAGGTTTTATGATATAAACTCTCAAATTTTTCTTTTCTTCAGATCTTAGGATTTTTAGATCACGAAAAACATTTTTTTTTACCTTACAACTTTATAATAAGTAATATTAAATATCTCAAAAATAGTAGCCACACATCACAAAAAAAGATTTATTTTTATTTATACATTACTAGCCGTGCCCGCGGCTCCGCTCGCGTGGAATTGATTCACTACTATCGTCACTGCTTATTCCTTATGTTATCTAACATAATACAATATTTACCCTTATCTCCCATTATTTCTCCTTATCTCCCATTATCTAGGCTTATCTCGACTTATCTCGCAATATTTCTACTTATGCTCTCATTATTTCTCCTTATCTTCCATTATCTCACCATAACTCCCATTATCTAGACTTATCTCTGCTTATCTCCCAATATTTCTCCTTATCTCCCATTATTTATACTTATCTCCCATTATCTCACCTTATCTCCCATTATCTAGGCTTATATCGAATTATATAAAACATACGTATGAATTTATAAAAATACGTAAATCGGATAAGTGGTTCTCAAGTGATAAACGCACCAACGGACAGACAGACAGACAGAGAGACGTTGCATTTTATATATATTATATTCTTTGCAACATTATATTGTTCCTTATTTAATGATTTAGGCTGTGTATTACAAGAAAACGCGCTAGCGGCAAACTTTTTTCCGACTTCATTCACTATTATCGTCACTGCTCATTCCTTATGCTTCCTATCGTAATAAAATATAGCCTATAACCTGGCCAAAGAACATATGTATGTTTAAAAAAAAAAGTACGTAAATCGGATAAGTGGTTCTCCAGTGATAAGCGCACTAACTGACAGACAGACAGACGGAGAGACATTGCATTTTATATATATTATAGTATAGATTATTATTATTATTATATAACCTGGCCAAAGAATATATGTATGAATTTAAAAAAAAGACACGTAAATCGGATAAGTGGTTCTCGCGTGATAAACGCACTAATGGACAGACAGACAGGCAGAGAGACATTGCATTTTATCTATATTATAGATTATAGATATTCTCTGCTACATAATATTGTTCCATATTTAATGGTTTAGGCTGTGCATTGCAAGGGAACGCTCTAGCGGCCAACTTTTTTCCGATTTCATTCACTATTATCGTCACTGCTCATTCCTTATGCTACCTCTCGTAATAAAATATGGCCTATAACCTGACCAGAGAACATATGTATGTTTTAAAAAAAAAAAAAACGTAAATCGGATAAGTGGTTCTCCAGTGATAAGTGCACTAACGGACAGACAGACAGACAGACAGAAAGACGTTACATTTTATATATGTTATAGAAGAATACCTGGAAAATTTCTTATCTGCATCCTCCATTTTATTTCATATTAAGAAAATTAAATCACATGTAAAAATCGGTAAACATAAAAAACGATAAGGAATACACTAAAAACTTAAGAAAATCCTCTTTTTGTTTTAGAGAAGATCCCATGAAAGTATACTGTTTAAATAAAGTATGATAGCCATGATCTAAAGCTCACGGTACATCTCATGAATAATTTATAACGATTCATACCGAGTATAGAATACATGTTGCTTCCCTTAAACTGACAAATGTGTATAAATATAATGTATCCGATATTAGATATAGTTGATTGTATTAGGTATAAATATACAAAAAGTGTAGATAGAGCCGGAAACACATGTCTCAATTGGTGTTTTCAACTAAGATGTGTAGCATATATCTGTATATTAAGGTTTTCTAAGTTATGATTTTGTTTTGGTACGGTATGGTGCTCACCAAAATAAATCATATAACATATAACAGTTTTAAGAACATCCACTCTACCTAGTCTGGCGTTTAACAATATCAGTTAACTTGAACTAACCTTTAAGGGAAAGTATGTAAATAGCTCTGAGTTTAAGTGATTCGTTATAGTGAATAAAATAATGTAATTTTACAAATACGAAGTTAGGAATCAAAAAAATTCCGAATTATTTTTTATTTAATTTTCATTTAGAAGATATTTAGTAAAGCAATTTATCTAAATTAATACTTATATCCGGCTATAACGCCATTCCTCGTAAGCCATATTTATACATATATTTTCAATGCTGACTCGTCGGAGTAAAGTAGTTTACTGAGAGGTTACGTTGCTGTCATTTGTTTTATATTTGTGCCCGAGATCATAATGTTACACACCCCCTTTATCGACTATACTAACTATAAATGAACATTTTGAATGGTACGTCGTAAATGGTTTTAAAGCATTTTTAACGTAGTTTTTAAATAAAAATTCTATAATCATGTTTCAATTAGTCTTAAATTCGATATATGCTTTACAATTAGTGACACAATTTCTGATTAAAATATGTACAAAGCTGTAGGAATAGAAGCTTTTGTGGTATGGGCACAATAAAAAATCATGGTTTTTTGGATTACAGCATGTTAAATTGGAGTAAATTTTTGATATTTTATTTACGATTGCACGGATATTTGTCATTTGTGTACTTTTTGTGGGATAATGGATTCGTTTTTGATTATCGATTTTCACCTATTGAGTAAGTTTATTGCGTCGTCTCTCTTGTTCAAGAATCCCGATAATGTTTGTCTTGTTGTTAGTTAGGTATTTATTTGCAGCTACTACAATCTTGTAATCTATGTGAAGTTAATATTGAAAAATGGCAGATGTGGTATATTTATTTTTGTTAGCACGTTTAAGCTTTTCGAGTCTGACCGAGATTCTTCTTTTAGTTTGTCCAACGTATGCGTTGCCACATATTCCACATGATCCATCATTTTTTCAGATTTTGTTTTAAGAGCATGATTATTTATGTTTAAATCCATTCTATTTGAAGGCTCTAGTAATTGTTATAGCGAATTGATTTGGAAACTTATATGTGGCCACGGCTTGTAATTATGAAGGATGATGGTGTGATTCTGCATTTAGGTATCTACTTGTATGTCTTTGTTTCCTATATACCGTATTCTAAATGTCCGTCCATAGCTGATTGCTTGTTTCATTAAGTTTAACAAGTAATATCCCAAGACATTTATATTCTTACAGTAAAACTATAGACACTACTGATTTTCTGGTATTGTATTTTGAGACCGAACATGATTTTTTCTTTGGAAATTTAGACTTACTGCTGCATCAGTGGCTATCGGTTTTACAATTTTTTTTAAACTTAGAAATAGACAGTAAACTTGGTAGTACTTATCACCTGTATATACTGTTTCTTTTTTTTGTTTGCAGAGTTTGGACTCTGTTTGTGCACTGTAAAGAAGTAATTTTATCCTTGCTTTTAGTAATTAGCATGCCACCACAGTATCTATAGATCCTATAATACTTTTTTCGGGAAAATGTAGCGTTTATAGGTATATATGCAAAAGTTCAGGTTTAGATAGAAAATTGTTACTTGTTTCTTTTAGCACACTAAAATTCAAATGTAGTGTGTGCCTGCAGCATTAGGTGAAGCAGAGGTAGTAAAAATCTTGATAATACAAATTATAATTTATAAATTCGACAATATTGCCACTGCTTAGGTTAGGGTAAGGGTTTTTTGACGTATATTTAACAAAGTCATTGCTTTATATGCTGAGAAATCTTCATTTTTCATAGCCGATTTTCTCGGTAATTACAGATGAGCTCTATTTATCAATATTCAAGTATGTAAGTGATGTAAGGAAGTATATAGAGAGTCGCCTACGTTCATATCGAATATGGCACTTCAAGAAAAAGAATATATATATATATATATATATATATATATATATATATATATATATATATATATATACCCAAAAATAGAAAAAATGCAAGGGTGTTATTTCTTCATCGAAACGTATGCTTTCAAATGCCACTTGGCCCTTTTGAATTCTCGGCTCAATATGGCGGCTAGGAACAAAAAAATCATAATTTCTAAACTGAGTTAACTGAACTTCAAAACTGAGACAATATGCAATATTGATGTAATAAATCAGAATCGTGAAGCGTTCCACTTTTTTTTTGACGTCCGATTTTATCGACGCATCAGAACAGGAATTGGATGCTGAACTATCCGAACCCGAAGCGCACTCTTCATCCTCAGATCCGTCATCTATAAAGTCCTTTAAAGAACATTCAGATTCTGAATCCTCATTCAATTTTTTTTCTTTATCTTCGATACTCTTATCCATCCATCCATTGAGTTCAACGCCAAGACACCGACCAGTGATCAACGCTTTGAAAAAGATGGATGAGATTCCATCGAAACGTCAGCGAAACCGTCCATCAAGGGACCTCAAGCTAACACGGGATACCCGAAAAACCACTACTACATTTCACACCCGTGAGAACATTCGTCAAAAAAACATATATATATATATATATATATATATATATATATATATATATATATATATATATATATATATTATATATACATATATATATATATATATATATATATATATATATATATATATATATATATATATATGTATGTATATATATATATATATATATATATATATATATATATATATATATATATATATATATATATATATATATATATATATATTTATATATATATATATATATATATATATATATATATATATATATATATATATATATATATATTTATATATTTATATGTGTCATCTACATAAATACGAAGACCTTTTTATGCAAAACTTTTTCCCTTATTAGCAATTAGCTATCTCACTAATATATATATGTGTTAATTGTTACAGTTTTCAAGTAGTTCTCTAGGTAAAATTTGTCTTTATAATTTTATATCTCTTAAATTTTAAGCTTCAGTAACTTCAGATATCACTTTAAAAAAGGTCACAGTGGTAGAACTGTCATTACTCAAATAACAATGGACATTTCTCAGCGGATATAAAGACATTATCGACAAGTACAATGCATTGATTTCGAGTTCTTTTAACGTAAGAAGTAAAAGGTCGTTTGTATTCGGGCAAAATCTGTAAGTTGTTCTTTGAAGCATTTGTTAAAAGGATGGAGAATAATAAGTGGACCATTTGCTTTGTTTCCTTGATCTTACAATCCGGTTGTAATTTTTGCTTTTATTTTTTGAGGTATGATTTATTTATTTAATTTAATCTAGAGTCGTTTTTTTTTTCTTTTAAATTTTAATAATTGAAGTAAAGAACAAATAATAGAACAAAGAAATAGAATAGAATCGCTTATTAGATGCTAGTTTTTCATATTTTTTAAAGTTGATTTCTTTTTCGGTATATTAGTCATAATGACACGACCTTAATTTCAGATGTATCAATATCAAATTATAACAGACATTGACAAGTAAATTTTTACCCCAAATATTAGATACTACTTTAAAAAATTGCTAGTGATCTATAGATATAGATATACTTTATCGTAAGATATTAATTATAAAAGAAGTTGACCAAAGATATTTATAATTGAAACTTGTCGTTATTTACTGCATACTGTCTATGTTAAAAATAATTAAAAAATAAAACAATTTTAAGATACCTCAACTTCAATATTCCTAGACATGTGTTGAACAAGATATATATGAAGCAACACCTTCTTTCACTCTTTGAACCCTTTATATGTTTGATTATAACTTATTAAGCTTCGTCTTAATCAAAACCCCAAAAAAATTAATTATATAAGTTATAATATACAAAATTTATGGATTCTCACTCTTTTTCCTAAACCTTTTTTATTTTTCTTAATATTTGCTTTATTAACTGGAACTAACTTATAGTAGTTTGAGACACTAACCTCGGAGCGTTTTTAGTGTTCCGTACGGAACACCTATAAGATCACTTAGGCGTCTGTCTGTCCGTCTGTCTGTCTGGCCCTCTGTCACACCTTATTTTTTCCGAAACTATTGGACAGAGAAAGTTGAAATTTGGCACCAATATAGGAATTGATGACCTCATCAGAGCAGTGTAGTTATGGAAGTTAAATTTGGAATTAAGGTGTTAGTTTTGGGGGGTGAAATTGGAAGTGAAAAAAAGATTTACATGGTCATCGAGTGGGGTGTCAAATGAAAACTTGTAAACACACGAGTTCAAAAATATATATAATATAATACTTACGTACACTTTTCTTTGTATTATTTTTAAAAAATTGCGAAAAATCGTTGCGCTGATCTCGAAAATTACAGATCAAAAAATTTTGAAGAAATTCTGGAATATTCTCCACAGGGTGTAGATTGAACGAAAATTATCATGAGTGCATTAACTATACTAATTTATCTGGTATATAAAAAAAAAAAATTTCATGGTCATCAGTTTTTAGTAAAGATCGGGAAAAAAACTTTGTTGAAAACTCATTTGAAGTATGTTTTGTGAAATCACTGGTCGTTTTGTACCTCCGTAACAAAAAGGCAATTAATGTACGAAACACTAATTGCGCAAGTCCGACTTGCACTTTGCCGGTTATTCATTTCATGTATCATAACTTTGAGAATATTTGTGGAGATACGGGAACGCACTGCTTTGATAATTTCGTTTGTTCAGCAATAGCGACGGCGGCTTTATCGAGGCCTGTCAACAACATTCTGTGTTTCCTGGAAAAAATGTTCCCCCGTTGCCCACTTTGAATAATGCTACTTTTTCCGCTTTTTATACTCCTTGGCAACAAAAGAATAAACTGAGCTATTGTGTACGTTTCTTGCATACTCATGAACGGTAAAATGATAGATCTGAAGTAGTACCATCGGCTTTCATATAAAGTTACCGACAGAAACGCGTAGCCAAAGCCAAATAAAATAACCAAAAATTCGTCATTGGTCCAATTTGATTGATAAGGAAGCACTCTAGGATTTTTTTAAATAGCTACCTCTAGATATGAGTATACCATTTACAAAAATAAATAACACCTCATATTTATTTTCAATAGTTATCAATATACAGAACATTCAAGTTATCTAACCGAATTTTAATTTTTAAGTGGCTCACTCGATTTATTATTTTCTTGTTTAGCAATATCAAAAAATTTCTTTCACTGCTGCCGAGGAAGCCAAAATGTAACAACAAGAAACTGATCACCTACCAAATTTGACAAAATGTCCTTCTCCACATACGATTTGAGAAGTGGAAAATTTTTGGCCTTGCCAAGTAGGAAGATAATAAATCCAGTAAGCCTCTTAATGGTTAAAATTGCCCTGTATATCAGCAACGACTGAAAATAAATATCAAGGGTTATATATTTTTGTAAACGAACTGAAACATAGTATTTAATGGTGTGCTCATACGTGGAGGGCCATTTAAAAAAATCGTAGTTGGCTTGGGAATCTGCCAGATTTAAGGTTACAATGTTTTTTGTCATTATATTAGGTGTTCTAACAAAAAACTAAGTTTACTAGTAAAGAAATTTTTGTGTTGTGCCAAATGGGAAGAGAGTAAATCAAGTGTCTCTTAATGGTTAAAATTCCGTTCAATTACTAAATACGTATTTTTATAAACGGATTGAAAAATATTATTTAGTTCAGCTTGACTATGTAAACTTTTGAGAAGTGGCAAATTTTGTGTTATCATATTTGGCTTCCTCACAAAAAATCTAAGTTTAATTAGTAAAACAATTTTTTTGATACTCTAACTAGGAAAAAAGTAAAAAAAAAATATATTATCGTGTCATTTTTTTTTTTGGCTAAAAACATACCTTGAAATGGGGTAAAACTAAAATAATAATGTAATGACTTAATGAAGTATGAAAAATGGTAGGTATTTTATAATCTAGAGAAGAAAATATGCGTTCAAACCACAGCAAGCTATTTCTATTATCTAAACCAAAATCCACCCTTATAGGGGGTGAAAAGAACCTCTAGAACCCAAATAACGCACGTGAGTTTAAATAACAAGTACAAAGGACAAATTCTTGGAGCTCTTAGAACAAAATATCTGAATCTAATGTGACAACCATCCTTAGGAGGGAGGGAACTACCCCTTGGGATCGATGGATCTTAGAAGTTCTAACGTCTGAGAAAGAAAATACAGACTGTATTTATCCATCCTGCCTGAGATTACGAAAACCTCTATTTTTGTTCTCATATGTTAGATCTTCTAAGATCCATCAATCCCAAGGGGTAGTTCCCCCCTCCTAGATTCTCGACCCCATCAGGAAGATGATTTAGTTGTCTTGAATGAGATAAAAGTACTTGATTCTTCCCGAATTTTAATAACATCCATGTGCATCGTTACATCGTAGGGGTAGTACCACCTTCTAAGGGTACTTTATAGTCGTGTATTGGGGGTTCAAGCGAACTCCATATTTGTTCACCCTGCCTAAAACTACAAAAGCCTGAACTTTTTTCGTCATTATTGAAACTTATGAGATAGCTTCATAGGTAGGGATGGTTTTTACACCCTATAGGGGATGAGTCTCAACCGTTTAAGAGTAATGTCTGATTATTACACCAGATTCAGATATTTTGTCCTAAGAGGTACAAGAATTTGTCCTTTGTTCTTCTACATGTGCGTTACTTGAGTTTTAGAGGTACTTTTCACCGGTGGATTTTGATTAATTAATATAAATAGCTTGCTGTGGTTTGAATGCATATTTTCTTCTCTAGACTATAAAATATCTACTATTTTTCACACCTCATTATTATTATTTACTAGCTGTGCCCGCAGCTCCGCTCGCGTGGACTTGATTCACTACTATCGTCACTGCTTATTCCTTATGTTATCCAACGTAATAAAATATCTGCCATTATTTCCCCTTATCTCCCATTATTTCTTCTTATCTCTCAGAATCTCTACATAATTTACATTATCTAGGTTTATTTCTGCTTATCTCCCATTATTTCACCTTATCTCCCATTGTTTCACCTTATCTCCCATTTTTTCTCCTTATCTCTCATTATCTCATCTATCTCCCATTATCTAGGCTTATCTCGACTTATCTCGCAATATTTCTCCTTATCTCCCATTATTTCTCCTTATCTCCCATTATCTCACCATAACTCCCATTATCTAGACTTATCTCTGCTTATCTCCCATTATTTTCCCTTATCTCCCATTATCTCACCTTATCACCCATTATCTAGGCTTGTATCGAATTATATAGAACATATGTATAAATTTATAAAAACACGTAAATCGGATAAGTGGTTCTCAAACGATAAGCGCACTAACGGGCAGACAGACAGACAGAGAGGCGTTGCATTTTATATATATATTTATTTATTTGCATATTGCGTTGCATTTTATTTATATTCTTTGCAACATGATATTATATTCTAATATTATAAGTGGTTCTCCAGTGATAAGCGCACTAACGGACAGACAGACAGACACACATACAGAGAGACGTTGCAAATATATATATATATATATATATATATATATATATATATATATATATATATGACATATATATAGAAGACGATAGATAACCTGGCCAGAGAGAGAACAAATGTATGAAAAAAAAAACACGTAAATCGGATAAGTGGTTCTCGAGTGATAAGCGCACTAACGGACAGACAGACAGACATAAAGATGTTGCATTTTATATATATTATATTCTTTGCAACATGATATTGTTCCATATTTAAGGCTTTAGGCAGTGTATTGCAAGAGAACGCGCTAGCGGCAAACTTTTCTCCATCTTGTATATGTTTAAAAAAAAAAAAGCACGTAAATCGGATAAGTGGTTCTCCAGTGATAAGCACACTTACGAGCAGACAGATAGACAGACAAAGAGACGTTGCATTTTATATATATTAGAGATATAGATTATTATTATAATATAACCTGGTCAACGATTATATGTATGAATTTAAAAAAGACACGTAAATCGGATAAGTGGTCCTCGCTTGATAAACGCACTAATGGACAGACAGACAGAGAGACATTGCATTTTATATATATTATAGATTATAGATATTCTCTACTACATAATATTGTTCCATATTTAATAGTTTAGGCTGTATATTGCAAGAGAACGCGCTAGCGGCAAACTTTTTTCCAACTTCATTCACTATTATCGTCACTGCTCATTCCTTATGCAACCTATTGTAATAAAATATAGCCTATAACCTGGCCAGTTTAAAAAAAAAAGTACGTAAATAGGATAAGTGGTTCTCCAGTGATAAGCGCACTAAAGGACAGACAGACAGACAGGCAGACAGAGATACATTGCATTTTATATATATTATAGATTATAGATTTTACCCCATTTCAAGGGATGTTTTTGGCAAAAAAAATTATTCTATATATCTTTTAACAATATTCGGATCCAGCGTCGAAAAATACTCTAGATCCAAGTATTTTGGTTCGTGGTAATGAACTTTTTTTTGAGTGTAGCTGTGTAATTTAAATGCACTGTATATCGGTAAGGACTGTCACCAATTGTTATATATTCTTGTCAACGTACTGACAAATACATTGGTATGCTCATATCTAGAGGTTGCCATTTAAAGAAATCGTAGCTGGCTTCGAAATCTAGCAAAATTTTGCAAGTGATAGGTTAGTACTGAAAGTGTTTTCTTGATAGAATAGAAAAATAGTAAATTAGGGAAGATCCTTAAAAAAATGTGCCTGGATATGATATTTTATAGTTGGTAATTAGCACGTAAAGATGACCATAATAATCTGTACATTTGACATCGACTTTGAAAAATGACAGTAACCCTAATTTTTCTTAAAAAAGTGTTCCCATTCTTTTTAAGAACTAAAGCAAAACGTGTGTAAACAACATCCTACTTTGGAATTATGTTTTGTTCAAATGGCAACATAATAATCGTAATTTATTCTGGGTCATGTTAATGTAAACATAGAACTGCATATATGCCCTTCATATTGTCAATTAAATCTCTATTTGATTACATTGAAGCTATTAGAATTCCCGAGGCATTCTCCGAAAATACAGTGAATATACTTTTCTTAGAAATGATTTTCGTCGAGATTATAAAGATATCGGCACTGTGACAGGACTGTTTTTAGTGTTCCGTACGGAACACTTATAAGATCACTTCGGTGTCTTTCTGTCTGTCTGTCTGTCTGTCTGTCACACCCGATTTTCTCCGAAACTATTTGACATAGAAAGATGAAATTTGGTAATAATATAGGAATTGATGGCCACATCAGAGCCATGTAGTTTTGAGAATTAAATTTTGACTTAAGGGGTTAGTTTTGGAGGGTGAAGTCGGAAGTGAAAAAAAAAAATTTTTTACTAGGTCATCGAGTGTGGTGTCAAATGAAAGCTTGTGAAAACACGAGTAAAATATATATATATATATATATATATATATATATATAATATTATACTTGCGCGCACTTTTCTTTGTATTATTTTTAAAAATTCGCGAAAAATCGCTGTCCCGGGCCTTATCTCGAAAAGTACTTATCAAAAAATTTCGAAAAAATTCTGGAATATTCTCCACGGGGTGTAGATTGAACGAAAATTATCACGAGTGCATTACCTTTAATAATTTATGTGGTATATAAAAAAAACAAAAATTTCAGGGTCATCAGATTTCAGTAAAGATTGGAAACAAACTTTGTTGAAAACTCATTTGGGGTGTGTTTTGTGAAGTCACTGATCATTTTATACCACCCTAACAAAAAAATTTTATTTTAAAAACAATCAACGTACGGAACACTAATT
Source organism: Pachyrhynchus sulphureomaculatus (assembly GCA_019049505.1). NCBI lineage: Eukaryota > Metazoa > Arthropoda > Insecta > Coleoptera > Curculionidae > Pachyrhynchus > Pachyrhynchus sulphureomaculatus. The sequence continues at coordinate 215,578,513 of CM032446.1, forward strand.
GTGCAAGTTCAACTTGCACTTGACCGGTTTTTTGTTGTTTTACATCACTTATATCAGGTCAGTCAATAAGTTTTAAAAGCGACACCTAAACAAAATATTGAACACCACTTTGAGGCTTCATCTGTCATATTATTAACGCTAAATTTCAAGTCGTTCATTGCTTATGAGCTGGTTAAAGTAGACGTGTCTGAATATTATTTAAAAATGAAAAAAATTGAATATCCTGCAGTGAATATTCTTTGTTTTTGAAGGTTTATCGGCAACTGAAATCCATGCAAAGTTAGTGGAAGTGTTCCTTCATTTCCAACTATTTATAGTTGGGTTCTAGGGTTTAAACATGGTCGTAAAAGCGTTAATGATGACAACAAACCGCACAGTGGATTGAACCCGATTGTTCAGCTCCAAAGCAGCCAAAATGTTCAGAGTCGTCCAAAAAAATTATGGCATCAGTTTTCTGGGGTGCACAAGGAATTTTGTTAATTGAATACCGGCAAAACAATCGCAGGAGAGTATTATTGTATCCTTGGAGCAACTGGATGAGAAAATTAGTGAGAAAAGGCCCGGTGAGCAGAATAAAAAAATCATCTTTCATCATGACCATGTAGCTGTTCACAGAGAGACTTTGGCAACGGCAAAACTGGTTAGATCAAAGTACAAATTGTTGGAATATCCACCTTATTCTCTAGATCTCGCTCCATCTGACTTCCATCTGTTCCCAACCCCAAAAGATGTCTACGTGAGAAGCGTTCTTCAACAAATGATGAAGTGACAGCATCCGTAAATGGAGATTTTAAAGGTCTTCCGAAAAACCACTTCAGAGATGGGATAAATGAATTGGAATATCAGTTAAAAAAAATGTTGAGCTTAATAGAGATTATACTGAAGAACAGATGTATTTCGGCTCATTAATTCATTTTGCTTCATTTCCGCTTTCAAAACTTATTGACTGACCTGATAAGTATTTTAGAGCATTCTCTACATAGTCTTTATACAAATTATGTTTATTAGTGCAGTAAAAAAAGCATGTAAAGTTGCACAATTTAGATACAGCAATATTATAATTTTATTCTCTCTGGGGTGTCACCAGGAGTATTGTCCTGAGTTTTGAACTTCGAAAAACTTGTGCTCTTTTGTTTATAAACAATTGAAGTTTTCAAAACGCGTTTTTTGAGCTTAAAATGCGAATATCTTCGGTTATATATGTCGGATCGAGACAGAAAAAAGCAAATTCTTCGTAATGAAATTTCCAACAAATCTTCGTCAGTTTTAAGATGCTAAAACGACAAAAAAACTATTTTGTTTTTTTTATTTTATTGTACAGGCCTAAGTAAACCGATCGGCATGAAACTTTCAGGAAATATGCCTCTTGTTATGGCAAAAATACCATGAAATTTCGGTACAAAAACATTGAACCCAGTGAATTTGTTATTTAGAATTTGAATTAACCGCCATTTTAAGCTATTTGGTCCAAAATGAATCTTTTTTTTTTTAATTTAGGTCTTGACGCCAGCTTTCCGATGCCATTAAAAAAATTTTTTTTTGTGGAGCCATTTTAACCGTTTATCTTACATTTGTTTATTAATTAAATAAAAACAAATGCGTTTTTTAGGTCATTTTGAAAAAAAAATTGAAATTTTTTTATCACAAATGGTAGAGAATCGCGAGACCTTCATTTAAAAAGAAAAATTCATTTTCATTAACATTTTTTTTTTCAAAATGTCAATTGTTATTTGATTAATAAACCAATCTAAAAAATGACTCCAAAAAAAATTTTTTTTAATGGCATCGGAAAGCTGACGTCAAGACCTAAATTTTGAAAAAAAAGATCTAAATGGCATAAAATGGCGGGCAATTTAAATTTTAAATAATAAATTAAATTGTGTCCACTGAGTTCAATATTTTCGTACCTAAATTTCAGGGTATTTTTACTATAGCAAAAGAAATATTTTCTGAAAGTTTCAAGCCGGTTTACTTAGTCGATCTGTACAATCAAATAAAAAAAAAAACAGATTTTTGCCTGCTTTTTCAATTTTGTAGGTTATGTACACATGAGCGATTTAAAACCAACTAAAATTTGTTGGAAATTTTATTACGAAGAGTTTAGGTTTTTGTTTGTCTCGATCCGACTGATATAACCGGAGTTATTCAGATTTTAAGCTCAAAACACGCGTTTTGAAAATTTAAATTGTTTATAAACAAAAGAGTACAAGTTTTTCGAGGTCTAAAACTCAGGACAATACTCCTGGTGATACTCCAGAGAGAATAAAAGAGGATATTGCTGTATTTAAACTATGCCTATCTTATCATTATTTTGACCTTTTTTACTTTACTATATTTAAAATATCGACCAAAAAAGGAGATCTAATGAATTACTAAATTAACTTAATTTTCGCTTGAAGTTTATGAAATTCAACAACCCCAAAATTATTTTTAACTTCATATTTACAATTAGATGAATAACTTTTCACTTACGTTAGTGACCTCGAGGGTTTACATAATCTTATTAAAATTCCACGAAGCGACCCCAATAATTGACTGCTAACAGGCTTAACCAATTAGAAGCCGAGAACTTAATTTGAATATTTTTAAGGCTATCCACGAAGGTTGAATGCGGATGCTAATGTTGCTTCCCGATTTGATTTTATGTTTCTATTGAATTTAGTGCATAGCAGGAATAATAAGGAGATTTTCACAAGGGGCGTAGCGAGAGTATATAGGCGAGAGTAGCGAACCATTCATAAGAGGGAGTTAAACTAGTTTCTTAACAACAGCCTCAAAAATATACACAGCGTGTCCATCAATTCGTCATGAAGAATAATTTTTGATTTAGTACTTACTGCACACCCTTATAACCTTATATTCTATATTCCTTTAACCTTTATATTCTATATTAAAAGCTATTAGTTACCAGGAGTGTTTGCTATGATTCTATAAACAAAATAGTATCTTTGTATAATTACAGATAAAGTTCTTAGTATTAATTTGTTTATAAAACAATACCATATATTAACATAACTTATGAAAACGTCCCAATAATATAAAAAAAGGGTTAAAAAATTTGTGATGAAAGGAAACAAAAAAAAAATTGTTGGAAAAAAGAAAAACAAAACACAAAGTAAAATGAAGGAAGAAGAAACAGAAAATTCTTTTTATTTCCCTTTTATTCATTTTCTCTTTCTTGTTAAATATATAGTTGGCCATATGATTTTAAAATATTCTGATATTAATAGAAAAGATAAAAAAAGTAACTCATTGAAACACTGTGATAAAATAAAAACCAAAATCTATAAAATTGAACTGCAAGTAGCTGTGTTAAATAAGAAAAAAGAAAAGATATCGATTAATTACACAGGTCAACACGAATTTTGACTTTGATAAGAGGGTATCAAATTTCGATGGAATTTATCGACAGTTAGATGAAAAAAAATATATATGGCCTGAAAAAGTTTACTTTTGTATCCAGGAGAACCGTTGAACAGTATTTTAGAAAATCCATAGTTTAAATTTTTATTTATTGATAAATGGAAATAAATATATTTATATATGATTTTATCAACTTTTACTATCATATCAAATAGTGGAAAAAAGTTTAAAAGTAAACCCTATTACTTTTTCTTTCATGTTCATAAGTACTTTCTCTCACTAAACGCCAAATGTAGTCCCCCATCATATTTTCGTTGTATTGGCCCTGATAACGCATGCAGCATATGTACTTTTAGAAACATTCTGCAACCCATGGTTTTAAAGTTTACTAACATGTTTTCAACTAGCTCTTGGTAATTTTCAACTTTGTTATTCCCTAAAAATTCAGAGACTAATGCTTTAAAACTATTCCAACTTTTTTTTTGAGCACTAGTAAGTAATTTTGGAAATTCTTCACTGGCAAAATTTTTTTTAATTTGTGGACCGACAAAAATTCGAGCTTTAACATTTGCTTCTGACAACTTTGGAAAAAAGTTTTTTCAAAATGTAAAAGCTTCAGATTTTTCATCTAGCTTTTTTACGAATTGTTTCATAAGCCTTCACTTGATGTGTAAAGGCGGATTAATACATTTTCAGGTTCATATTTAACGTTTTGTTTTCCAACACAAATTCCGTTCTTAGTGGCCATGATCGTTGAACATAGTGTTGAGCATCCGCTTTACTATCCCACAAACAGAGATAACACGGATATTTTGTATATCCACCCTGTAGTCCCATTAAAACTCCTACCATCTTAAAATCTCCAATGAACTGCCACTTATACTCTTGATATTTTAAAGCTTCGAGTAAAATTTTAACACTTTCATAGTTTTCTTTTAGATGTACAGAATGAGCGACTGGAAGAGATGGAAATTTATTTCTGTTATGTAATAAACTGGCTTTCAAGCTTTTCATCGAGCTGTCAATAAATAAACGCCATTCACTGGGAACACAGGGCATCCCAATTGCTTCAAACAAACCTTATATCGTTACAATAACAAAGTCCATCTTCTTTGGTGAAGAACGTAGCAAATGTCTCATGCCGAACCCAAAAGCTCTGCCTTACTCTTCGGCAAATTCAAATCTCTTATTACGTCATTAAAGTCTTCTGAGGTAAGAAAATGGGGTTTCGGTGGTTCCTGTGACAGTACAAATTCTTTATCTTCAATATTTTTATTTGAACTCTGAGATGAGCTTGACTGAGACAATTTTTTAGGAGGTTCAGGTACTGGAAGTTGTGGGCTATGTGAGATTGGAGCAGAAGATGAAGCAAGGTCAGGATATTCGATTTTTCGCATTTTTGCCTCTACGTCTTTTAGCTGGATTTACTACGTAAAAATAACAGTCATTGACGTGGTCTCTTGGCTCTCGCCAAATTCTCGGTACTGCGAATTTCATACTCCGTTTCGATACCAACCTGAAATAAATAAAGTTAAGAATAAACATGTTTATTTTTTTTTGACTAAAAATTGTTTACCTTCTAAACATCTTTTGCAATTACTACAAGCAACATATGGGGCCCAGGGCTTGTCTAGATTCCAAACAGGGCAGTTGAAATAGGCTTTGTAGGCTTCACAAAGCGTTTCACATGCGTTTAAATAAAATTTTATATCTCGTACTTTAATAAATATATCATATTTACCCTTTCTCGACGACATTTTAACCTCTTTAAGTCTTCGACTGTTTTCAATTGTTGTTTATCACTTAAGTGACATGTGTAGACACTGTGTGAAAGTTACGACCCCTTTATTTTTTCGCGGTATTTTTAAATATACCAGAACTATTTAATATTTCTACGATAACTCAAAAAAAGTATTATTATCATAACTACTACAAAAGCAAACTTTATATGGAATATGGGTACTTTTCCTTTATTTTGGAGCTTAATAAATAGAAAAACATAAAACAAATTTTAGGACAAAAACAAAAAATTTTTTTGTAGGGTTGTGTTATTTATGTTATTTTATTGGTTATTCCCCAATCAACAACATTTACTTTCTTTATCTCCTCGTTACTATTGCCATCACTTAATATGCACCACCTTCTGGAAGTGTCTCTTTCGAAAGTTAGGTTGTGTTTTTGAACCCTTTTGAAATCGAATTAATGGTTGTTCTGAGCAACATGCGGTACTAATGGTGCAGAATTTACAACATTTTTAAAATTCATATCTTTGATGTTTCTATAATCCCTGTTTTACATAGCATCCAGTCTATTTAACATGACAACTTGTAATTCCAGCAAAGAATTTTAGAAATAACTTTAGAGCGTAGCTCTACTGGTGCTTTTCCTTAAAGTTTGTAGATCCGGTTCCATTCTCTATTTTTAATAGCAAATTTTTTGTTCGTTGTTTCCTTTGTTTCTTCTAAGAAGCTTTGAACTTAAGGAATTTTATAAGATTTTAATTTAGTATCATGTACAGTCAATCCAAAAAGTCTCCATACACCCCCTGCTTTCTATACTATTTTTCTGTTATGTTTAACTAGTTAATTGGAACTATACCAAAATATGTTTAAATTCCGACGAGGATTAGTATTAAAAACAACTACGGAACTTTTTACTAAGAAGGTACATCAGTTTTATAAAAATATATACAAAATTAATGTCAAAAAGTTTCCATACACTTAACAATTACCAGTAATATTTTGATGGAGTTTAACGGAAAGGAACAACTTCGTTTTAAACTAATATATAATGGGACTGCCGTTGGCTTTGATAATCTCCTGTGACCTTTTTGTCATGCTTGCAACCAGCTTTCTAGTAACTTCTGCTGGCATGTTCTCCCATTCGTTCAATATTCTGTTTTTTAATTCTTCTCTATTTGAAACATTATGTTTGCGAACGCGCCGCACAGTGTGTCGACTAGTACAAGTTAGCTGGACAAAATTATTTTTTCACTTATTTCAATTGTTTATGTATATTCTAGGCATATTAAGTTATTTTAAGAAAAAAAAGTTGGTTTTTTTTTATGGGCGTGGCTAATTTTTTTCCCTAAATTAGTCAGCTACGCAGACATATTTAACGATAACTCGGGAACAACTTGTCAGATTTTTATAAATAAAACATTAAAAAATGCGTAACAAAATTTTATTAAAGTTGATTGAATATTATTTTATTCTATCTTTTATCGTTTTGGAGTTATTTAGAAATTAATGGAGAGAAAAAAATTTTTTTCGTGTAAAATTCATTATTTTTTTCGGTAAAAAAGCGCAATAACAAAAGAAAAACAAAATATTATACATTTTTCTGACAGCTGCGTATCTGGAAAATAAAATAAGGTATTAATCATGAAAATCGGTTAATAAATGTGGGTTTTATTCACAATTTACCGCAGGTACTCAATATCGATAAAATTTGTGCATATCGCGGTAGGATTGCATCAGCTTAGCAGGTAGATAACGGAACTAAAGGGCAAGGGTATTTTGTATGGTTATTAGAATTAAAAATTATAATACAGTGTCTTTCATTTAGCTGCATTTCGCTTACCTGTATTTTTTGTCCAGCTGCACAAAACATTGTATAACAAAAACAAAATATTCTGCGTATGTGCACGAATTTTTCTACAAACTTGAATGTGCAACTAAATGAAAGACACTGTATTATTATTTTTAATAATAACCAGATGAAAAATCATTTATTGCATTTGTCAATTAAAAATAAAACAATTAATCCATATTACTTAGTTTTATTGACACAAAAAGGATAAACTCAAATAATACCTACTTTTCAAGGTAGGTAACTTGTGCCTTGTACATACATAAGTAGTTGGTATTTTAAAATGTTTTTGATTTTTTTAAGATACATATTTCTTGCTGTTCGGTTCAAAAAAAAATTGTTTTTGAAAATTGTTTTTGTTTAATTTTAAAATAAATGTTATAAATGCTCTGTAATAAATTTAGCATAATGACACTGACTGTAATTATATGTAAAATAAAAATACTCATTTATGATAAAGAAAAATTTATAAGTCAATGTTTACATGCTTAGTACAAGCACTACATAACTAAAAACAGTAGCTTAAATGACGATTCCTCGAAATGTTTGCGAGGTCTTCCTGCAGGAGTCACATTCTCACTTGATGTTGAAGGTTGTGGCGCAAAAGAACTCGCAGTAAACTGTATGTCTGCTTCATCCAACCAATTCTTATTTTTAATTAAGAAACGCTCCTTCGACTTTCCTGAAGCGAACCATTTGGCACCAAACTTATTAGACAAGTTGGATATCTTCAACTTTTCTTTTTGGCTGCTTTCAGTAATGTCACCAAAGTGAAATTTTGAAGAAAGAAAGTCATATACACGCGAGTTTTTTTCATTCTTCGTGTGTTTCAACCACTCCTCAAAAAAGGCTACCCTTGAAATAGAGTAAACGTGTTCTGGAAAAAAGAAAAAAAAAACATGTTGTACTGAAGTGTGCTAAACAATATGTGTATTTTTACGAAGAATAAAAGTTATTTCTGTGTAATATCTAAAAACTAGCCCGGATAGAGGTGAATGTCTGTATATTCTGAACATTCAGTTTTTTTTTTTAAAACACGCTAAAATATATAGGCTATTTAAAAAAAAATACTAAAAATTATTAGAGATTCTGATTAAAAAAATACTTTAAAAAATAGTACTTACCCTCAGTATTAATATTCATCACAAAAACTTTCACAATATTACAATATGTCACTATAAGATGTGCACGAAAGTGTTGCTAAATTACAACTGATTGATTGAAAGAGCTGCATTAAACTCATTACCTGACTTCTGACGCTTATGACTCGCCACTTCTAAATTTGATAAACAACCTTTTCTCGGACTTCGGGGTTTGGTGGTGTTGTTTACGTTTTGCAAATAAGATTTCCTGGAAATCATAACATGAATTTTGTCCACCTAGCATGTTCTACGCGACACACTGTGCGCCGTTTAAGTGTGTGTTAATATCGGGTGATTGTGGAGGTTTATGGAGCTATCAAAACTAAAAAAACAGAGAGTTTGATGACGCTGTAACGTAATGTAATCATTCAAAAATGTATTATGTCGTGTAGCAACTATGGTTTTTAGTTAAACAATATTGTGCCTCCTAATGATTTTTTTTTTGGTTTTAACTAAAATCACGATTTCACTATAAGCCTAGTACTATCTAATTCTGGATGTAGGCCTTCTCACTGAATTTCAATCTCAACCTACTTGCACTGTATATCATCCCTCCATCTTGTTTTGAAACGTCCTAAGCTCCTTTTCTGTTTTCGTGGTCTCCATTCTACTGTTCGTTTGGTCCATCGATCATCGGTCGTCCGTGCCTAATGCCACTTTCTTTTGGCTACGTGCTCTATAATATCCTTTAATTTTGTTTGTTCACGTATCTACTTATTTCTTTTTCTATCTTTAAGTTTTATCTTGATCGTCTATCTTTCGTGTGATCTCTGGATCCGAGCTAGTTTTTGTACATCGGCTTTATTTAGTTTCAGCGCCATATACAATTACGGGTATGATGTACTGATCGTAAATTTTGGCTTTTAACTTAGTAGAGATGCCTTTATCCTTGAACATATAACTTAATTTCCCTAATGCGCACCATCCAAGCCTAATTTTTCTTGAAATTCCATCCGAGCTTCTCGTAGTGGTATTTTTTTGCCTCAGATACACATAATTCTTAACAATCTCGAGAGATGTTCTTCCTAAATTTAGAACTATGTTGCTATTAGTGTTGGTTAATATGTTTGTCTTACTTTTATTCATCTTAAGCCCAATTGTCTTGGAGTGGTAATTTAACTCATTTATCATTTTTTGCAAATCATGTGGATTACTGCTGATGACCTTAAATGACTTAGATACCCATCATTCCTCTTTATGTCCTTCTTGGTCCAATCTGTTTGGCGAAATACGTCTCCTAGAGCTGTAATAAATAGCTTAGGAGAGATTGTATCTCCCTGTCTTACACCTCTTCCTATACATATTTCTTCTGTACTAGGTTTTATGTATATGTTTGCATTTTCATATTTCTTTTTGATTAGGGTAGTGTATCTAGAATCAGTTCTACAGTTGTTCAAGTCGTTGATGATTGCCCACATTTCGACAGAATCAAGAGCCTTCTTACGTAGGCAATTTTACAATCAAAGCAGTACGAAATGGTCAAAAAAATATTTGCAATTTCTCCCTTAAAAAGTGTTTATGATAAACGTGTTTTTTTGCTTATTATTAACCATAGAAATTACACTTAAACTAAAAAAAATATATATAAAGGTAGGAAGTGAAAGATAAAAGTTTAACTATAAAGTATTTGTATTTGATTTAAACATCCAGGTATAAAGAAAACAGTTATTGAAAACACAAAAATGATAAATTACTCGAAGAAATATTGGTAATGGCGATCGGAAAAGAAACGCGCGCGCAGCGCCACCGGCCTAACCTCTTCCTATACATATTTCTTCTGTAATAGGTTTTATGTATATCTTTGCATTTTCATATTTATTTATGATTAGGGTAGTGTATGCAAAATCAATTCTACAGTTGTTCAAGTCGTTGATGATTGCCCACATTTCGACAGAATCAAAAGCCTTCTCACAGTCTATGAAGGCCATATGGAGTTCAAAATTCTATTCATTGCTCTTCTCTAGGATATTTCTAATTGTCTGTAAATGGTAGCATTTGCTATAAACCAGATCTAAAAACTAGCCTGTTCGCATGGCTGGTAGAAATCTAACTTATTTTTTAATCTATTGTATATAACAATAAAACTACTTAATTACTTTGTTAACTGTCACTAAATATATTTGTAAAGATTTTACAATTGCGTTATCGCGATTTCGTAGTACAACTACATTGTCAAAAGCTTAACTAAGACTAAAACAGATTTTTGGTATTTTATGTTTATATGCATTGAACAACTATTATATGTTAAAAAAGTTTGAACAAAAGAGAATTTGCTACTCTAATTGATTATTCAGTAAATTTATATTATGGTCCTTTGAATGTCTGTAAATTTCTATAGATTCTAAGAAGTTGAGTCGTTTTGACCCTTTAGGTGCCATATGGAGTATTTGTAAACAATCGATATTGGGAAAAGTATGGCCTGTTTCTAAGAAGTGTTTAGCAAAGTGTGATTTTTCATTTTTTAGCCTATAAGAGGCATTGTGTTCTGCGAATCTTGTCTTGAAATTCCGTCCCGTTTGGCCTACGTAACAGCTATTGCACTCTTGACAATTAAGTTTATAAACTCCTGATTTATTGTATTTATTAGTTTTATCTTTGGCATTAAAAAATATATTGGATAATTTTTGAGCGGGTTTTCAAGCTATTCTTGTTTTTTTGGTCGTGAGAACTTGGGATATTTTATCCGAGATGGGACCAAAATATGTCAGAGGTATGAATGTTTTCTTTTGTCGGTATTCTTTTACGGGGTAGATTAAGCTGAAAGTGATTTGTTTTCGTTTACGGTTTATTAAGGTATTAATTATTTTAGGTTGGAAGCCGTTATTGAGTGCTATATTTTTGATTGTGTCCAGTTCTTTTTTAAAATTATTTTTACTAAGAGGGATACTGAAGGCTCTATGGATCATAGATCTATAGGCTGCCAGTTTATGGGAGTTAGGGTGTATTGAGTCAGCTGGGATGGTGACATCTGAAAAGGTTGGTTTGCGGAAGATATCGAATTCTAGTCTATTTCTCTTTTTCAAAATTGTAATATCTAAGAAATTTATTTTATTATCGGTTTCCTTTTCAAGTGTGAATTTTATGTTGGGGTGTAAATTATTTAGCTGATTTAAAGTGGAATTTAGTTCAGTATCATTTCCAAGGAAACATACTAAGATGTCGTCCACATATCTAAACCAAAAGAGAATATTTTTGGCGTCTCGCGTGTCGAGTTTTTTAGAAAAACTGTTTTCCAATTCTGACATAAAGATTTCGGCTAGCAAAGGACTAAGTGGAGACCCCATGGCAAGTCCATCTCTTTGTTTGAAAAATTGATTATTGAACTGAAAATAATTTCCTGGATATACAAAATTCGAACAGTTTCAATATATCTTGTTGTATTATTATATTGACGTTGTTTTTTTGTAACATAGTTTTTATAATTTCTAAACAATCTTTATTTGAGATATTGGAGAACATATTTGTTACATCGAATGAAACTAGAAGGGCGTTATTTGGGATGGAGATATTTTTAAGTTTATTTGTAAGGTCTATAGAGTTTTTTGTGTTGTATTTTGGATTGAATTGTGTAATTTCTTTGAAGATGGTGTTGAGATGTGTTGCCAGATTTTTTAGGGGGGTGTTGCTGTACGATACTACTGGTCTTATTGGCGAGTTTTCTTTATGTATTTTTATCAGGCCCTAAAGTTTTGGTGATGTAGGATTTTCGTTTATTATTTTAAACTTTTCTCTTTCATCCACAATGCTCAGGGTTTCATTTAGCAGGGTCTTGAGTTGTTTTTTAATTTTATCCGTTGGATCTTTTTTTAGTTTTACTGGATTTTCTTTTTCCAAAAAATCATTTACTTTATGTCAGAATTGGAAAACAGTTTTCTAAAAACTCGACACGCCAAAAATATTCTCTTTTGGTTTAGATATGTGGACGACATCTTAGTATGTTTCCTTAGAAATGATACTGAACTAAATTCCACTTTAAATCAGCTAAATAATTTACACCCCAACATAAAATTCACACTTGAAAAGGAAACCGATAATAAAATAAATTTCTTAGATATTACAATTTCGAAAAAGAGAAATAGACTAGAATTCGATATCTTCCGCAAACCAACCTTTTCAGATGTCACCATCTCAGCTGACTCAATACACCCTAACTCCCATAAACTGGCAGCCTATAGATCTATGATCCATAGAGCCTTCAATATCCCTCTTAGTAAATAATAATTTAAAAAAGAACTGGACACAATCAAAAATATAGCACTCAATAATGGCTTCCAACCTAAAATAATTAATACCTTAATAAACCGTAAACGAAAACAAATCACTTTCAGCTTAATCTACCCCGTAAAAGAATACCGACAAAAGAAAACATTCATACCTCTGACATATTTTGGTCCCATCTCGGATAAAATATCCCAAGTTCTCACGACCGAAAAAACAAGAATAGCTTTAAAACCCGCTCAAAAATTATCCAATATATTTTTTAATGCCAAAGATAAAACTAATAAATACAATAAATCAGGAGTTTATAAACTTAATTGTCAAGAGTGCAATAGCTGTTACGTAGGCCAAACGGGACGGAATTTCAAGACAAGATTCGCAGAACACATGCCTCTTATAGGCTAAAAAATGAAAAATCACACTTTGCTAAACACTTCTTAGAAACAGGCCATACTTTTCCCAATATCGATTGTTTACAAATACTCCATATGGCACATTGTTAAAATGTACTGTCACAAAGTAACGGACCACTCAATCAACTCTATTGTATATAATTTTAGTCTAAAGTTTATAAATGTGAGATAGTAAGTTAATAAGGCAGTAATTGTCTAACTATTTGATATCTCCCTTTTTATGTAGAAGTATTACTTTTGATATATGTTTCTAGACACATGTTGAAAAGTTTAGCCAATTTTTAACCAAAATAAGCGTTTTAAAATGTAGTAAACTATTTTTTTTGTACAAACTGCCAGTAAAAGTATTATATATTATGGCAGTTTGTTTTTGCTAAAACTTATCTATGGGGAACAGCAACTTATACGTCGTAGAGGGTGGGTTTCAGCTATATAAATGTTGCTAAATATGCTTATCATGTACTATTTGGGCATCTTTATTTCAAATGTGATAACTTAGCTTGCCTAGCATAAGAATAGCAACACTAGGTGCGGTAAATAATGTTTAAATTAAAAAGAATTGATGTAACACTAAACTAGGCAGTTAAACAAAGGAAACTCGGATAAAATAAAACATCAATTTATTTCCATATATTATGTCATTTAACCTGGAATCCAGCTTAGTGTTTAAAAAAATTAAATATAAAGGTTGTTATTGGTTAAGAATTCAGAAATATTATATGTATAGTCGAATAACTGCTGTGAAGGTAACTTTGGTTGTGATAAGTTTAAAAAACGCCTAAATTTGCTTAGGAAAGTTATTTTTCACGCGAATGCTCTAGAACTTTTCCCTTAAAAAATATAGCGCCTTTCGTTGGCTTTAAATTAAGGAAATTATGAGATCTGTACTAAAACACACTTATTAAATTAGAGAGAATTAACAATATTGATTTACAAATGACACAGTTTTCAAATAAAAAGAGTATGACTTGCCTTACAAAGCTTTTTCTTTCTGCGTTGGTGCAATAGCTCTTCTTAACTCAACATTTTTTCAGCACTAGATTGTTCCTCCACGATTTACGTATGTACAGGGTGAGTCAACGATAGAGTAAAGTTCATTATCTCATTTGTTTCGGGAATGACGAAAAAATGTTAAATACAATAGTTTTAGGGAATGTTAAGGTGCACAGTGTAAAATTATTTTTGAGTATACAGGGTACTTCGAAAAACTGTCCGAAATAACATATGTTTTTTTAAATGGAACATCCTATTTTCTAATTTTATTTTTAAATTCTGCGTAAAATTTTATAACTTTTTTATTAATAATGTTATATACCTAAATCTAGTAATTTTTCTAATATTTCAGTTTGCTACACGGTGTTCAAAATAAATTTATTCATTTCGACTATTTTAAAGTGAAAAATCTCAAATTTTTTAAATGGCACACCCTGTATATTATTATTTTTTCTGATAGATTTTACAAAACCTTCCAACTTTTATTTAGTATGTCATACACCTATTTCTAATAGTTTTCGATTTAAATTTTCGATTTTTCAATTTTTACTCTTGTTTTTAATACACTTACGCTATAATATCATAGTTGTCAAGACAAGACAAAAATGTAGGCATTGTCAAATTTTGACATGTCTATTAAGCAAGTAAAAATAGTTTAATTTGTTGTAGTAAGTGACGTATAAAGGTAATAGTTATGGATTTTCCTAAAAATGAATTAATTGATATAGTTTATATACTTGGCGAGGCGAGAAAAAATGTGGATTCAACAAGACAGAGCTCCTGCTCATTACCACCAAGAAGTTCGGAAATTTGTTAACGATCGTTACCCACAAAAAATGGATCGGTAGGGATGGATTCATCTAGTGGTCCCCTCGATCATGTGACTTAACACCTTTAGACTTCTTTTTGTGGGGCTACATTAAAGATAGTGTTTATGTGAATTCCTCTATAACACCAGTAGATATGGAAAATAGGATACGGGATGCGTGCAGGACAATAACTCCCTTTATGCTAAGGAAAGTAAAGGAAAATATAGTAAAACGACTAAACATGTGTATTTAAGTAGACGGGCATGTTTTTGAACATTTGTTACGTCATGATAATTATTTATTAGATAAGTTAGACTATATTAAAATTATTATTAACTATTTGTTTATGTTTTCACAATAGCATAAGTGTATTAAAAACAATGGTAAAAATTGAAAAATTCTAAATAAATCGAAAACTATTAAAAATAGGTATATGACATACTTAATAAAAATTGAAGGGTGTTGTAGAATCTATCAGAAAAAATAATAATATACAGGGTGGGCCACTTAAAAAATTTGAGGTTTTTCAGTTTAAAATAGTCGAAATGTATAAATTTATTTTGAACACCCTGTAGTATCTAACTTAAATTTCTTTACATACGTCTTTTTTTTCATCTCTATAGAATACTCGTACTAATTATGAGTATTCCACCTTCAGAAACAATGGCGCTACTGGTAATTTTTTGCAAAACTGAAAACTAGTATTTGTTTTAAAAAAATTGAAATATTAGAAAAACTACTAGGTATGTAACATTATTAATAAAAAAGTTATAAAATTTTAGGCAAAATTTAAAAATAAATTAGAAAATAGGATGTTCCGTTTAAAAAAACATATGTTATATCGGCCACACTTTTTTGAAGTACCCTGTATACTCAAAAATAATTTTAAACTGTGCACCTTAACATTCTCTAAAACTATTGTATTTAACATTTTTTTGTCATTCCCGAAACAAATGAGATAATGAACTTTACTATATCGTTGACTTACCCTGTACAGCTTTGGAGCGTATGCATGTTGAATTAAGGTTAATACTTGGACTTGAAGAAACAGAATACCGGAGCAGACTTGTCAAAACGAAGAAGTCAAAGGGAGTAAAATGTAGGAAAATTAAAATATAGCGGGAAAATAAAAATCCGCATCAAATATGATATACAGCCTGTGGACAAACGGAGATTGCTGTACTGCTAATGGTGCCGTCTCGCTTTCCAATGGTGAGTTTCCTACCAAAAACTATAAAAAAAATTTAATTGAGGGTATGGAGTAAGTATTATAATAAATACAAGGAAAATTTAAAAAAATACCCGAGTTAGCAAAAACTAGTCCGAATTTTATAAGAACATTACATTGGTGATCTAACCAAATGAAAGGTGGTCATCCTACTACGAAACTTTTTTTTTGATGGGCCTAGCACATATTCTGCTACGGGAGCAACGCATGTACGGAAAAAAAAGCGATTCATGTTGGTCTTGAATCGCTGTAAATCGTACTCAACGAGTGACAAGCTGAATTTCATACGGATGTGATGTATCAGCGCGACGTGTATTCCTAGCATGCACCGCTTTGGGAAGAATTAAGCGGGCTACATCCACGGAACATTTTTCATGAAAATACTTGTAGAATAGGTTCAAGTCGCCAACCGTTCTTCGATGCTCCAAGGAATCAAGATTGCAGATCAGTTCTGGGTATCCAATCAGGCGAACAGCGCCATCGTTGGTCGAATTTGAGCGTTGTGTAGAATTAAGACTTGTTGTGAAATGTAAAACTTTCTTGTTCAAAATAATATTCCCAGCTTTTGAGAAGCCCTTTTTGCTATCCATGCAATATGTTCATGCCAAAATATATTTGAGCTTAAGGGTACACCGGCCTCTATAGTATTATAAAGAAATCCTTCGACTGCCACTCGTAAAGAGCGCTCTTCGAAGAAATACGAGAACCATAAACCGAAGTTTTTAGACATACCATAAAAGCGCAGGTTAGCCAACAATCCGTCGTTCCAAACGCGGTCGAATGCCTTGGATATAACAAGTGCAACCGCTCGAGATTCTCCAAAGTGGTCAATTGCATTGTTCCAAACATGTGTTACATTGGTTAGTTTACTATTGTGGTAAAAATGCTGTAATGTAATGCGAAATGAACACGCTAAAAATTAAACACTATATTATTTTATTATTGAGAAAATATTCCACGAATGCATGTTCATTGTCTAACTCGTTCAAAAATATTACGGTAGTTTAGAAAAAGCTTTTATTTTGAAATTTTTAAAAAAGTATTTTTGTTTATTGTTATTCTTTTACTCTTTTTCGCATCGTTGCTCGGCTCCAAGTGTCGTGACCTCTATTGTATTGTTACACAGAATTACCCTCCAGGCATCTCTCTCTTCGACACTTCTCATCATCTCCGGTAACTCCAAGTGCATTGTAGACATGATCTGATCGATGTATCTGTTGGACGATCTGCCTCTTTTTCTTCTAAAGTCGATTTTCCTCTAGCTCAGCAACTTTTCCATGCCATCCCACCTTATTATGTTACCAAAAAATTATGTTGTTTTTTTCTGAATCCATGGTAACAGTCGGTCACAATTTTGGATGTTAAGATCGTTCAGAACAGACGCATTCGTACTATGAGCTGTCCAGGAAATTCTGAGTATCCGCCTGTAGCATGTAATTTAAAAGCCTCTATTCTTTTACGGCATGCTTCATTAATAGTCCATGTTTCAGCTCCGTATGTAGCTATAGGGAATATCAGTGAATTGGCAAGCCCTTTTTTAGTCATTTTATTTACTCTGTGATCTTTCCATACTTTGCTTAGGCTTGTCATTGCAGTTTTGGCCATCGCTATCTTTCTTTTAGTTTCTTCTTCGCAGCCCCCCTTGTTAGAAATTCTGGGGCCTAAATATATAACATCTATCTTCAGTAGTATATCATTGATTTTGTTAAAAGTAGGTACAATTTTAGCTCGACCTACTATGAGAAGAGAATATTTCTTTAGATTTATTGAAAGGCCGACATTTGCGCTAACCTTTTCCATTCGATGCAGCAGTGCAACCATTTCTTCCTCGGAGGTAGCCGTTATTGTAGTATCATCAGCGTATCTTGAGTTCGAGAACTTTTTGTCTCCTATTGATATCCCTCCATTCCACTCTTCCGTCACTTTGTGGATAATCCATTCACCATATATATTGAAGAGTAGTGGAGACAGGATATAACCCTGCCTCACACCCTTTCGTACTTGAAATGGCTTAGACAGATTTTTCTAAACTCTAACATAAGCGATGTTGTGGCTGTATAATTTGTAGAATAAGAAGACTAGGTGGTCTGATGTTCCCATTTCTTGAAGAATTCTCCATAAGTGATCCCACTGTACTGTGGCGAAAGTCTTTGTATACTCAAGGAAACAGAACAGAGCAGGAACATTATATTCGTAGAACTTTTTTATTATTTGTATCACATTCAATAACTTCTGTTTTCTTGTGGTCTACCGGATACAAAACCTGCCTGTTTTGGGGGAATGTGAAGCAGGAGAGTTAGTTTCAATCATTCTTAGATGATATGGAACATAATTTTGCTTGCATGACATATAAGAGAGATAGTTAGGTAATATTCACCGACGTCTCGTGGGCCTTTCTTGTGAATCGGTATATATATATATATAATATATATATATATATATATATATATATATATATATATATATATATATATATATATATATATATTCACCTGTTGTCCAGATCTTATTGCATATTTCGTGGATTGAGTTAACACCGGTCTCTCCTGTCGCTTTAAGCATTTCGGCCACAACGCCATCCACCCCTGCGGGCTTATTATTTTTGAGTTTTTCATAGCTGATTCTACTAATACTAATATAGTTTAAAATAATTTTTTTTTTTTCGTTTTTCTTGCAACCTAAATTCCACTCGATTTAATATCAGCCGCCTTGTTGGAAACAAACTATTAATATTATTATTTATGGTAGAGGGCGATTGTGATTTGTATATTGAGATGACATTAACCATAAATAAAACTTGTTGTTGGTGGTTGTTGTACGGCAGCAACATTATTGATTCTTGATCCCTTCTATGTCGATCACAGCTCAACTGACGAGTACTACTAAAACTCTCGCCCCAGCATTGTCCGATAGATGGTAAAGCAATAAACAATTGCCGAAATACCAACTACACTTTTCGTTGTTAATTATTAAAACTCTATTACAACAACAAATACGACATTTGGCTGTCTGCCAGAAAAGGTTGAATATGTCTGAAACTAGATTTGACTATATGAGCCCTTTCTATGAGAATTACCGACATACCTATTATGTGAAATTCAATTTGTTCGTAATTCGACAACACGTTATATAAATTATTGATTTAATTTTACTTGTATAAGCCTAACTAATTATTGTCTAAATCAAGCCTATAGAGCGTTACTTGTATAAACCAAATTAACAAAGGACCTAGAGCATAAAGTAAATTAATTATACATTATATATATATAAACAGACGCAGAACAAAATTAGCAATATATAGAAATTTATATATATGCCTAACGTATTTTAGAATATTTTGCTATCATAATTTAATAAGTATAATATCAAATGTTAAACATCTCTTTTATTTTGAGAAAACAAACAAAATGTACAAAGTAAATTATTATCTATTTTTATACCAAACGGTATCTGAAAAAAATACCTATTATATAGAAATAATATAATAAATTTATTATAAAACGAGCTTCCCAAAAAACTGAAACTAATTTAAAAACAACATGTTTTAGCAATAAAACAAAATAAATTTCACGGGCAAACAGAGTAATTTGATTTAAAATAATGGCTATAATACATATTCGTTGATTTATAAATCAAAATTTATTCTGTCCTTTCATTACTTTTAATTAAATTTACTTATTATTATTATAATTATTTATATATAGGTTAAATAAAAACGTATTTACTTTATTATTACTGATACGTTGATAATTACCTTGGAAATATATATGACACGTCTTATTCGTAGTATTTATTTTGTAGAGTTTTTTAAGTACACAATTTTTACTTAATCGCTCTAATGAAACTTTTGACTGGGTAAAGAAATAATTTAGGAAATACTGATAGAAACTGGCAAATACTGGCAGAGTCGTTATAAAATAACTAGAAACTTTAGACAAGGTTGTGGACTATACTTATTGTTATTTATTATACATGTAGAGTGGGATTTTAAGTGGTCGTAAGTAATTTAAACACCGGATAAGGAGAAGGTGGCAGAGAACAAAAAACCTAAACGATAGGAATAGAATTAGGGTGCTACAGGAAATTATAGAAGCCAGTGTAAATATACATAAAAACAAAAAGTGGGATGACGTCCTGAGGGGGTTGTCAACACATGACAACTCTCTTTGGCGTTTGACAAACAGATTAAAGACTAAAAATCACAAGAACCGAATAATACTAGAGAATACCATACAAACAAATATATAAAAAGCAAATGCTCTTGCAGACTCACTTAAGAATGTATATGCTGGCGTCCCGAACTCCACACCTACACAGATTTAGTTGGAAAATCGGTACACAAAAAATGCCCAATCTCACCGTCTATGTAGAAATAACCATATATCAGCCTCGCGGAGCGATGATTGACTCAATCAATCATCACTCCTGACGAAGCTAATGTGGTTAGTGAAATGCGCGTCCAGTGCAAAAATAAAGGTGAAGTGGTGATATATACTGAGTAGTGTCATTGTGCCAAAGTTTCCACATTCCCAACATAACTGTTTAACTGTATTTTTTATTTTAATGCAATTTATAAATAACTAGCCGTGCCCGCTGCTCAGCTCGCGTGGACTTGATTCACTATTATCATCACTGCTTATTCCTTATGTTACCTACGTAATAAAATATCTCCTACAACTTGGCCAGAGAACATATGTAGTTAAAAAAAAGCACGTAAATCGGATAAGTAGTTCTTGAGTGCTAAGCCCACTAACGGACAGACAGACAGAGATACGTTGCGTTTTATAGATATTATATATTTTTTCTGGATAAATATTCAGTTAAGAATTAAAAAAGAAAACAAGTAAATCGGATAATTGGCTGTCGAATGATAAACACACTAACGAACAGACATACACGTTTTATATATATATATATATATATATATATATATATATATATATATATTATATAGATTATTATTATTATTCTATTATATAATCTGCCAGAGAACATATGTATGAATTTAAAAAAAAAAACACGTAAATAGGATAAGTGGTTCTCCAATGATAAGCGCACTAACAGACACACAGACAGATAGAGATACGTTGCATTTTATATTTACTGTATTCTTTGTTACATGATATTGTTCCATATTTAACGGTTTAGGCAGGGTATTGCAAGAGAGTGCGCTAGCGGTAAACTTTTTTCCGACTTGATTCACTATTATCGTCACTGCTTATTTCTTATATCCATTGCTAGTAGCACACTCTTATTTGCTGATGATCTTAAACTGTTCCGGGTAATTCATGACATTAACGATTGTATTATACTTCAGAAAGAGATCCATACTATCGAAAATTGGGTGTGCTATCAACAAGTTGACCTTGAATCTCGGGAAATGTTTTGTTATGTCGTTCTCCAACCAACTGAACCCCACTCATTATGAGTATGTCTTGGATAAAGCGATTATAAATCGTTGCTATACTTTCAGGGACCTGGGAGTGGTGTTTGATACCCGATTGTCATTTGCCGATCACATTGATCGTGTTTGTGGAGAAGCGTTGAAGATGCTTGGATTTATTTTTCGCAGTTCAAGGGGGTTGGTAGATATAGGGTCCCTCAAAATGCTCTACTTTTGCTATGTGCGATCTAAGTTGGAATACGGCGCAGTGATTTGGCACCCAATGCTTCAGAGATGGAGGTACTTACCCCCCTAGAGGTATAGAAAGCAAGATCTTGTTAGCGCGTTTAAACATGCCGTCGTTGATGAATCGCAGGATTTACTTGCTGGTTCAATTTTTGTTCAAGATATGTAAATCCTTTATTGATTGCCCTGACCCGCTTTCCCAAATTAACTTGCCGTCTCGACTTACCAGATTTCCTCATGTTTTTTGCTTGAGTACACCAAAAACTAATATTTTAATGAAGACTCCTTTGTATCAATCCATGAATATTTTCAATGTGGTTTGTAGCGATTTCAATATGCATAACTCATGCTCAGTTTACTAAATTGATGAAGACAAAGGTTCTTGATGCTCGGTGGACGTGTCCACATTTTTGAACGGTATATACGGGTTATATATATTGTTGTTATGTTTATTTAAGCAATTATTGTAATTTTCTTTTTTTCTTTTCTTTGTAATTTACACATTTGTCTTGTAAATGGATATTCTATCTGTTAGACAATAAAGATTATTATTATTATTATTATATTATCTAACGCAATAAAATATACCTTAACCTGAACTAACCTGACCAGAGAACATATGTATAAAACTAAAAAAAACACGTAATCGGATAAGTGGTTCTCGAGTGATAAACGCACTAACGAACAGACAGACAGATAGAGAAATGTATATATATATATATATATATATATATATATATATATATATATATATATATATATATATATATATATATATTGTGTTTTTTGTTACATGATACTGTTTTATATTTAACGGTTTAGGCAGCTAGTGCGCTAGCGGTAAACTTTCTTTCCGACTTGATTCACTATTATCGTCACTACTTATTTCTTATATTACCTTACATAATAAAATATATCCTATAATCTGACCAGAGAATATATGTATAAAACTAAAAAAAAGACACTTAAATCGTATAAGTGGTACTCGAGTGATAAGCGCACTAACGGACGGATAGACAGACAGAGAGACTTTTATATATATTATAGATTATAGATAACCTGGCCAGAGAACAATTGTATGAATTAAAAAAAAACACGTAAATCGGATTACTGGTTCTCGTGTAGTAAGCTCATTAACCTGAACTACGTTGCATTTTATATATATTATATGATATTCTTTGCTACATGATATTGTTCCATATTTAATGGTTTAGGCAGTGTATTGCAACAGAACGCGCTAGCGGTAAACTTTTTTTTCCGACTTGATTTACTATTATCGTTACTACTTATTTCTTATGTTACCTAAAGTAATAAAATATAGCCTATAACCTGGCCAGAGAACATATGCATGTTTTTCAAAGAAAAGCACGTAAATCGGATAAGTGGTTCTCCAGTGATAAGCTCACTAACGGACAGACAGAGAGACGTTGCATTTTATATATATTGTAAATAATATTATTCATTATTAAATGGTGTTAAAATAATAAGTTGTTACTTTAAAATTTTTTAGCCAATAACTAAGCCGAATTTTCATTATAATGAAAGATTGTATGACGCGTTTTGCTATCACTGTAACTTCGTCTGATACAAATCATTTTGTATCAGACGAAGCTACAGTGATAGCGAAACGCGTTATACAGTTTTTTGTAAAACATGATACAGTGGAAATTGACAAAATCAGTTTTTCATTACATTTGTTATGAATTTCCATCAATTAACAACCACAACCATTCAAAGTTTAAAAAAAAAAAAAAACGAATTTTAATTATTTGATTGTATCGCAATAAAAAAAATGCGTATAAAAAAAATATGTCATTAAATTTGCGATGCGAATTGGCTGTTGCATATACAATAAATGTATCATTTGTTTTTTAGTAATCATTTTGAATTTAGCTGCCTAATTTTATCAGTTTTATTTAAAAGTAAATCTAGGCTGCTAAAAATTCATTTTTGTCAGACGCCAAATTGTTAAGGAGATTGAGGCGTTAAACGTAAAATAAGAAAACAATTTTGTATAGATTTATGTCGATAGATTAATAGGTTTAGAAATTTTCTATGAAAAATTTGAGGTCTTTAGGAAACTTTTTTAAATAAAAATCGAAATTAACAACAACATATAGTCTTGTGCAGAATACGTCAATTTGATATAAAAATGACACAGTTTTTGTTATAAAAAATGGAAAAAAAAAAAATGCCATCAATAAGAAATTTGACTATGTTAGACATTGAAATCTCGCGATTAGTTCAAAAAATTTTCAAATTAATTAGAAAGCTTTAACTTTATGAAAAATAACAATTATTGGAGGTACCTGTGAATGATTTACCTTTAACCTCTGAAATAGCGGCAACGTTTGCATTTAGTAGTAATGACGGGAAATTTAAATATTTTAAACTGTATAGTACAAGCTTTTATAATTAAAACATTTGGTGCAAGTAAATAATATTAAGTTTAATAATAAATTTGTAATGGGCATTAGTTTTTATAAATAAAATAAAAATAAATAATTTAGAGCATTTGTTTTAATTATTTAATTAATTTACTTGTTTAACTTATAATTACCTAGTGCAGCTTCAGTGTTAACACTACAATGTTCCTTATTGTCCTTCGATATATGTGTACTGTCTCTTCAAACTGTGTTGTACCTTTATCACACTTTATGGTTAGTAGTGATGTTACACCACAGCGTTTTTCATTAGTAATATAACATAATGGAAGTGTTTCATAACATGAAGAACACTTTAAGTTTTCTCCAAGTGATCGCATGTCAACAATTCGACGACCACTGTCCCAGAGGTTAGGAGGCTTACTTGATTTTCTGTTCCGTTTACCAACACAGTGTTGGCTTAATCTTTGATTGTATACAGCTTCAGTAATGCTTTTTCTCTTCCACATAAAAATTTTTTTACCATTTTTATCAATATTTGTTGATTTTTTATTATTATTATTTTGTTTGTACTTGTTTACAACAGCTGATCACAACAGTAAATTACTTTACAACGTTGCCGCTTCGAGACACCGGAATTTTAATATTTTTAATTATCATTTTTTATTCTTTTATTTTTTTTCATATTATTTGCTTTGATAATTTTTTAAAAATTATAAAATATAATTAATTTTTATTTTCCATATTTTTTTTTCTATAAGTTTGTACATCTATAATATATATAAAATGCAACGTCTCTCTGTCTGTCTGTCTGTCTGTCTGTTTGTCTGTCTGTCCGTTAGTGCGCTTATCACTGGAGAACCACTTATCCGATTTACGTACTTTTTTTTTTTAAAACATACATATGTCATCTGGCCAGGTTATAGGCTATATTTTATTACGATAGGTAGCATAGGGAATGAGCAGTGACGATAATAGTGAATGAAGTCGGAAAAAAGTTTGCCGTTAGGGCGTTCCCTTGCAGTATACAGCTTAAACCATTAAATTTGGAACAATATCTATAATTTATAATATATATATATATATATATATATATATATATATATATATATATATATATATATATATACATATATATATATATATATATATATATATATATATATATATATATATATTTATATATGTATATATATATATATATATATATATATATATATATATATATACATATATATATATATATATATATATATATATATATATATATATATTATATATATATATATATATATATATATATATATATATATATATATATATATATATATATATATATATATATATATATATATATATATAATGCAATGCCTCTCTGTATGTCTGTCTGTCCATTAGTGCGTTTATCAGGCGAGAATCACTTATCCGATTTACGTGTCTTTTTTTAAATTCATACATATATTCTTTGGCCAGGTTATATAGTAATAATAATAATCTATATTTATAATATATGTAAAATGCAACGTCTCTCTGTCTGTCCGTTAGTACGCTTATCCCTCGAGAACCACTTACGTGATTTTTTAAATTCATACATATGTTCTCTGAAGAGGTTATATAATAATAATAATAACAATCTATATAATATTTAAAACGCAACGTCTCTCTGTCTGTATGTCCGTTGGTGTGCTTATCATTGGAGAACCACTCATCGGATTTACGTGATTTTTTTTTAATTCCTAATTTAATATATGTAAAAAAAAAATCTATAATATATATAAAAAGTAACATCTCTCTGCCTGTCTGTCTATCCATTACTGCGCTTAGCACTCAAGAACCACTTATGCGATTTACGCGTTTTTTTTTTATAAAATACAAAGGGAAAAAAACAGAGACAAAAATGCTAATATATAGGAAAAAAGTTGGAAGTTTAGCAGTAAGCTTCGCAGAAAGACTGAATAGATGGGCGGAATACTTTAAAGAAACATTAAATGGAGATGAAAATGAGGAGTTGAATGAGAAATAGGAAGCAAAATTAACTGAAGGGCAGGAGGCGACAAATAAACCCTGTAAAGAAGAAATAAGAGAAATACTCAGAACCCAAAAAAAATAAGGCCCCGGGTGGAAATTGTAGAGCCAATAAAAGCTGGAGGAGTAGATCTGGAAAATGAAATATGCCGGTTGGTGCAAGAAATATGGGAAACATAAAAGATGCCAGTGAGCTGGAGAGAGTCGCTCATTTGTCCAAAATACAAAAAAGGAGAAAAAACTATATGTGCTAATTATAGACCAATAGCCTTACTGGATGTCGTGTACAAGATAGTAGTGGTGACTATCAAAAACAGACTAACAGAGAAAGCCGAGTCTATTCTGGGAGAGTACCAGTGTGGATTCAGGAAAAACAGATCGGTTACAGACCAGATATTTTCGATTAAGCAAATCCAAGATAATAGCATTTTGGCACTACACTTGGTCTTTGAGGATTTCAGAGAAGCATATGACTCTGTAAATAGAGAAGGACTCTACAAGATAATGGAAGAACTAAAAATTCCAAGTAAATTGATTCGCATGGTGAGAATGACCCTGAATGACACAGAAAATAGAGTGTTGGTTGAGGGCAAAGTATCAGACAAGTTTAAGGTGAAGAGAGGATTAAGACAGGGGGAACCAGTGTCGACATGTCTATTTAATTTGGTACTTGAGAAGATAATCCGGGAGTCAGAAATAAAAACAAATGGAACGATATACCAACTAACCTGCCAATGCTTGGCCTATGCGGATGATGTAGCAGTGATTGCAAGAGCAAAAGAGAACCTCAAAGAAGCTATAAGTAGGATAGAAGAAAGGGGAAGGATGAGAGGACTAAAGATAAATGAGGAAAAAACAAAATACATGAAAAATAGAAACAACAATAGTTTAGATATAATAAACAACTTAGAAAAAAGAAATATGTTTGAAAAAGTAGACAAATTTAATTATCTGGGAGTAACAATAACATAGAGTGGACAAGAAAGGACGAAGATACAAGAAAGAATAGCGAAAGGACAGAGATGTTTGGGGGCAATGAATCCAATATTGAAATTAAAGAATGTATCAAGAAAAGTAAAAAAAAAGAATATATACGACAGTTGTCAGACCCACGGTGACATATAGATGCGAAACGTGGAAACTGAATGCAAGAGAAAAGGAGACGTTGGAGGTGTGGGAAAGGAAAGCTTTGAGAAAAATCTACGGATGAAGGAAAGAAGAGGGACTGTGGAGAAGAAGAACAAACTACGAATTAAAATGCCTATATACGAAACCCCTTATAAGCCGAATCATAATAAGCCAGCGATTAGGATGGTTGGGACACGTGGCAAGGATGAAGGAAGAAAGACAGCCAAAGCAAGCCCTAATAAGAGAAGTGGTTGGAAGAAGAGGCAAGGGTAGACCTCGATCTACATGGATTCAGGCAGTAAAGCAAGATCCGGAGTGGATGGGAATCCCGCACTGGGAAAAGCTAACAGGAGACAAAAAGAAGTGGAGACAAGTATGCAACCAAGCCATGGGCCTCTAAGGCCCCTTGAGCTATATAATAATATAAACATAACGAATAAGCAGTGACGATAAAGGTGAATCAAGTTCACGCGAGCGGAGCCGCGGGCACGGCTAGTAACATATAAAAGTTAATCCATTGATGTGAAATTACTTAATAAAATTAAATAAACAATATATAAGACTTATCTATCTTTCGATAATGAATTTAGTATCATAATAATAACCATCGCTAGTCTTACAATAATTTTTAATTATTTAATATAAAGCATTTCTAAATAACAACAATCAAAACTTTTAGTTGGGACACCTTAACCTCCTTAAGTAAATACTAATTATTAAATGTATGCATCTATGTGCATAATTGAGGAACGAGGTATATAATCTGAAAGGTGTATTCACTATATTTCTAGGGTTTTACTTTTAAATTTTTATTTTAACTTTTGTTGTTAAAATGTTTCTTATGTGACATTTACAACATGAAATGTAACAATACTTAAAACAAAATGTTTTCATTCAGCTGCTTGATCTGATTTTAATTTATAACAATTTAATGTGGATAAGTCAGCGCTAGTTTTGTTCTATAATAGCTTAGCTTCAATTAAAAAAAAGGTGCAGTCAAAACTACAGTAAGTGTTCAATGATTCTTAACAGGTTGACTGCCGACCACTCCGATCGGAGTGCGTCGGGTCTCTTCGCCAACGCCGTCTACTCCGATCGGAGTTCGACATGCGTTCTTACGAAACGTTTTAGTATTCCATCGGCGTTGTATATGAAACGCGTTTCTAGTGGTGGCGTTGCTTAAAAACGCAAGTTCTAACAGGTGCTTAAGTGGTTCCGCGGATTTGCTTTTGGTTTGGTTGTAATCTGCCGTACAATATGGACAATCAACTTGGGCCTTCTAGTATTAAAAAAAGACATTGTAGTGATGAAAAAAAGGTATATGATAAGAAAAAGAAGCTAACTGACACTGAATTATTGCAGCTATTGGAAGAAAGCGGAGGTAGTAGTGACGAACATTACGTACCAGACACAGACGATAGTGATGTAAATTCAAGCTCCGAGTCCGAAGAAGAGAATTTTATAGACCCTATTCGGCCACATCAAACACTTCCTAGCCTTGATGAGATAAAATGGAACGACAGAGGTGCGTTTAAAACAAATTTTGTTCCAGAAAACCCAGGAATTATTGGTGCAAATTCCAGGACAGGGTGCACCTATCGATTTTTTCGAAATGATCATTGATGATGATTTTTTTACAAACTATTGTAAACGAACGAACTCTTACGCAGTCGAGGTTTTGCTGCGCCCAGAAACAAGTACAAAATCACGTATTACTAATTTTAAAGATCTTACTCTTGACGAACTAAAAATTTTTTTGGCCCTGTTACTTCACACTGGCACAATATCCTTGAGCCGTCTTAACGATTATTGGAAAACTGATCCGCTATTTAATCTACCTGTTTTTATAGAAAATATATGTCAAGGAATAGATTTTTGCTTATCTTGAGGTGTTTGCATTTTACATCTCCAGATATGGATCCGGCAGATCGGCTAGGAAAGATTAGATTTGTGGCAGATTTTTTTAACAACAAGATGGGAGAAATTTACTATCCTGGAAGAGAGTTGTCTTTGGATGAAGCTATGGTACTTTATCGGGGTCGCCTCCAGTTTAAACAGTATATCAAAAATAAGCGTCATAAGTATGGTATGAAGTTATACATGCTGACAGAGCCTAATGGACTTATTTTGACATTTCGTGTCTACGAAGGTGCGACAGATGTTTATGGTGGAAGCGGACATACTGAAAAGATTATTTTACATTTATTGGAGGAAAAATTGGGTGTGGGACATGCTGTTTATCTAGACAATTTTTACAATAGTGTTAATTTAGCTAGGAAATTACTTCAACAAAATACATACTGCACTGGTACGCTGAGAGCTGAGAGGAAAGATAATCCGAAAGAGGTAATGAGTGCAAACTTAAAACGTGGTGAGAATAAATCTATGTTTTGCAATGGAGTGCATGTCGGAAAATGGCGCGATAAACGCAATGTTCAATACATTTCAACAGAATTTGGAAGCGAAATGGGCATTTTTTAAAAACAAAAGAAATCAAGAATCTGAAAAACCTTCCGCAATCATTGGATATAATGCTTTTATGTCCGGTATAGATAGACAGGATCAAATGCTGGCATATTATCCTTGCAGCCGTAAAACCATTCGGTGGTACAAAAAGTTATTCATGCATGTGCTGCAAATGAGCATGATAAACGCCTATTTTTTGTACAATAAATATTCGCGGTCTGACCAGTTACGATTATATGACTTCCGATTGGATGTCATAAGAAATTTACTAGCCAGACGACCAATTACTAATTTGCCGCAAATTCCTCCAGGCCAAATAAATGTCCACAGTATTAGCAAAGTAGAAAAAATTGTTAGTGAAAAAAAAGGAACTAAAGAAACAAAACGGGTAAGCAGAAAGGAATGCAAAGAATGCAGGAAAAATAAAATAAGAAAGCAAACAGTGTATGAATGCAAAATGTGCCCTGGACAACCAGGTTTTTGCCTTAATTGCTTTGATGATTACCATAAAAATGTACAAAAATGATTTAGAAATAAATGTTTTGAGTTCATGAGTTCGATTTATTATTTCTTTACTTATTTAATTGGACACTCCGATCGGAGTGTTCGGCATCTAGTAAAAATTTTCACTTGCAATGCCGATTACTCCGATCGGAGTGAAAACTCAAAAATATAGATCGGCAGTCAACCTGTTAAACAGCTATATGTACAAATATATATTACAGTGCTTATTAAAATACAAAAATATTCTACAAAATTAAAAAAATTGGTAAAATAATTTACCCCGTACTTTCCTTGCAAACATGTAGCTCTAAATAAAATAAATCGGCCAAGTGAAAGTAGGACTTGCGCAATAAGTGTTCCGTACATTGATTGCTTTTAAAATAAAAATTTTTGTTAAAATTGAATTTGCAAAATTACACGGCTCTGATAAGGCCATCAATTCCTATATTAGTGTCAAATTTCAACTTTCTATGTTCAATAGTTTCGGAGAAAATCGAATGTAACAGACCGATAGACAGACACCGAAGTGATCTTATACGAGTAAGTGTTCCGTAAGTAACACTAAGTTTGACTATCTCATATTAAAAAATAACTTAATACAAGCTACTTTATGGTAATATTAATAAATGTAATAAAAAAACTAATTGTTTAAATAATTTAAAACAGTATTTAATTATTGGAAAACTAAAATTCTATCTTTTAAAATTAAATCGAATAAAATATATGCTCTCTGCCCACAAAATTCGTACGTAAGTTAAAGAATAAAATCTAAATGTGGAAGATACTGATAACAAATTTTGTAATGTGTGCAGTTAGATTATTATTTTTCCTATATTTAATATTATTTATTACGGAAATAAAAAAATGTTCTTTGTAATTGAAAAATCCTGAGACCTGAAAAACAGAAAAATTTCGGAATTTTTTCAGAAATAGTACATCCCGTTGGCAGGGAACATAAAATAAATAATTTACCTATTTTTCCATAAGTACGCTTACGCCAGCTCCAATGTATTTCTAAAACTTGTTCCATATTCAACTCTACATATTTTAGGTTACTATGTAATCTGATCTCCATCCCTGCTACAAATTATTTCTGTTAAAATTAGGAATCATGAAAAAAACAGGAGCAATGAAACAGAAGTATATTTCGACATATATGGAATCATCCTTTTAACCCTCTGTCCTTTCACTCCGTATGTACTATATTTTACTATAGTCAAATTATTTTATAATGAATATTCAATATGCTAAACAAAAACCGGGAAAACTAACTATTATAATAGTATTGAAACCATGCATATATATATATATATATATATATATATATATATATATATATATATATATATATATATATATATATATACATACATATATATATATATATATATATATATATATATATATATATATATATATATATATATATATATATGAAGCAACCCTTCTAACCCTTTATTTCCCCTCCATAAACCCCTCATATATTTTAATATAAATAAAATTCTTAAAATTTGTCGCTTACACAAATCAAAAATTCGCTAATTATCACTGAAACTTTACAACATTTAACACCCCACACCTCTCTCATCCCTTTCTTCCGTTAAAGTTGAAAATTATTATAAAAATAACATATGTTAGTTTTTAAATTCCCCGACTCAAAATTGTTATTTTATTTCGTTAGAAACTTATTGTCTCGGATGGTTGTAGCTTCTACTTGATTCATTATAAATATTTAATAAAATACTGTTTTTAGTCAATTTCTACTAGTTTATTTATAATTGCCAGAACACGTTACGCTGTCGATGCAGCTTCTTCAGATCTACATTTTACACTGTGTAAAATGTAGATCTAAAGAAGTTGCATCGACAGCGAAACGCGTTCTCGCAATTATAAATAAACTAGTGGAAATTGACTAAAAACAGTCTTTTATTATATATTGAATGACTATGTTTTTACTGATACACGAATATAATACTTTTCTTTATCAAGGAAAGCAAAAAATTAGAAAAGGAGAAATTTAATTATCAATTTTAATAAATATAATTTTTAATAAAATTGACAAATAAAATTCTGAAAAGTAGGAACTAATATTATAAGAAACAACACAAAAAAAAGAAGTAAAAATAGTATTTATTTGGGATATCTAAGAAAGATATTCTTGTAATCCAGATTAATTTCGCTTTGGTGTTTCGAACCTCGAAAGCTACAAATTGCGTTTTAGTAAAGTTTTTTGCGAAATAGTGATCTGCCCCAGAATATTGTATCATACGTACGGTAAATATTATTTAATTTAATTAAGTAAAATAAAATAAAGAAAGAAAGAAAGAAATTTAATAAATATTTTTTTATAAAAATCAAAAGTTTTTCATATAATGCGCGTTTCTTTACCCAGTAAAATGGAAAATAAACAATATAACTGTTTGTTTTTGTATATCGCCACCATTTATAAAATAAAATTTTCTGATAATAACTTTTTAGCTTTTTCAATTTATTTTATTATGATTATAAAACACATTTGAGTTTTTATTAACCTATCATATCAATAATATATAAATGAATCATTAAAAATAATGGAAATGAAAATGCAAAATTAATTTTGATTTATGCATTGGTGAATATTGATGGCCTTGTTATCATTATAGATCAAATTATTATATTGACTCTAAATTAATTCTGATGTCAGAACAGCATATTTTAATATTTTTTTTTACCTGAAATATTATATTTGTTTTTCAGTATTTATGCTAATGCAAAAACAGGTAAATTTTACATATTATGTTGTTATTATTATTATTACAAAAAAGTTCTTCTTTCTCACATTTGGTCAATGTGGTTCCATGTTTGGCTGACGGGCCAAAGCCAAGTCAGCACAAACGCTATTACCATTATGTATTAAGGAATGACCTGACAATGTTACATGTTTTCAAAATCACTGACTTCTGAATGTTTCTGTGTATGTTTGTGTTGAGTCCTAATTGTACTAAGTGTGGTGTGAATGTTATTGGTGTAAGGCCTGTGGCTGATATAATGAGGGGGACAATGATGACTTTTTCTTGTTTCCATAGCCTTTTTATTTCCGTTGCAAGGTCTGTGTATTTGGAAATTTTTTCTGTGTATTTCGTTTGGATGTTTGTGTCGTTGGGGACCGCTATGTCAATTAGATAGGTGACTTTTCCTCTTTTGCACTGAAAAGTAATATCGGGTCTATTGGCGGAGACTGTTTTATCTGTATGGATGCTGATGTCCCAGTAGAGCTTGTAATCTTTATTTTCAAGTATGGATGTTGGTGTGTATTTGTAGTAGGGATCTGTGTTTCTATTATTATTACAAAAAGTTCTTCTTTCTCACATTTGATCAATGTGGTTCCATGTTTGGCTGACGGGCCAAAACCAAGTCAGCACAAACGCTATTACCATTCCGTATTAAGGAATGACCTGACAATGTTACATGTTTTCAAAATCACTGACTTCTGAATGTTTCTGTGTATGTCCGTGTTGAGTCCCAATTGCACTAAATGTGGTGTGAATGTTATTGGTGTAAGGCCTGTGGCTGATATAATGAGGGGGACAATGACGACTTTTTCCTGTCTCCATAGCCTTTTTTATTTCCGTTGCAAGGTCTGTGTATTTGGAAATTTTTTCTGTGTATTTCGCTTGGATGTTTGTGTCGTTGGGGACAGCTATGTCAATCAGATAGGTGACTTTTCCTTTTTTGCACTGAAAAGTAATATCGGGTCTATTGGCGGAGACTGTTTTATCTGTATGGATACCGATATCCCAGTAGAGCTTGTAATCTTCATTTTCAAGTATGGATGTTGGCGTGTATTTGTAGTAGGGATCTGTGTTTTCTATGAGTCTGTATGTTGTGGCTAGTGCTTGGTGAACCACTTTGGCAGCTGAATCATGCCTGGCTGTGTACTCCGTTCCGGCCAATATTTTACATCCGCTCGTTATGTGTTCGATCGTTTCTTTCTGCTGGTGGCATTTCCTACATCTGTCCTCTGCAATAGTCGGGTCTTTGATGATATGCTTTTGGTAGTTTCTGGTTAATATGACTTTATCCTGGATGGCAAGTAAGAAGCCTTCAGTCTCAGGGAATAGCTGCCCATCCCGTAACCAGGTGTATGATTGTTTTTTATTTACGTGGTCTTGTTCTATGTGGTATCTGTGTTTTCCGTGGAGTGTTTTCTCTGACCACGTTTTCATCTTTTCCTGTTGTAATTGGGTGTGACTGTGTGTGTCTGCTGAGTGGTCTGCCCGGGCTAAGTCGAGAGGTGTGTAGTTTTTGTCTGCTTTCACTGTCGCTGTGTGGAGGCTGGTTTGCTTGCTGTGAAAGAATTTCCTAAGTGTTTGTATTTGTTTTGTGTGTAATGATCTGATGTCTATAATTCCTCTTCCTCCTGCCTTCCTCTCGATGGTAAGTCTTTCTTTGCATGCGTTGGGGTGTAATTTCCTGTATTTGGTGAATTGAGATCGTATAAGGATGTGAATATTTTCTATGTCTGTTTGTGACCATTTGATGATACCAAATGAATATGTGAGTATAGGTATAGCGAACGTGTTGATGGCTTTAGTGAGATTCTTAGAGTTGAGTTTTGTTTGCAAAAGTTTCGTCAGTCTGTTTTTGAATTCGGTTCTGAGCTCTGTTTTGATGTGAGTGTGGTTGAGTTTGGTGCTTTGTTGGAAGCCTAGATATTTGTATGTTTCTTTATCGAACATGTTATCGAGCGTTTCATTGTTGATGGTTTCTGTCTCATGGTGGTGCTTCCATTGGCCTTTGTTGATGTGGAGCACTTTGCATTTACTTATACCAAATTCCATATTGACATCTAAGGTGAATATTTCTGTGATTTTGAGGAGTTCTTTCAGCTGTGTTTGTGTGGCAGCGTAGAGTTTTATGTCGTCCATATATAGGAGGTGGTTTATTTTATGTTGATTCTCTTTTTGGTGTCTAATATTGAAGCCATGCTCTGTTCTGTTTAGTATATTTGAGAGTGGATTGAGACAGAGGCAAAACCATAGAGCACTGAGCGAGTCTCCCTGAAATATACCCCGTCTGATGTACAGCTCTTCTGTTTGGATCCGTTCTGTTTGTGTTTCTAGGCGTATTTTGGTTTTCCATGTTTTCATAATTTGCGCGAGAAACTGCCTGAGGTGTTGGTTGATTTTATAGATTTCTAGGGCCCTGATTAACCAGCTGTGGGGTATGGAGTCGAAGGCTTTTTTATAGTCTATGTAACCGATGTGAAGGTTTCTGTGTTCTTTTCTGGTTTGTCCCATAATCACGCTATCTATAATCAGCTGCTCTTTGCATCCTCGACTATTTTTCCTGCATCCCTTCTGCTCTTCTGTGAGGATATTGTTGTCTGTTAGGTGTTGTTCTATTTTCTTCGATATTGTGGCTGTGATGATCTTGTATAGGGTTGGAAGACAGGTGATAGGTCGGTAGTTTGACGGGTTTGTGGTGTCTGAGCTTTGGGTTTAACGTATGTTATTCCTTGTGTGAGGAAAGTGGGAAATGTGTGTGGTTGTAGAATGGCTTTGTTGATTTGGTGTGTGAGTGCTTCGTGTGTGGTGGTAAACTGTTTGTACCAGAAGTTTTGTATATTGTCTATTCCAGGACATTTCCAGTTGTGTGTGTGTTTGATAGTTTCTGTAATTTCTTGTGTATTAAATGTGGTATTTTCTTGTTCTGTCACATGTTTATGTTTGTCTTCTTCGGCTTTGACTATTATTATTATTATTATCATCCTTTCTTCTTCAGACGTTATATAGATTGTTGATATTTGAGTCGTATATTTTTCTATTATGGGTTAAAAAACTTTTGAATGATTGTGGTTGCTACGAGTATGACTTTTAAGTAAGAATATGTATTTGAGGTTGTATTACGATTTTCCTAAAATTTTATGTAAAATTATTTGTGGTGATAACTGGGGCCGATACTACCAAATTTTGCTTCATAGAAATCTGTAAATTCCTTCCATTGCTAATGGAGTTTGTTCTTTTCTTGTTTCTTCAGTGCGATGTTGTTATCATTGGGTACTGCTAGATTTGTCATGTACGGTCTCTTCTCTATTAAGCAGAGCATACGTCAGTTACTTACTACCTTTTTATCTGTTCTGTCCAAGAGTTTCTTGTAGAGTTTGATTTGAAATGTTAACTGGGTATGTAATAAGTAGGCTGAAAAGTTTTTGCTCTAGCTACTTAAAATACATTTTTTTGCAAAATTCGACTTTATTCATTAATATAATCTCCTTCAAGAGTAATACAATCAGTCCAAAGCTGTGCTAACATTTCTATACCTTTCATGTAGAACGATTTGTCTTTGCTTTCAAAATAGACCGGAATTTCGGCAAAAACTTCTTCATTAGAGTCAAATCTTGTTCTCGCGAGCATTTTTTTGAGGTTTGTGAATAGATAATAGTAGCTAGGGGCCAAATCTGGAGAATACGGTGGATGAGGGAGCAATTCCAAACCACTGACTTGTGACACTGGGCATTGTCTCGATAAAAAAGGACTTTTTTTCTTGTCCATTTGGGGCCATTTCTTTGCGACTTCTGTCTTCAAACGCACCAATAACTATATATAATATTCGCTATTGATGGTTTTTCCCTCTCAGTATAGTCAATGAAAATTATTCCATGCGCATCCTAAAATACAGAGGCCAGAAACCTTCCCAGCCGACTGTTGTGTCTTTGGTCGCTTCGGGCGGCTTTCACCGGTTGCTGTCCACTTAACTGACTGCCAATTTGATTTCGGTGTATAGTGGTGAATCCATGTTTCATCCATTGTCACGTATCACATGAAAAAATCCTTTTTATTAAGCTTAAACAGGTCCAAACAGCGCTCAGAATCGTCAACAAGTTATTGTTTTTGGTTCACTGTGAGGAAACGCGGTACCCATTTCGAACAGTGCTTCCTCATGCCCAAATGTTCATGCAAAATATGACCAACACGTTCTTTTGGTATCTTTAGGGTGTCAGTTATTTCACGCAGTTTCACTTTACGGTCATCCAAAACAACTTTGTGGATTTTTTTTGTTTTCCGGTATAACTATCTCATTTGGGCGTCCAGAGCGTTCAGCATCATTTGTATCTGTACGACAGCGTTTAAATGCAGCATACCAGTAAGTGATGTGTGATTTTCCAGGGCTATAGCCCCCGTAGCACTTATCAAGCCATTGCTTTGCTTGAACGGTATTTTTTCCCATCAAAAAATAGTGTTTAATCAACACACGAGATTCGATTTTTTCCATTGTTTTGAAAATATCAAAAGTAGCGTCACTAAAACCACTGTAACTTGTAAACTAATAGTCGAAATGTCATGAGATTTTGACACGTATCGTTTGGACATTGGTATTTCCCAAAAATCATATCAATTTTTTGAAAAAGGCGACGTCTATTTCTAAGACCAAAAACTTTTCAGCATACACATACGTGTTACTGGTAGGATGGTCAGTGCATTCCGATAAGTTGATTTTAAATTGCCAGATCTTAATCTGTTGTCTTTGCTCTCGTATGTATATCTGTCGGTATAGTTTGATCCTGCAAATTCTTGATGAAATGATGCTAGTTTACTGTATTTATTTCGTTAAGTTAAATATTATGTAAAGATTCTTTATTAAACATCTATTAAACTTCTTTCTCCTTCTCATCTACTTAGGGTTACCCCTTCAAGGCATGAGCCCTGATGAAGTTTGCTATATTCTGTTAGTTTAGTTCTATTTAAATGGAACAATTCTTCAAGATAAGTATTGGGCAATTTCACTGGACTGAATGGGTTCTTCGTTAGAATGCGGTCAGGGTTGGTATTGATTGCTTTGGATATATTTTTCGAGTTTTCACTTCAATACTGAAGCTAGTTCTCGATTGTATTCATTTTTAATTGCTGGTTTATCTACGTGTGGTTGTATGTTTTGTTTAATACCTAAATAATTCTTTCGGTTGCATATTTCTGGGTATCTTGCTCCCAAGGGTCTCTGTTGAGTCCAATATTTTACACCTTTCATTTGCAATACGAAGTATTTGACATTTTTCGATATCAAACCCCCCCTTGTATCTCTTGTGAATTCTCCCATTATCTTTGGGTTTTATATTTTAATCCCATCTATATAGAGAAGGTGGTTTAAAGTGAGTAGATCTGAAAGAGGTGTGAGGGAGAGACAAAATTATATATTCTCTATGTTCATATTGTTTTGATTTGTTGTTAAGTATATGGATATTCGATATGGATATTCGGTATGACAAAAAAAAGTTTCATATTATTGGATTTATTCTGTATATATCCATGATTTTTAACAGCCAGGTATGTGTTATAAAATCGAAGTATTTTTTTAACCAATGTAACATATTTGTTTTTTTTTCTGCCTGTTTAATTATGGGACTGTATATTATTTATTCTTTACATTAACAATAATCCTTTCAAGATTGCCTCTGTCCTTCTATTGTTATATTAAATTTTTTCGTTTGTTGGTGGGTGTTATAACTTTAAATAATTTAGGTAGGTATGCATGTACAAAGTCTACAGTTTACGGGATCTTCTTCTTTAAATTTTTGTTTTATGGGTCTAACATACGTACTGCAGGAAAGTCCCTAAAGCACTCCAGGAGCGGCATGTGTTCGGAAAAAGCGGTTCACGTTGTTGTTGAATCGCTGTAAATTGTACTCGGTGGGAAACACATCCCTGGGTAATTTATTCCAAAGGGATGATGTTCTCCATATAAAAGACTGCTTGAAATGCGTTGTACGCGTAGTAACAAGCTGAACCTCATACGGATGTGAAGTATTAGCTCGACGTGTATTTCTAAGATGCACCGCTCTGAGAGGAATTAAGCGGGCTACATCCTTCGAACACTTTCCATGAAAATACTTGTAGAACAGACTCAAGTCGCCAACCGTTCTTCGATGTTCCAGCGAATCAAGGCTGCCTTATAAAAGTATTTTATTGAGTTAGGAATTGTGGAATCTGTTGCTTTCAGTATGAGTTTCTTATTTTTTTAAGTTAAAAGTCCGTGTATATGAGAAGTTTTGAATATAGTCTATATTAGGTGCTCGCAGCTGTCTAGTTTCGTATGTTTGTTCTACGTGTTTTATCGATTTTGCCATTATGAAATATCAGAAAAATCTATGGTGGCTTATAGGGCTTATCGGACGAAGTAAATTGTGCACTATTATTGAAGGACAAAAATATTTGACAAACCTCGATTTCAAAGCTCATCAGCTCACTTTACTTGCTGACATTGTCCTATACTTAACTATATATTTTACTGCATATTTTTCTCATACGTTCACCACAAATGTCTTCTGTCACCTTTTTTTTGGCTACCTATAGCACACATGAGGTGGCAAGTACGATCCTTGTTGAGATCGCAATTTTGTGAATTTAGGAGAAAATTACTAATGTTGGTTTATATATTTTAGCTAATAGTATTGTAATTTTAATTACTTTTTATTATGTCTGCAAGTTTAATTTCTTTATTTGCTTTTAAGGATGATAGATAGATATATATTTTATTCTAAATTAAGTTTTTGACCTGTTTCTCTTCTTTTTAATAAGTTCTTGGAATATGGCAGCGTACAACTTCATTTAATATTTCAACCCGCTGAGGAGAATTTGAAAAAAAATTCGTAATATCTGTTTTATTGGCAAAAAAAAGTACTCCTAAAAACAAAGTAAATACTGAAATTACATGCCCATTTATATTAAGTTATACCTCAAAAAAATAAATACTTTAAAAAATATGAAATAATTTATGAAAACGTATCCTGTCTGGATTAAACTGCAAACATTCAGACAGACGGTTTCTTAGTGTTCCGTACGGGATCACTTCGATATCTGGCCGTCCGTCTGTCTTTCTGTAACACACGATTTTTCTTCGTAACTATTTGACATAGAAAGTTGAAATTTGTCACAAATATAGGAATTGATAGCCGAATCAGAGCCGTGTAGTGTTGGAACTTAAATTTTGACTTAAGGGGTTAGTTTTTGGGGTAAATCGGAAGTAAAATTTTTTGTTTTCATGGTCAATGAGTGGGGTGTCAAATAAAAGCTTGTGAAAACACAAGTTCAAAAATATATATGACGTAATAATCGCGTCAAATTTTCTTTATATTATTTTTAAAAGCCCGTCAAAAAATCACTGCCCCTACCCTATCTCTAAGAGTACTAATCAAAAAATTTCGACAAAATTCTGGAATACCATATTTTTTAAAAACCCGCCAAAAATCACTGCCCCTACCCTATCTCTAAGACTACTAATCAGAAAATTTCGACAAAATTCTGGAATACCATATTTTCCATAAGGTGTAGATTGAACGAAAATTATGACAAGTCCGTTACCTTTGATAATTTACCTGTTATATTAAAAACATTTTTTTCAAGGTCATCGAGAAGAGTGTCAAATGAAAGCTAATAATTGTCAAAAATTTCAGTCGCCCAAATCTATTTCTAAGATTACTAATAAAAAAATTTCGAAGAAATTTTCATAAAGTTGAATGAAAATTAGTACGAGTGAAATACCTTTGATAATTTATCTGGTATATAAGAACAAAGGCCGGAAACAAACTTTGTTGAAACTCATTTGGGGTATGTTTTGTGACGTCACTGATACTTTTATACCTCCGTAACATAAATTTTTATTTTAAAAGCAATCAACGTATGGAACACTAATTGCGCAAGTCCGACTTGCACTTGGTCGGTTTTGTAAATATTAATTAATAATTTATTTGCTTGACACAACTAAACCTCTTCTATTTTAAGGGCTAGTATGTACTAGTTCTGCATTACAATTACCATCTTTGTTTGGTCAACGCACATATCGCTATTGCCATGTTCCAGCATGTTACTGATAGACATTAGACATGCACACAAGCTTGGAGAATTCATGTGCTCTTAGTTTCTACTTTAGATAATTGACTATGACTGCTTCTTAACGCGGCTTCCTTATTTCGTAAAGGAAAAGCTCGATTTTGAAACAAGTTACCGAAATATATTAACGAAAACATGTAAAAAGACGATAATTTATAAATAAATATCACTTTCCGAGGTGACAACAGTTCTATTATGCACTCATTACTTTGTGGATTATAGAGCTATGATTGATGCGTTGGATATACGAATCACTCTTTTTATATAGCGTCTAGCATACCTTTTTCGTCCAGTATAAGGATCAGTAACCAAAACAGATGTGTTACACTTTATATAAATTAATTTGTGAGCTCCTACACTTCCACTATTTTGAAAGGAAATTCGTTCGGTTTAACACAAACATAAGACCTTAAGTTAAAACTTCCTTTCAAGGGTCATTGTTTGTACTAGCCTTTTAAGCAAAATTTGCTCTAAGGAGTTCCAGCAAATTTAGTTTAAAATAGAGACTGTACAAAGTTTTGGACCCAAATTTAATAATATAAATATGGAAACAGTATACACTAAGGGATGGTTTCAGGAAGATATAATCATTGCCAAAATTAGTTACTACAAAATTAGTTTTAGGATTTACGAAACTACATATTATAGATAGTGATTAATTATCTCATTTAAACTCTTCAATTATTATTCATTATTCCAGTGCAATTAGTCATTAAAAATAAAAAATAACCGAATCTAGCTATAGCGAACGGATTTAAATGATTCTTTTTTTTGGGTTTCTAATGCCATAAACTTCAAAGTTTAGTCATTGAAAATTACCGCAATTTTAAAAATCCATTGATTCAAAAAAAAATTAAACTTTTTAAAATTTCGTTTAAAAATACAATTACCGGAATTTCCAAAAATATTTATTTTAAGAAAATAATAGATATTATAATTTTCGAGGTTGCTTATAAAGAATTTGTTAAAAAATGAAACTTTTTGACCAGCAGATTTTAAAATTCTATATTTTTCATCTGTTTCATTTTCTTCCCTCTGATTATACCAGACGTTTGAGCTTTTCTTCCGAAACAAATTATCATGTTTGCACCAAATTTACTTGGTTTAATAGGTTTTTCATCTAGAATGTATTCCGATGTTAAGATGTTTTTTAACTCCTACATAGAAAACTGGCAGTTTTTATTCTCTTCTGTGTACTGATATAATTACTCCATTGCTGCATCCACTAATAATACTTATAGATAAATCTTTTTTTTTTTCTTTAGGTACCTTAGCAACTAAATTTCTCAATGAGAGGTAGCAATCATCATGATGTCATGCTTTCAGTGCTACCAAATCCATCACACCGGATATTCTCTTGTGAATTTCTCGGTAATAGTAATATCTTCCTTCTTTTATTAGTTCTAAAATTGTCGATTTTACCTCTGTATCGTTAACCAAATGTATTTTTCTTCTCAAATTTTTCTTTGGTTTTTTTCTTTTGTCTCACTAGTTTCCTTGCCATAAATGAAACAAATTGTTTTCTAATCGAAGCAACCTGATGATAAACTTCGCAATCCTTTTTTTTTGGAGGAGAGAAATTCACTTGATTTCCTTGCTTTTTATAAGCTCCATGTATTTTTTATTATTATACTTCTGCCGACATAATATATGAGCATATACAAACTCACACGTATTTAGATATTGTAAAATCAATCATATCTTCAGAAGTTGTCTTAAAGTTTCGAATTCTCTTTTAATTTCAACAATATTACCTACAACAGCATTGCTTTAACATTCAAGTTTTTCACAAAGAAAACAAACATTTTCTTCAATATCTGCTGAATCACTATTCTTACTGTAAATATCCATAACTAATAATAATCTGTAACAAGAAATATAATGTTCGAAAAATTGATAAACAGAAAGTCAAAAATGAAAAAGATGAAGCAAATAAAAATGTACAAATAAAATGTAACAGTTACAAAAAAACAATTATTCTTTATTAAAATAAAATAAATCTTATCATTGTAGTGACACAATTTCCCCATAGACATAGGCACAATAATAATTTGTTTTCGGAGCAGAGAAACATCTGCCACTCGCTACCTCCACTATCCCTGCTTCCCCACCCTACTCTCTTTTCTATATATTCTATACCTACAATACCCATTTTTCAAGGACGTTTACTGTCCCTTTGTACACTTTATATAGAAATTAAATAATTCTCGAGAGGAAATATAACCATAGATGTACAAAGAATTTATTATACTAGAAGTAACGTCATTTTCAGGGAAGCATTCTTAAAAAAAAAATAATTCACTATAGCTGGGTTCCGAGGTCTAAACTTAATTGCATTGGACTACATCGACAGTCGGATTT
Organism: Pachyrhynchus sulphureomaculatus; assembly: GCA_019049505.1. Lineage (NCBI taxonomy): Eukaryota > Metazoa > Arthropoda > Insecta > Coleoptera > Curculionidae > Pachyrhynchus > Pachyrhynchus sulphureomaculatus. The sequence goes on from CM032446.1 coordinate 215,621,632, forward strand.
ACAAAAATGGTATAAAATTTAAAGCCGATCGAGTTGTCAGGGAAGTTAAAATTTCTAATTATCCAGTAGACTTTTGATTTTGACAGAGTTAGGTTTCATATGGCAAATATTCCCAAAAAAATAGTTCTTATAAGAAAATTTAAAATAAAATCGAGATAAGGTCTTGAAACTTACAAGAAAGTTGACGGTTTTTAGAATTCTAAGTTAATTCTTGCAACAAAAACGAATTTTCGAGTTTTGTACTGTACAGCATCCTTACTTTAATTAGTATACTGAAGGTCTTGTCAATTTAAACCCGTATTTTAAAATTTAATAGATCAGGCAAGAAATATATATATATATATGTATATATATTACGAAGGCTGAAAAGTTTTTGGTCTGACACACAGGTGCGCCCTTTTCAAAAAATCCACATGATTTTTAGGAAGTACCAACCTTTAAACGATACGTGTCAAAATTTGATGACATTTCGACGACTAGTTTACAAGTTACAGTGGTTCTAGTGACGCTACTTTTGATATTTTCAAAACAATGGAAAGAATTGAATTTCGTGTGTTGATTAAACACGGATTTTTGATGGGAAAAAAATACCGTTCAAGCAAAGTAATGTCTTGATAAGTATTACAGGGACTCTGCCTCTGGAAAATCACTCATCATTTACTGGTATGCTGAATTTAAAGGCGGTCGTACAGACACAAAAGATACTGAACGCTCTGGACACTCAAATGAGGTGGTTACACCGGAAAACATAAAAAAAATCCACAAAATTTTTCTGGATGACCGTAAAGTAAAATTGCGTGAGATAGCTGACACCTTAAAGATATCAAAACAACGTGTTGGTCATATTTTACACGAATATTTGGTCATGAGAAAACTCTGTTCAAAATGGGTACCACGTTTGCTCACAGTGGACCAAAAACAACGTGATGATGATTCTGAGCGCTGTTTGGACCTGTTCAAGTGCAATAAAAAGGATGTTCTCATGCGATATGTGACAATGGATCAATCACTACACACCGAAATCAAATTAGCAGCCAGCTGGGTGGACAGCGGCGGCCGGTGAGAGCCGTCCGAAGTGATCAAAGACACAACAGTCAGCTGGGAAGGTTTTGGCCTCTGTATTTTAGGATGCGAATGGAATAATTTGAGACGGGGAAAAACCATCAATAGCGAATATTATATAAAGTCAATTGTTACGATGGCAAAATTGCATGATTTGAAGCCCGAATTACTATACTACATATAATATATATATATATATATATATATATATATATATATATATATATATATATATATATATATATATATATATATATATATATATATATTAAAATTCCGGATTTCAATCCGTTCGGCTACTGGCCATCACATCAATTTTGAGGGATCTAAATCAATAGCCTCGATTTTACGTATAGTCAGAGAAGCCTTAGAAATCGAAAAGAATGGACAGCTAAATAAGCGGGATGATGTACTGAATATCTCCACTACATGGAAGGGTCTAATAGCTAAAGCACGGAATAACCAAAACATCGAGAAGGCAGCAGTCAGCATATCGCCCGAACCCGTAATTACCACTTATACGAGCAACCAACCGGCAAACACCGATGCTCGAACGAATACTCCCGATCCCCCCATCCACAATCTGCATAGACGCCGACCTATAAAAGACGGCGACCGCAATTCGGTTTCCCAGTTAGTTTCAAGCAGCAGCAGCAGCAAGATCAGAGTATTGAGCAGCAGCAGCAGCAAGAGCACTTGAAAATGCCAAATGAGATTTTGGCCAAACGTCCAAAGGGAGCAAGTTGCCGTGTTATCTATTTATATCCAAGGATAGGCAGGGTTCTCGGCAAAAGGGCACTTATAAAGAACTCACTCGTTCAATTTAAAAAACTATGTTTCGTCCTTTGATTCAGGACTTCATCAGGTTTATCTAGAATGAGATAATATGGATCATAAGTAATACATAAAATAAAAATAAAATAATATATGTATATATATATATATATATGTATCATGACAGTATACCACAGTGTAATTCAGAGTCAGTAATAATCGACATCATCATAAAAGCCTCGACTAACTTCTTTTGCTAGGTTCAAATTAACTTGTCACGGCAATAGACCATCTATAAATAACCGAAAAAATCTAGTAGACTATTAGTGATTAAAATCTGCCCCAATAACAAGTTTGTCCTCACGCAATCCAAAATTTATTTAAACTGTCTTTTTACATTTAAAATTAAAGTATTCGTAGAATGCAACAAAATTTGCTGAGACCATATCTAATGTATAATTGACAAACATAAGTGCGATTCCCTTATTAATAAAATCTGTCATTTGAACATAAATTAAAAAAAAAAAAACGGAAATTCCAACATGGATGCCTATAGCATTCCAACGGCATTTTCATAAAAACTAGAATATTTAGTGCCGACTTTTACGCAGCATCTCCTCTATTTAAAATAAGACTGAAGCAAATTGCTCTCTTATTCCTACTGAAAATAATTTTCGTAACAATAATTTTATTTGCAATCTATTAAATACTTGAAACAGGTCGAAGGACAATCCAGCCACCAGATTGATCGATAGTTTTATAAATTAAATTCTAAAATGGACTGCTGCACTCTCCGGGTACGTCCTCTCGCGAAATTCATGTTGTAAATCTGTTATAATATTACTTTCATACATGATTTGCGATACACCCATATGAGAAATGTCTATTGAAGTTCAACTAAGTCATCTTTATGTTTCTAGGCTATGAATTTTTGACACTGGTTCACTTTTTTCCTTACGTATTAGGTGGGTTATGTAGCGCATTTGTCATTCCTTCTTAGTTTTCTCTGTTCTGTATAGTCTGAAAACCTTTTAATTTTCTCTTTTCTGCATTCGTTATATGCGCAATATGCCGCAAAGTTCACTTTAAAGACAATTATTTTTCTTTCTATAGTTAAACCTAGATTTCGGCTTTCATAATCATATATATACGGAGATGATGTAACACTGAACCACGCCGGTTTCGAGATGTAAACCTAAGTTAGATCTCGTAAAAAACACAATTATAAATGATTTCATAAACTGTTCAATTCTTAAAATAATTTCCTCAGCTTACACTGATAGGCAATCATGGATTCAAGATATTTGAAAGGATGGACTTATTCTACAATGGTTCTTTTTATGAGCAGCTGACTACTAATCATTGAGAAAATAATGTCTTTATATGTCTTTCCTGCATTTATGTGTAGACTGTCGCTACTTTACACTATACTGACTATCAGTCTTGTAAGTGTGGTATGTTTTCTGTTAGCACTACAGTATCGTCAGCATATTAGTGTTATTAAAAAATTTGTCGTTAAGCTTGATTCCTACTGTTTCCTTGAATACAGTGTTCGAATAGCTGTTGAATAGTAACGGTGAAAAAATCGTCCCTACCTTATACCCCTTTTGATGAAGGTTACTTCTGATATTACTAATTCTATACTAACTTTTGCAGTTTGCTGGCACTGAAGATTTAAAACTATGTGTATTTCGTTTTTGTCAATAAATACCGCTTTAATGTTCCCTATGATCCTGTTTTATTTCGACATTAACGTTTTCGCATGTTTGAGTTAATACGTTCAGGAAAAAAAAAACTGTTTACAAGAAACCCGAAATAGGTTTCATCATTTTTCTTCTAGATTCACTTTAATAATACGTCTTAGAAATTAGATTTTTTTAGCCTTTAAAAGTATTTCAATCTACAAAAAGATTATTAGATAACGTACTAATGAAGAAATTATGACACAAAAGAAATTTTCATATACGAGTAAATTCTGAAGAAAGGCACCTAATATTCAAAAAGTACGGAAGAACCGTAAAAAATGGCTGTAAGGTATATTTCCGCTCAAATTGTAATACTGTGTCTCGCTCCATGAGATGAGATTCAGAACTTATCGTTCATACCGATGGCGACAGAGTGCCTACATGTACTGCGTTTAGGCAGAGATGCGTTGCTAATTCTAAAAATTCATAAGAAGCATTCTAATCACTACTTTCTGAGACATATACTGTCTCATTTACCTTTTAAATAATTCAATTGACACATTTAAAACTTTTTTTTTAATTTGCTTTTCTTGTTTGTTCAACACAAAGCAAACTTATACCCTAAGGTCATTGTACGGTATTTTAGACAAAATTTTCTCAAAGGATTTCTACCACATTTACCCTAAAATAAAGGGTAGATAAAGTTTTAGCCCTAAATTTAAAGTCATAAATATAGAAGGAGTTTAGACTTAGACATCGCTTAGATCATAATTATTAAAGTTGATGAAAACTAAATAGGCTTGGGATAAAAGGAAGTTAATTTTTAATGGACTGTAATGTATTCGCTGCTAAAAAATAAATATATCACTTCAATTAAATTTTTAAGTAACTGAAAGTGTAACGTAACGGAAATGTTAAATTTGCCCATCCTCATTTGGAGCTTATTTTTTGTCAACACCTTTTCTATTAGCAAATTACAATGATATCACGGAATTCTGTGTTTTTTTGTTTTTTGTTTGTGTGTGTGTGTGTGTAAACTAAAATAGATTACAGGGACTGTTAATGTAAAAAATCACCTCAACGGGTTAACTTACTTGCCACCTACGTGATTAGTATTATGACGTAATTATAGATTAGTTACAGAAAAAAACGATAGTTATTTTATAAAAAAAAAACTCCATATTCGTAAGACATAAGTTGTTCCTTTGTCTAATGTCAATCCAATAGTCAAAGTACTAGTACAATCCTATTTAGGAATATATATATATATATATATATATATATATATATATATATATGTTATATATATATATATATATATATATATATATATATATATATATATATATATATATGTATATATACACGTAGGCTGAAACGTTTTTGGTCAGACACATATATGTCGCCCTTTTCAAAAATCCATACGATTTTTAGGAAGTAACGACCTTCAAACGATACGTGTCAAAATTTCATGACATTTCTATCATTAGTTTACAAGTTACAGTGGTTTTAGTGACGCTACTTTTGATATTTTCAAAACAATTGAAAAGATCGAATTTCGCGTGTTGATTAAACATTGTTTTTTGATTGGAACCAATACCGTTAAAGCAAAGTAATGGCTTGATAAGTGTTGTGGGGCTTTGCCCCTGGAAATTCACTCATCATTTATTGGTATGCTGAATTTAAACGCTGTCGTATAGATACAATTGATGCTGAACGCTCTGAACGCCCAAATGAGGTGGTTACACCGGAAATCATAAAAAAATCAACAATTGTTTTGTATGACCGTAAAGTGAAATTGCGTGAGGTATCAAAAGAACGGGTTGGTCATATTTTGCAAGAACATTTGGGCATGAAAAAGCTCTGTTCGAAATGGGTACTGCATTTGCTCACAGTGTATATATATATATATATATATATATATATATATATATATATATATATATATATATATATATATATATATATATGTACGTATATATATATATATATATATATATATATATATATATATATATATATATATATATATATATATATATATATGTACATATATATATATATATATATATATATATATATATATATATATATATATATATATATATATATATATATGTATATAAATATATATATATATATATATATATATATATATATATATATATATATATATATATATATATATATATATATATGTATATATATATATATATATATATATATATATATATATATATATATATATATATATATATATGTACATATTTATATATATATATATATATATATATATATACATACATATATATATATATATATATATATATATATATATATATATATATATATATATATGTACATATTTATATATATATTTATATACATATATATATATATATATATATATATATATATATATATATATATATATATATATGTATATATATATATATATATATATATATATATATATATATATATATATATATATATATATATATATATATAAAGTTTTTTCCACTTCTAGTAAGAACATAAGATTTAACTAGCACTTAGAGTAAACGATTACGAGTAGATTTCATAAGTTACCTGAGTTATAAGTGAATTGTTACCTTCATAATTCTGGTTTATTACTACTAAAGATGTTGACTTTAAAATCAAAATGACGTAAAAAAATATCATTGTGGATTCCTACATTAAATTTTAAGAAACACGTTACTAATGAACAAATATATCCTTTTAGTGTTCGGTACGGGATGGGATCACTTCTCTGTCTGTTCCTATGTCTGCCACACCCGATTTTCTTCGAGACTATTTGACAAGTGGCACTTGACCGGTTTTAAGTATGATTCATAATGTTTTTGTATAGTCGCTTTAATTTGAAATTTATGAAAGCATCGTTATTTGCTTCGCAAGTTCAAGAAATAGTCTTTTCTTGAATAAGTAGATAAGTGTTAGGACGACACCACAGGTGCTCTGAAAGCCTATGGAAGCAATTTGGCGGACAGTGGGCAATTTGGAAGACGCGAAATATGAAATCGTTGGCAATTTTGTTTTGATTATGTTATTTTTCAGTGTTTAGCATCTTTCTATCAATCTTTTTTCTTTTTTTATCTAGTTTATTATGTTATAAAATATCTATTCTAAGTTGTTATTTTAGCCTGATTAGATGAATTTAGGCCAGAAGTAAATATCAAATTTTTCGTTACTCAATTTTCTCCTGTACCAAATTCGCCCTTGCCAAATCTCTCGAGATATTAACTGTACCTACAGGTAAATGTATATTCTTATTTATTTTAAGTTAAATCTTTTAAAAAATGCATGAAATAAAAAGCTGTGAAAATGTATATCATAAACTAGAAAATTGTTATCAGTACTATGTAAAGGGTGTCTCAAAATTCACGTAAGATTTGAATTTGGCGCCATTTTTATGCTAAAGGGTTGCCAACAAAACAGAAAATACAGCGTGACAGCTGACAGTTCAGGGTTATTAAAAATGTAGCGCTACACAAAAGAACAATGTGTTTTCAATGTTGAGCAATATTTTAAAAATAATAAAGTTTGGCAGCTACAGTTCGGAATTTTCGTACAAAATATGGTTAGAATAGTGATTTAACCTCATCAACTGTGAAGAGATTAATTGAAAAATTGAGGGAGATTGGATCAATTAGTGATCTTAAACACTCTGGCCGTCCTTCAACAAGTCGTTTGACACAAAACATTGAAGCAGTTCATGAGAGTGTTGCTGAGACTCCAGGAACATTAATTAGGCACCGTGGTCAAGAACTGGACATTTCGAGAAGCTCCCTACAGTGTATTCTCACGAAAGATTTGCATCTTCATACTTACAAAGTTCAAGTGATGAGGCTCATTTCCATCTTGAGGGCTTTGTTAATCGACCAAATGGTTGCATTTGGGGTTCAGACAACCAAACGTGACTGTTGCGAAACAAATGCATCCACAACGTGTCACTGTTTGGTGCGGATTTTGAGCTGGAGGCATCATCGGACCATTCTTCTTCAAAAATGCGGTTGGCCAGGCAATAACAGTTAATGGTGATCGTTATCGCGATATGATAATCCAGTTTTTTGTGCCTAAATTGCAAGATATGGATGTGGACGACATGTGATTGCAACAAGACGCACAGTGTATCGCGTAGAACATGCTAGGTGGACAAAATTCATGTTATGATTTCCAGGAAATCTTATTTGCAAAACGTAAACAACACCACCAAACCCCGAATTCCGAGAAAAGGTTGTTTATCAAATTTGCAAGTGGCGAGTCATAAGCGTCCGAAGTCAGGTAATGAGTTTAATGCATCTCTTTCAATCAATCAGTTGCAATTTAGCGACACTTTCGTGCACATCTTATAGTGACATATTGTAATATTGTGAAAGTTTTTGTGATGAATATTAATACTGAGGGTAAGTACTATTTTTTAATGTATTTTTTTAATCAGAATCTATTAATTTGAATTTTTAGTATTTTTTTTAAATAGCCTATATATTTTAGCGTGTTTTAAAAAAAAAAACTTTGAAAGTTCAGAATATACAGACATTCATCTCTATCCGGGCTAGTTTTTAGATATTACACAGAAATAACTTTATTCTTCGTAAAAATATACATATTGTTTAGCACACTTCAGTACAACATGTTTTTTTTTCTTTTTTTTCCAGAACACGTTTACTCTATTTCAAGGGTAGCCTTTTTTGAGGAGTGGTTGAAAACACACGAAGAATGAAAAAAAACTCGCGTGTATATGACTTTCTTTCTTCAAAATTTCACTTTGGTGACATTACTGAAAGCAGCCAAAAAGAAATAAAGTTGAAGATATCCAACTTGTCTAATAAGTTTGGTGCCAAATGGTTGGCTTCAGGAAAGTCGAAGGAGCGTTTTTTAATTAAAAATAAGAATTGGTTGGATGAAGCAGACTTACAGTTTACTGCGAGTTCTTTTGCGCCACAACCTTCAACATCAAGTGAGAATGTGACTCCTGCAGGAAGACCTCGCAAACATTTCGAGGAATCGTCGTTTAAGACGAAGAAACGTCGCGTCGTGGATCTCGTAGAATCCCGAAGTGTCAGTGAATTGGTGACTGCTGCCGAAATTGCTGTGCGTTCAGCAGGGCAAAGGAAAATTGCCAATGTGATTAGAGACATTAGTGAGAGCCCAGATAATATTATTAAGTCTAAAAATACCAGTTCCGTTAATCCTAGGCAATTAAGTAGTGATGAAGCCTTAGCTTACTATATAGATTCTAAGTCAACAACGCATTCTTACAAACAAACTAGGAAGTGGTCCATGAAGGCGGGGCATAATGTGTTTCCGTCATATTTTAGTTTAAAAAAGTCCAAACAGGCCTGTTACCCTGCAGAGGAGCACATCGCTATAACAGAAACTCGTGCTGAAATAAATTTGCAAGCCTTATTAAAATAAAACAGTGGAACGTCTAGTATTAGCACAGAATGAAGTTATCAGCAGTGTGCTCCCAACAAGTTCATCGTTTACACTTGTTAGTAAATGGGGATGTGATGGAAGTTCTGGGCACAGCACATACAAACAGAGATTTGAGAACACTGAATATACGGACGAGTTTCTTTTCGCATTTTCTTTAGTTCCCCTTAAGTTATATGATGGGTCCAAAATTATTTGGCAAAATTCTCGGCCTTCATCAACTTTGTATTGTCGCCCAATCAAATTTATATTTGCCAAAGAAAACGAACGACTTCACATTAGCGGAGACAAATAGATTGTGGGAAGAAGTTAATGCTCTTCTTCCAGCACTTATCAACTTTGGTGATTCTCAAATCTCTGTAAAACACGAACTTTTGCTGACAATGACAGACGGAAAGGTGTGTGTAACGCCTTAACGGAAGCTAGTTCATCCCAAAAGTGTTTCATCTGTGGCGCCACCCCCAAGACGATGAACGATGACCCCGCGATGTTTAACAGCAATCAAGAACATTTTGGCTTTGGTTTATCTACACTTCATGCTTGGATTCGTTGCTTCGAATGTCTTTTACATATCAGTTACATGTTGAATATTAAGAAATGGCAGGCTAGAAGCAACGAAGACAAAGCAGATATCAAGGTTCGTTCGGAGGAAATCAAATTGAAATTTAAGAACGAGATGGGACTCATTGTAGATAAACCAAAGCCAGAATTTGGTTCTTCAAATGATGGAAATACAGCCCGTCGCTTTTTTAAGAATGCTGAGATGAGTGCTCAGATCACAGGGTTGGATGTTACAATTATAAAAAAGTTTGATGTTATTTTGAGAACATTGTCTTCTGGATTCGAGATAAACTTAGTTGAATTCAAAAAATTTTGTCTTGAAACCAGAAAACATTATCTTAGTCTCTATTCGTGGTACTGTATGCCTGCTACTGTGCATAAAATATTAATTCATAGCACAGAAGTCATCAAAGCGGCATTGCTTCCAATTGGGCAGCTTTCCGAAGAGGCTCAAGAAGCACGGAACAAAGATTGCCGCAGATTTAGGGAGTACAACACTCGCGAGTGCTCGCGTGTTGCCACGAATAGAGATTTACTGTGCATGTTAATTATAACATCTGATCCTTTGATCAATAGCCTTCCAGAGATTCTCAACAAAAAGCCGGAAAAAATATGTGCAGATGTATTAAAGTTAATTGTAAGCCCTAGCATAGAAGAGTCAAGATTGGAATCGTCATCATATTGTCGCACAATGCCACAAAATGATGACGATTATACAGTAAACGACTCATCAGAAGACTCTGATGATGATTATTAGGTTCAGCTACTATTTTTAGTTATGTAGTGCTTGTACTAAGCATGTAAACCTTGACTTGTAAATTTTTCTTTATCGATAAATGAGTATTTTTTATTTTACATATAATTACAGTCAGTGTCATTATGCTAAATTTATTACAGAGCATTTATAACATTTATTTTAAAATTAAACAAAAACAATTTTTGACTGGAATTTTCAAAAACAATTTTTTTTGAACCGAACAGCAAGAAATATGTACCTTAAAAAAATCAAAAACATTTTAAAATACCAACTACTTATGTATGTATAATGCACAAGTTACCTACCTGAAAGGCAGGTATTATTTGAGTTTATCCTTTTTGTGTCAATAAAACTAAGTAATATGGATTAATTGTTTTATTTTTAATTGACAAATGCAATAAATGATTTTTATCTGGTTATTATTAAAAATAATAATACAGTGTCTTTCATTTAGTTGCACATTCAAGTTTGTAGAAAAATTCGTGCACATACGCAGAATATTTTGTTTTTGTTATACAATGTGTTGTGCAGCTGGACAAAAAATACAGGTAAGCGAAATGCAGCTAATTGAAAGACACTGTATTATAATTTTTAATTCTAATAACCATACAAAATACCCTTGCCCTTTAGTTCCGTTATCTACCTGCTAAGCTGATGCAATCCTACCGCGATATGCAAGGGTGGCTGTATTACACAAATTTTATCGATATTGAGTACCTGCGGTAAATTGTGAATAAAACCCACATTTATTAACCGATTTTCATGATTAATACCTTAGTTTATTTTCCAGATACGCAGCTGTCAGAAAAATATATAATATTTTGTTTTTCTTTTGTTATTGCGCTTTTTTACCGAAAAAAATAGTGAATTTTACACGAAAAAAAAAATTTTTCTCTCCATTAATTTCTAAATAACTCCAAAACGATAAAAGATAGAATAAAATAATATTCAATCAACTTTAATAAAATTTTGTTACGCATTTTTTAATGTTTTATTTATAAAAATCTGACACGTTGTTCCCGAGTTATCGTTAAATATGTCTGCGTAGCTGACTAATTTAGGGGAAAAAATTAGCCACGCCCATAAAAAAAACCAACGCGATGAATTTTTTCTTAAAATAACTTAATATGCCTAGAATATACATAAACAATTGAAATAAGTGAAAAAATAATTTTGTCCAGCTAACTTGTACTAGTCGACACACTGTGAGACGGTGCCACATGTCATACAGCCCGAGAAACAATTCAATTACTGCATGAGTCATTTCCTGGTCGTGTAATATCCTGTTTTGGTGATCAGAATTAGCTGCCCAGATCATGCGATTTAACGCCGTTGGACTATTTTCTTTGGGGTTTTTTAAAGTGTAAAGTTTATGCCAACAAGCCCACGACCACCCAGGACTTGAAGGAGGAAATTAAGCGCTGTATCAACGAAATTCAGTCACATTTATGCAAAATGGTCATGGAAAATTTCGACAAAAGATTGCGTATGTGCCAGTAAAGCCGTGGAGGCCATTTACCCGATATGTGATTCCATACATAACCCTATACTGTATACTTTATGAATCAATAAAAAAATTACAATTTTTAATTAAAAACCTGTGATTTCTATCAAAATTACTTCTTGCGTGAATTTTGGGACATCCTTTATCATAGACAGGTGCATAGAATAGTTACAACTGTATAGATTAAATCATTTTCATTGATGTTTCAGTCAAAAAATTTGGCAAAAACCCCTGCAGTTTAACGAATCACAGAGAGCCTAACCATACTGCCATTAGTTTTTAACAAATAAAACTTGTTTCCTATTAGCATTTCTTTATGTTTCTTGTTCGCAACATACACATCAATTATTTCATTTTAGAAACATTTTTAGTTACAAAACTGCGGCGCGATTAATGTTTGAAAACAAAGAATTGAAAATATGGCAGGCAATCCAACTTTTTACTAGATAATATATAATTTTGAAGTTTATGTACATCATTTTCTTTGTGGAGATTTGGGAAATTGTTATGCCAGTAGTAAATTTTTATTTATATAAGTTTGATGGTACAGTAGTGGTACTAAAACTGTTACTCATACAACCCATGTATAAGGTGTGTACCAATAACAGACTATTGTTTGAAAAAATTTGAGCAATTTCTTAACGGAAAACTGTAATGTGTATATGTGATGTAAGTCAGTATTGAATACAAAAGTGGACCATTATTTTTATTGCATGAATGTAAAAAATTCAGTTACAAAGAGAAAACTTTTACATATCTGAGTAACATATGTATGTACTCTTACCAATGCAAAGAATCAAACACATCATACAGTATATGCATTTATTGCTACAAATGGACTATATGGATCTAAAATTATTTTGTCAGTGGTAGAACTTATTTAAAAGAAAAAAAAACTTTACATATTAAAAATATTCTATAGCTATTCCTACGCTATTGGAATTAAAAACATTTTGCTTTTCTTTTGGACTGTGTCTTGGGTGAGTGACTAATTCTAGAGACGTGAGCGGTATATGCTACGCAAGGCGTACGTGCGATGCGTTAATAGAGTTTTAATATGTAAAGGGTCTTCCATTTGGGACTTGACAACTTCGAAATTTCACTGTGAACGCACCCTTAAGCCAATCACCGAACTGTCAACGTCAAAACATTCAGTAAAGTTAACATTTTCATCATGGTGAAGTACACGAACGAACAACGTTTACAAATAATTAAAATTAATTAAAAATATACTACCAAAATTTGGAGTCGGTGACTGCAACTTTAAGAGCGTTAACGCCAATTTTTGGTCGTAATTCTCGTCCCAGTAGACAAGCAATTCATAGTCTAGTGAGAAAATTTGAGTTAACACATTCGCTGCTGGATGTTCCCGTGCCAGGTGAGACAACGGGTTGGTCGAAGTGGCCAGAATATTGCTACCGTTCAAGCGTCCATCTCAAACGAACCAAAACAGTCGATTTCACGGCGTTCTCAAGAATTGGGCATCGCTCAGACCACACTATGGCGAATTTTGCGAAAGGATCTTGGCCTGCACCCTTATAAGTTAAAGTTAACTCAAGAACTAAAGCCACTCGATCATATAAAGCGACGTACGTTCTCGAATTGGGCTCTAGAAATTTTGGAAGAAGATGACCAATTTCATCGCAAAATCATCTTTAGTGATGAAGCGCATTTTTTGGATAAACGGCTTCATCAACAAACAGAATATGCGTTATTGGTTAGGTGAAAACCCTCATGTGCTTGAAAGAAACATCACTTCATCCACAAAAAATTAGTGTTTAGTGCGGTTTTCATGCCGGTGGTGTCATTGGGCGGTTCTTTTTCGTTGATGAAAATAACCGTCACGTTACAGTCAATGGAGATCGCTACAGAGGCATGTTGCAACGTTATTTCTTTGATCAATTACATGGGCTAGACATTAATGATATGGGTTTTCAACAAGACGGCGCCACAAGCCACAGAGCGGGTGTAACAATCGACTTACTGCAATCTAAATTCGGTGAACGTGTTATATCGAGAAATGGTCCCGTCGAATGGCCGCCTAGATCGTGTGATTTAACACCTCTAGACTTCTTTTTATGGGGGTACGTTAAATCATTGGTCTATACTAACAAGCCTGCGTCGTTAGAGGAGCTCAGAGCCAATACTGAAAGAGAGATAGCGGCCGTTTCCGTCGAAATGTGTGGCCGAGTCATCGAAAATTGGGTTCAACGAATCGACCGCTGCAAAACGTGCCGTGGTGGACATATGAATGAAGTCGAATTCCATACATAAATGTTTTGATTGTACTTCAAGCCGATAGTAAAATTTTCGAAATGTCTCAAATAGGTTGCGTTTTATTTCAAAAAAAAGTTGTCAAGTACTTAATGGAAGACCCGATATAAATGAAAACAAATATGTTTTAGCGGATTGTAAAAGTGATTAATGTCGAAGGTACTGATCAAGATTTAAATAATTTGAGAGTGTATTTGATCACACATCTGTAGCAGAAAGTTGGTAAAATTAGAGTCAGAATTTTGAAGATAGACATACAGGTTTTGGAAACAGGCAAACAGGTAATTTTAAAAACATTGGTAATATTCTAAAGGGCTATTTATTTATCACAAATCTGCGGCAATATGGATCCACTTTTTATCAACTGGTTAGCGAGTCATTTTTGTGCCTTCTACCACATAGAATTATATAAATTTTTACTGCTTATACATTGTATCAATAAAATTCCATTCAATTTTATTTTGATAGGTAGTAACTTTTGTCAAAGCCAATTATGTATATTTTCATTCATTCATATACTAAGTATATATTATGGCGGGTACAGCGGCGGGTATATACATATATATATATATATATATATATATATATATATATATATATATATATATATATATATATATATGTATATATATTCGTATATCCCTTCTACCATATGGTGTAGGGCAGTTATACATTCTCCTTTTTCCCTCTCAATCTCCACATATAAACTTTTTCCATCTGTCTCTATTCTTTGCATTTTCACTGCTTCTTTCCAGGATTTTCCCTTCTCCTTAAGTATACCTTCAATACTGGTATTCCAAGTCTGTCTAGGTCTTCCTCGCTTGTATCCCCTGTATTCGAGCTTCATACAGTTGTTTCACCTGTCTATCATCCTTCATTCTCTGTATATGTCCCCACCATCCCAGCTGTCTTTGTTGTATATATTTCATAATTGCTTGTATTCTCAGACTTCTCCTTAGTACTGTATTTCTTATTCTGTCCTTCCGTGTAACTCCTTATACTTCTCTCAGGTATTTCATTTCGACGACTTGTATCTTGTTTTCTGCCTGTCTGTTAGAGTCCATGATTCACATCCATATGTTTAGGATTGTCCTATAAATTGCTTTGAACACTTTTATTTTTGTTTGTTTCATCACTTCTTTCTTCCTAATGAATTTATTACTTATTGCATAGTAAAGTTTGTTCTTTTTTTCGATTCTTTCATTAATTTCTTTATCGTGTTTTCCAGTTTCATCCCTTATCACTCCCAAATATTTATACTGTTCCACTTGTTGTATTTTATTCCCTTCTATGTAAATGTTCGTTTGTTGGTTTTCCATTGTCATTACTTTGTTTTACCTATCTTAATTTTTATACCTTCTTCTTTAAACGCTTTATTCCAAATATCGAGGTTTCCTTGTAATTGTCTCTCATTTTCCGCCACTAGCACAATACCATCAGCAAAAGCCGCCTCAGATATTTCTATTTTTTTTTTAGCTTCCAGTATCCAACTGTGATTCTTTTCCCTTCTATTTTGCATTTCTTGATTATTTTATCCATGTATAGAGTGAACAATGTTGGGCTCAACCTTCCTCCCTGCCTCAAACTTTCCTGTGTTGTAAATCTCTCCGACTTCATGTTGTTTTTTTATTACATACGGCACGTTGTTGCTGTACATTCCCCTTATGATTCTTATTGTCTTTTTGTTTATTCTCTTGTTTTCTAGGCTTTTCCACACTTTATTTCTCGGCACATTGTCAAATGCTTTTTCTAAGTCTATGAAAGCAAGGTGTAGACTTTTATTTTGTTTTGATCTTTTTTCGATAATCTGTTTCAGTGTAAATATCTGGTCTTGTGTACTTCTTGCTCGTCTAAATCCACTTTACGATTCCGATAATTGGGGTTCTATTACTTTCTTTATCCTATTATTAATGATGTACCCATAAATTTTGACAATTGTGTCCAGTATAGTAATTCCTCTGTAATTATTGCAATCCTTGTGATCTCCCTTTTTATAGATTGGTGTAATAAATGATATTCCCCATTCGGCCGGAAATTTTCTTCTTCTTCCCATGCATTATTAATTATTTCTAACAATATTGTTGTTCTATTCTTCCCCATGTATTTAATCATTTCAGACGTTATCTTATCGCTGCCTGAAACTTTCCAATTTTTCAATTTTCTTTCCATTCTATTTGTTCCATATTTTCTGTTTCTTCCATATTTTGTCGTTCCAGTTCTTCATAATTTGTATGATCTTTTTCTTTATTACCTCCCAATAGTTCTTCAAAGTATTCTTTCCACCTTTCCATTATTGCTTTCTCTGTTGTTAGGATTTCTTGATTTTTGTTTTTTACGTATAATTCGGTTATAGGTTGCTCCTTCCTGAATGTTTTAAGAACTCTGTAGAATAGCTCCGAACTCTTTCCGTGACTGTTCTTTTGCTTCTCTCACCAACTCTATAACTCATTTCCTTTTTCCTTTATATAGTTCATATTGTTCTGGTGTTTTTGTTTTGAGATATTTTTTCCATTCTTTTTTCTTCGCAATAATTTCTTCTTGGATATTACTATTCCACCAAGCTGTTTGTCTTTTATTGTTGTTTGTGTTGCACACTCCGCATACTTTGGTAACCCCATCCAGAATTATATTCTTGAAGGTATTCCATTTTTCTTCCAAATTTGGATATTTTATATTTCTGTATCCTTTTTCGAATTTCTCATCAGTTATTTGTCGGTATTTGATCATAATTTCTTCATTTCTTAGTTTATTTGTATTTTCTTGTTAGGTTTTCATCTTTTGGCAACCTTTCTTTGGTTATTCCTACTAGTAGGTAATGATCACTGTATATTTCGGCTCCTCTTCTTATTCTTACGTTTTTCACATAAAATTATGTAATTTTTTATTGCTTATATATTACATCAATAAAATTCCATTCAATTTACCAGATGTACAAGTATGAAATGCGGATTTCAGACAACAGATGGTGCACCAATGCAGTTTGTGCTATAAAGATTTGACACTGCGTCAGTTTGTTGTGTCATCAACAAGTGTCAGACGCGCACGAGTGATCCATTGGAAAAGTGTGTGCATAGTATTGTGTTGTTGTGTTCAATATGTCGAAATTTATACCGAACAAAGAGCATTCGCGGCCAGCATTAATTTTTTGTTTCCATTTGAAGAAAACTGCTGTTGAATCATTCAGACGATTACTTCGAGAAGCTTACGGTGAACATGCTCCATCGCAAGATACGTGTGAACGATGCTTTTGGCGTTTCAAAAGTGGTGACTTCGATGTTGCAGACAAGGAACGTGGAAAACCGCCAAAAAAATACGAAGATGTGGAATTGGAAGCATTGTTGGACGAAGATGATTCGCAAACACAAAAACAACTCGCCGAATAATTGGGCGTTGGTGAACATGCTATTTCCAATCAGCTATGAGAGATGGGAAAGATTCAGAAGACCGGTAGATGGGTACCACATGGGTTGAACGATAGGCAAATGGAAGAGCGCAAAAACACGTGTAACATTTTGCTCGCTCGGTACAAAAGGAAGTCGTTTTTGCATCATATAGTTACAGGGGATGAAAAGTGGATTTATTTTAAGAATCCTAAGTGCAAAAAATCATGGGTAGACTCAGGCCCACCATCCACATCGACCGCAAGACCGAATCGCTTTCGCAGAAAGACGATGCTCTGTGTTTGGTGGGACCGGAGGGGCGTGGTCTATTATGAGCTGTTAAAACCTGGGGAAACGGTTAATACTAAACGTTACCAATAATAATTGACCGATTTGAACCGTTCGATGCTTGAAAAAAGGCCAGAATACCGAAAGAGGCAACACAAAATCATTTTTCTTCATGACAATGATCCATCACATACGGCAAAACCAGTTCGCGACACGTTGGAAGCACTCAGCTGGGAAGTTCTACCCCATACGGTTTACTCACCAGACTTGGCTCCTTCCGATTACGACTTGCTGAGCAGTGCTTTGGTTCATACGAAGGTGTGAAAAAATGGCTCGTTAAATGGTTCGCAGCGGGAAGATTTTTACTGGCGTGGTATTCACAAATTACTCGAAAGATAGGAAAAATGTATAACAAGTGATGGAGCATACTTTGAATAAAGCACTTTTTAGCATTCTTCCGAATTTAACATGTTTTTTTGGAAAAAAAAATCCGCATTTCATACTTGTACACCTGGTATTGTGATAGGTAGTAATTCTTGTCAAAGCCAATTGTGTAAATTTTCATTCAATCATATACTAAGTATATATTATTGCGGGCACAGCGGCGGGTATAATATAGTGATCAATATATAAGGAGTTTTGACCCATAACCCGCTTAGAAATATTGAAATTGATGAAAAATAAGTATATTTTACTACAGAAGCCAATATATATTTAATAGGTCCTTACTGAAAAATTTAAATGTCGTACCTGCGAAAATTAAAGTCCTAAGTGTGGTTCTGATAAAAATTTTAATTCGAAAGCATGATCTTTGCTTTTAGTGGTTATCTAGTGACCTTCATAATATAAATTTGCCACCAACATTTTTATTTACCGCTTTGTATTGAAAAAATTTGTACTGTATCCCAGGAGTCCAAAAGAGTAAATTGTTCCAAAAGTAATTTGTTTAAAACGAAATTGCCTTCTCTCTTAAATAAATTATTGTGCTCCGAGTGAATTCCATTAAAAAATGGTTAAGGTTGTGGGGATAGCAACGGATGAGCATTATCTGGTAAAATGCTATTATGATCCACTATAAAAAATATGTGTGGCAATTATCAACTTGCCTTATTATTTAAATGTGTTATTTTGTAGTTACGTCAGGGTATTTAGGATTCGTTTGTCAAATGGAAGACGCTTATCAAGACGACGTGTATATTTTGTAATATTAGATAATGTCATTGAAGATAGGAATACTTGGTTCAATAAGGAAAATAAAACCGCTAATAGGTTATAGCGCTTATTTTTTTACACTTTCTTTACGGGATTTTTACCAGGATATCACATCAAATCAAATTTCATTAGATTTTCAGAGAAATTGTCCTACCCAAAAAGACTCGTTCTTTTTTACCTTGAGTATTTGAGTTTCCTTATATTAATAATATTACGTAATGTGGCGTAATATTCAATTTTTGTTGTCCACGATAAAGTCGGTGCAACTGTTCTGTTGTAATTTCTAATTTTCTGATTCTGAACTATTTTTCAATGATACTAGAGGATACACCCTGGTAAACATTAGAGCCAGCACGATGGTTTTTCGGCAGGTTCGCGGCAATGCATGATCAATCGTCTATAAAGAGCGTCGAACGACAGGTGTTTTACCTTCACCTATTTCTTTTTTTGAGGACGCTTCATCTCAAAATTGAAATTTTCTCCATCGGTTGGATTAGAAAACTCTCCTATGTATAAATTTTTACTTTCTTTTCTTGACTATTTTGTTGGTTTTCGACTGACTCTGGAATTCCCAGTAAAAAAAACCTTTTTTTTTACAGAAACCGCCATTTTGCAGTACCGCATTCCTTTCAAAATCTCTTTCTAGGTGGTACATTGTTTTTTTTAGAGTTTTACTGATTTTTTTATAATATTTAACACCAGTTTCTTTTCTATATACAGTTTTCTGTACCAAGAGGTTTTCAATATTTTTTCGCTACTAGTTTCTTTGTTTTTTCGATTTTCTCCGGCTTTTCCGATTTCTTTGCCGGCCCGTTTTAGAACCCTATTACTAAGACATCATCCCACCTATCTAAGTGGAAGAACTCTTTCATCAATAATGAGGAACGAATTTTTTTTAAGTCCAGTAATATTTTATGAATCCGAAATTATTTTCTTAGTAAGACAAAAATAGTTGTTTAATTGCATATATATTATTCTAATTCTAAATATCAGTTTTCATATTTTAATATTTTTTTATTCTTCTTCTTCTTTGTAAGCCACAGCCTCTCTATTCCAGGAGACAGGCCTCTTCAAGTTTCTTCCAATTGTCTCTATCCTATGCAAGATGGAGCCATCTACTGCCTGCTGTCAACCTGATATCATCGGTCTATTTTTTCATTGATCTTTCGACACTTTGTCTACTCTCCTAAGATCTCCATTTAATTAATTTAATTTTGGTGTCCATCTACCATCATTCGTTATAGCCGCATTTTTTATTGCTATATTATGGATTACAAGTTTAATAAGTAAATACATAGAAATAAATTTATAAATATATAATAAAAGGCTGTTTTTAGTCAATTTCCACTGGTTTATTTAAATTGCGATGACGCATTTCGCTGTCGATGCAGCTTCTTCAGATCTACATTTTACACTGTCAAGTTAGGTTTAATGTTCACAATTTTATATAGTTTCTTAATTATAATATTACACCTAATTAAATTACATTGATAGTATTGGAAAACCCACACAGATTTGGAATTAGGAGAATAAATTCAATAATGGTGAATTGCTTAAATCTACCTGGTCGTTGAGTAAAGTACCTGTAGTCCTTAATCGATTTATTTGCATTGTCTCTAAAAGGTTTATTTATAAACCTTTTTGTTGGGTGTGTAAAATTTTGAAATTCTTGTTAAATGTGTGATTTTCTGTTAAAAGATGATTAGCATATGTGGAATTAGATTTTCTATGGATGAAACTTTTTTCATGTTCTGTAATTCTTTGTATAAATGTACGTCCAGTTTGTCCTATGTATGTTTTAGGACATGACCCACATGTTAATTGATAAACCCCTGATTTATTGTCTTTATTGATTTGTGGTTTGTAGTTTTTAAGACATTTCCCTATAGTATTGTTAGTCTTGTAAGCTATGTTGATATTTTTTTGATTTAAAAATTTCCCCAGTTTTTCCGTTGGTTTACCGAAATAGGTTAAGAATTTAAATGTGGTATTTCTGTCCTTAAAACATGGGTATATTTCTGAGATTGCCTTGTTTCTAAGTTTTTTCCTAACGATATTATTGATTAAAGTAACCGAATAACCATTGTTAACGGCTACTTGTTTTATGTAGTTTAATTCTTTAGTAAAATTTTCCTCTGATAAGGGGATATTAGTTAGTTTATGTATAAAACTCTGATAAGCTGCGACTTTATGATGGTTAGGGTGGTGAGAACTATTGTGAATTGTGGTATCTGTATGACAAGGTTTATGATATATTGGAAATTCATGTTTTTTCATGGTTTTACTGATTGTTAAATCATCTAGGACTAACTAGGAATAACATAAACCAATACTTAGCAATAATAAAATATCAACTGTTTTACAAATAAAATGTATTTCTAGTATGAAAACACAATTATCATAATCTTTATATAATATATTGCACAATAGAAATAAAGAATTATGGATAAATTACCTTTTAGGAACTGTGGGAAATCTTTAAAAAGTAACTCCTTTGGAGATATCACATATATGTTTACAAGCATTGACCGCAAAACAAAAACTTTCTCTTGACATATTTTTTATAATTATTTTTAATTATAACGTTAAACGAGTGATTTACTTATTGGAAAATTATTAATAATGAATTATGGAGCACGTTATAAAAAGATTCTCTCTCCTTGAAATCCAGAAGTAAACACATCTCACCACTGCGATGGCAGCCATGTTGTTGGTATTATGGTGGACGCATACGTGATAGAAAACAGGATCTAAAAATTTTCTTGGGCGTCGTTACTGTGTCACTCTGGTAGTGTATAGCATAATTACCGATACTGTGTTCTATTAAAGGTTTTTTCTTAAAAGAAAAATTGAAAAAAATGTTGACATTTCGGAATTTTATATGGTACAAAGTATTTACTAGTTTCAAAGAAAATTAGCACAGGTAGTTTTTACAAAACTGCAAATATGCCTTGTATACATGACATTTTTACGAAATAAAATTTACGATCAGTATCGAGCTGTGGTCATGTTTTTACATGGTCATCTTTTCGTTTTTCTATTTCGATTACGCTCTAGTATGTATGTCCATTATTAGAGGTAATGCAGCGTTAGGAAAATTCGCCCTATATCTTTTCCCATAAATTTTCTGTGATTAGTACCATAACAATGATAATAAAAAGAGCGAAATTTTCTAAAACTTCGCAGTAAGCAGGAGAGTTATAAAGTCAATTCACAGACTTGTGAAGCAAAACTGTTCTAAAGTACAAACGAAAAGGGATCCTTCGATTTGTCAATGAAATGAGCTCGCCATTTCACGGAAGCTTTTTAGAAATCGAATCTTTTACTTATTGGTGTAAAAAATAAGGTAATTTGTAGTTAATTCACCGGTAAAACATACAATCTCTTCACATATTACAGGGTAGAAAAAGTTATATATATATATATATCTAACACGAGTTCTTTTATTTATAGAGTTGTAAATGGTAATCTTCCTTAGTTTCAAAGGGTTATACTTGCCTAGTTCTGTATAAAACTGTTTACGGTGAGCATAATAAAGAGTTGCGGTAGGACAAAAAGAATATCTAACGTACTTCCTGAACGTAATTTTTACTATATCTCTAATCAGTTATTTCCAAAATACAGCATTTGGATTCTACAGTCTGATAAAAAACCTCAAAACTTTAACAAACAAAATACTTTAACGCCATCGTGAGACAATTAGTACATATACTTAAAAGTACGGAAAACTTAGAATACATTATTACTTTCAAAATTCTAAATAGTGATTTATTGCTATCTCATATCTGAAAATTACATAAATATCAAAAACAGAGATCGATCGTAGTATTTCATTTTTTCATCTTTGTGGTTTTATGAAACGTTTGCTTAATCAGAATCGAAACGCGGACTGGATTGACATTCAGGTAGTGATAATGCCAGGCAACTTTCATTGCTTTTGACCAGCCTTATTTTTAACATAATATAAAGAGCTGCTGACAATTATTGTTCGCTCAGTCATTGGCCATTCTCTTGAATGTTCCATAAGTATGTTCAAATTTATTTGGTTCATTGCACACATGCAACAGGAAGCGTTTTACCAGATTGGCGCTTGGTTTTTACAAAGTAATAATTCGAACACGCGATGAAAAACTCGTGCTTAGAAGCTTAGAAGGAGCCTGGAGATATCAACTGATAAAAAATGGATACAGAACATTAAAGTCTCATTCGACCTGTCATGATTTTACATCGATTGGTTTTTCTCATGGGAATGTTTCAAAACTTAAATTTATAATAATAATTCTCGCTTTCTGGAACAATAGTAAGAAAATATTTGGCAAGAAAAATGGCAGCGTAGTATGCAACAACTAATGTGGTTTCTTGCTCACGCTAAATAATCTTTCAGTTAAAATTACTTTTGTTTTTTTTATGGGAAAAGGCGATTCACGTTGATCTTAGATTGCTGTAAATTGTACTCGGTCGGAAACACAGTTCTGGGCAAATTATTCCAAAATGATGAAGTTCTCCATATTAAAGACTGCTTGAAAAGGGATGTACGAGGAATAAGATGTGAAGTATTAGGACGACGTGTATTTCTAGCATGCACCCCTCTAGGAGGAATTAAGCGGGCTAAATCCAACGAAGACTTTCCCTGAAAATACTTGTAGAATAGACTCAAGTCGCCCACCGTTCCTCGGTGTTCCAACGAATCAAGGTTGCTGGCCAGTTCCGGGTTTATAATCAGGCGAATATCTCTCTTCCGAATAGAATCCAACAAATTCAGTGTCTGTTTGGGAGTAGAGCCCCAAACATGGGAGCAGTATTCCATCGTTGGTCGAATTTGAGCTTTGAACAGAATTAACAGTGGTTGTGGAGGGTAAAGCTTTCTAATTCGCAATAATATTTCCAGCTTTCGAGAAGCTCTCTTTGCTATGCTCCCAACATGTCCATGCCAAGACATATTTGCTTCCAAATTAAGTCCAAGCAAATTGAATTATGGTGCTAGAGGAATGGAGTGCCCCGACATTACTACGTCGGGTTCGGCAACGTTGCTCTCTGCGGATATTTGCATACGTAGCCGATGTTCGAGCGTTCCAAGTAAATGAAGAGATAAGCCTACTGTCATCTAAAACGCTGTAGATTGGATTCCTGGTCTTTTCCAGCAGATCGATAAAGTAAAAAAGTAGGAGACAGTATGGAACCCTGGGGCACACCGGTGTTGATAGTAAAAGTGTTAGAAAGAAATCCGTCGACTGCCACTCGTAAAGAACGCTCTTTAAGAAAACATGAGAGCCATAAACAGAACTTTTCACACATACCATAAGAGCGTAGCTTAGCAATTCATCGTGCCAGACGCGTCGAATGCCTTGGATATATGAAGAGCAACCGCTAGGAGACTCACCAAAGTATTTAGTTGCGTTGTTTCAAACATATGTTACATGTTAGAAGATATCCTGTTCATCTATGTTTACGAGAGCCATATTGATAGTCGCTAATAATGTCGATTCCTTCAAGATATTTTCTTCTTCTTCTTCGAGTGCCACTCCTATCGGAGATTAGAAATCATCACAGCTACTCTCATTTTATTTGCTTCTCTTCTAAATAGTTCAATTGAGCTGCAGCCAAAAAAGTCGCGCAAGTTACGCAACCACGATATTCTTCTTCGTCCCTTTAATTTTGCCCTGCATAATATTCCGCAACAGTGAATACCTTTCTCCCCTCAACACATGTCCCAAATATTCCAGCTTCCTTTTTTTAATAGTGTTCATTAGTTCTGGGGCTTTGTTTAGTCTTTGGAGAATCTCGTTATTGGTTACCCTATCAATCCATGACACTTTCATGCGCCGATAACACCACATCTCAAAAGCTTCAATACTTTTAGTATTGTTCTGCCTCGAAGTCCATGCTTTCACTCCATAAAGAAGAATTGAGAAGACATAACAACGCAACATTCGTAACCGCAGTACCAAGGTTAGATCTCGATTGCAAAAGAGTTTTCTCATTCTATTAAAGCTTGATCTTGATATCTCGGGTTTTAATCTCCTTTGTCTGATCTGTGTTCTCGTTCAGCCACGTTCCCAAGTATTTGTAGCAATTGACTTTCTCAACACTTATGGTATTAACCAGAAGACAATCCAGGTTATTTTGAGCATTTTGCCATCACCATAAGTTTTGTTTTCTTTAGATTTATCTTTAGACCAAATTTATTGCAGCTGTTATTTAACCGCTCAACCAGATGTTGTAGGTCTTCTAAACTTTCTGCTAGCAGAACTATGTCATCGGCGTATCTTACATTATTCAGGGTTTCACCGTTTACCGTTATGCCCTCGTCCGCCTCAGACAGAGTAGATATTTTAGAAGATGCTAATTCATAGCTTTTTCCATGATTTTCGATATTACTGTGTGAGACTTTTTTAAGTTATTGGCTGAACTGTGGCGCATTTCCAGCAGAAAGGAAATATTCCCTTTCTGTAGGATAGATTGAAAAGTATACAGAAAACTGGTGTTAGTTCTCTCGCGTAGTTTTTAAGTACTCTATCTTCATTAAAATACGTTTTTAGACGTCCTCTGAAGACAATATCGGGCATTCTTGACTGCACTATGAGAAAGTAGGTGTTTTTTTTCCTTGGAACTCAACAGTTGAATGTGACGCAAAAAGCAGCTCAACCAACAAGTTCGCTTTCTCAACAAGTGTTGTTACAATAGAATTATCTGGCTGTGGGAGTGGTGGTATAGTGGATTTGGTCAAATTTAGACTAACTGCCTTAGCGCCTAACCAAAAGGATCTGGAATTGTTGGGACAAACAAGAAGTTTGTTTCTAATGCGTTGATTGTGTGCCTCCTTGGTTTCGTCAATAATGTCTTTGCATCTGTACTCGGCACGAACAAAGATGTTACCATTTATGACGTTAGGATTTTCATGCCATTGTCAGTAGGCAAGAGGTTTAGAAGCAACAGCTGCTTTGCATTTTTGGGTCAAACCGAAAATTGCCGTTCTTTGAAAAAGGGATGTAAGTGTCCATACCAGTCAAACTTATCTCCTTAGCGCAGTCCGATGGGTCGTCGGATCAAAAACAAACGTCTAACCAAGGGAAAGTTCAAAAATACTCCATGAGCAAAAGTATATTTCAAATATCGGCATATGTTTGCTATTTTTGTAAAGAGTTCGTTAAAGTAAATAAAGTGGAAATTCGATATTCCTGTCTCCGAAACTGAGAAAAGAACTTCAAGTTTTTTAAAATCATGTTATTATAGTATAAAAAAACTGATGTATATTTGCGGAAAAAAGACCTTTGTAAAATACAAAGTAAAAAAGACCCTTCGGTTTTAGTCAGCAAAATAACATAAATGATTTGAAAAAAGTTTCTTTTTAATGAAAATACTTTTAGCCGCACTTACGTCATTCAAAGATTTGTTTGCTGGCAAAAATAACATTTTTCGTATAAAAGCCTGGCAATAATTAAAAAAGGTACAAAGCTTAATATATATATATATATATATATATATATATATATATATATATATATATATATATATATATATATATATATATATACATATAGGGTGCTGTTAAGTTAGGGCTTTATTTTTATATGGTTATAAAGCCACTTAGCCAAATCGAGTGTATGTAATAGTATTTAAAACTTTTAAAAGAAAGTATTCCTTAAATTATATAAAATTAAAATTAGTCCAGCCATAATAGATTGGTACTACGATGTTATTACCTTATTCAACTGATAAAACTGGTATTGATCCAAATGTGGTACATCTTCATTTTAACAATTTTTTACTCAAAACAAAACTGTGAGCAAAACCAAATGGTAACGATATTAAGTACTTTTAATTTAACGATAAAACGTTCGTCGAGTGTTTTTCTTGTAAACAATAATAAAAACTATTATCTAAGCCTAACTTTTTGTGGAACATTAATTTATTCGTTTTACGCGAACTGGTACTTTTTCCCGTTTCCAATTGACTTCCTCTAAGTAGCAACTGCTACTTTGTTAGGTAGCATGTATTGCATTTATGCATTAGGTTCAGTACTCTATGACCCTTTTACGATGTTTTTTTCAACTATTTAGCAGTCAGACTGATTTTACACGATGGAATATATATATATATATATATATATATATATATATATATATATATATATATATATATATATATATATATATAGTCAGATATACAAACAAACAGATGGAGCATCTTCCCTTTCACCAGTAATAACCAATCTCCATATGATGTATTTTAAAACAGAGCCCCTTAAAAACTCACCACTTAAACCCAAACTCTGGAAACGATATGTTGATAACATCTTTATAATTTGGTCCCATGGACGAAATGAACTAGACAACTTCTTGACCTATTTAAAGAGAATCCACCACCGGATACAGTTCACTCTGGAAGTAGAAAAAGAAAAAGCCTCCGTTTCCTTGGTGTGCTCATAACTCGAAAAAACAACGGTCAACTTCAATACTCAGTCTACCGGAAGCCCGTCTACACCAACAGATATTTAAACGCTGGCTCACACCACCATCTATCCCAAATCCAGTCGGTAGCCAACACCCTCATATCGAGATCAAACCGACTCACCGAACCAGACACGAGACAGCAAGAAATTACACTAGGGCCCTTAAAGTTACAGATAGGATTGGAAGAGTCTTAAGGAAACACAACATAGGCATGGTATACAAACCACAAAACACTTTGACAGACATCCTGGGTAACCCCAAGGACAAGAGTAATCTGGAAAACCATGGAGTTTACAGCATCCCATGCGGAGACAAATAGTACATAGGACAAACAAACAGGAGAACCTCCACCAGGATGAAAGAACATAAGATAAGTATCAAAAAGAAACAAACAACTTCAGCTCTTTTTCAGCACCATCATGATACTGGTCACAGTATCAATTTTCAGGGATCTAAACAAATAGCCTCGATCTTATATTATAAAACACGCATAGTCAGAGAAGCCTTGGAAATTGAAAAGAATGGACAGCTAAATAAGCGGGATGATGGACTGAATATCTCCACTACATGGAAGAGTGTCTACTAGCTAAACCAAGGAATAACTAAAACATCGAGAAGGCAACAGTCAGCATAGCGCGGGATCCCGTAATTACCACTAATATTGGCACCCAGCCGGCACACACCGATGTCCGGACGAACACTCCCGATTCCCCCACCTACAATCTGCGTAGAGCAGCAAGAGCACTTGAAAATGCCAAATGAGATTTTGGCGCAACGTCGTGCAAGTTCATTGTTAGACGAACGAAAAATGTTTAAATAAAAGTTATAGGGTGTTATACGACGCACATGCTGACGTTGACAATAAAATGTTTTGGACTGACAGTTCAAAGAAATTACGCAATTTTGACATTTTTTTAAATAAAAAGCCTTGTATATTATTTTATTTTTAAATTCTAGATATTAGTTTTTCTAACATACCATATGTCCAAATTGAACTATTTAGGAATTATTATCATTTGAAATTTAAAATAAAAAAAAAACAAAAACCTATTAATAAATACTCTAGGTTTATTTTTAAGTTAACAGTTGCTCAAAATGTCTACCGTTAACAGCGAGTTTTGCAGAGAAGGAGAGAGTTAGGTTAGATGTCAAAAGGGCGTTATGAGACAGTGTTGTCAACTCTATGTGAAGTAGTATTTTTCGGCTGAAGATGTTCATTGTCGTAAAAGTGTATGTGTGTGTGTGTATGGTTGTAGCTCAAACGTGCGTTAATGAAAATAGCGATGAGGAGTTAGTTGAGCAAAACGTCCATATTATGATGATGATGAGTATGATAGACTCGGTTAAAAAGTCTTTGTTAGAATTGTCTTGGTTATTTTTAGTGTGTAATGGGGTTAGATTAGATATGAAAAAGCTGTTAATAAAACTAGTAGTTTTTTTTATAAAAAGTTAGTCAAAAAGGCATTAGAAATAGTTACAGGTTGTTTCTTGATAAAAAGGTTGTTACAAAGGCATCAAAAGAGGGTTGATGTGTGCGCGTGTAGATATGAAAAAAGCATTCAGGTAATGCCGCGCCATATTGGATCCGCCATGTTGGTATTACATAAAATTATGTTGGTTACTCTAATTACACAGGTCAACATTTTATCTAGGCTTGTACTCGGTAAAACCAACTAGGTATCTTAGGGTTTTTGGGGTCGCTAATCACGATGAACGGGTTGGTTAACCTTCATCAGGTCAGGTTCAAGGTCATTTAAAGGTCAAATTGAGCCAATGCAGCCAAAAAATCTGAAAAAATTCATACGTATGTTTTTTGGGTCACTGAATCCGAATTCGGTGTTATTTTTTTCATATAAGGTCTCCTGAAGGTCACTAGAGGTTACTTTCAGGTCATTCTGAGGTTATTTGGAATAAAACAGTTATGAGCACGCCAAAAAAAAACTGAAAAAAATGGTGTATACGTTTTTTAGGTCTCTGGTTCAGAATTAGAGGTCGGTTAACCTCCAACAGTTCAGGTTCAAGATCATTAGAAGGTCAAATTGAGCCAATGCAGCCAAAAAATCTGAAAAAATTCATACGTATGTTTTTTGGGTCACTGAATCCGAATCCGGTTTTATTTTTTTCATATAAGGTCTCCTGAAGGTCACTAGAGGTTACTTCAAGGTCATTCTGAGGTTATTTGGAATAAAACAGTTATGAGCAGGCCAAAAAATCTGAAAAAAATGATGTATACGTTTTTTAGGTCTCTGGTTCAGAATTAGAGGTCGGTTACCCTTCATCAGGTCGGTATTAAGGTCATTTGAAAGTCAAATCATTGGATAGCCGCCAAAATAAACCGTTGCACGTGTTTGTTGGAATTCTGAATCGGAATGTTTGTCTTCTTCTCACTCGTGTCTCCAAGAATACACCGGAAGTTATGTCTACTTTAATACTTTGTAAGATTCTGGAACTTCATCGGAACGTTCTGACAATATTCTCATGTTGATTTGTGCCAGTAAGGTCCTCCACATTTCCCGTTATGTGCATCTGTACTTGAAGAGGGAGTGACTTTATAGCATAGCATCTACTATATATAAAAACAACGAAACGGAATTGTTTAAAAATCCAAGAGTCACCCTATTTTCAAAAAAGGTAAAAATATCACACTGTAAAGACAGTGAAATCGTTTTTTCTTGTGAAATATTAAAATATTATTCTGATCATCCAAGAATTTTCTCTCTTCGCTTCACCCTTCTGATCGCTCCGTTGACCAATCCTCCATCTCAAGTCTGAAGTTTATGGAGAATTGTAAAAAACGTTGCCAATTAAATTTACAAGAGCCCTAGCGTGTTCCCAGAATTCTTAGAATTTGCTGACTTATAATTCGTTTAAATGCACACACACACGCACACGCACGCACACGCGCGCACACACACACACATACGCAGTAATACACACTCACACACACACACTCATACACACGAAATAAAAACACACAGACATACACAGTAATACACACACACACACACACACACACACACACACACACTCATACACACGAAATAAAACACACAAACATACACACATAATCACACACAGTGATCCACACACGCACAGGCACACACACACGCACACAAAGACACACACATCCACACGAACTCAACAATACACACAGGCACACCCATATAAATAAAACATACACACACAAACTCTGTGATACACACACAGTAATATATACACAGACACATACAAACACAGAGTAGTACATACGGAGTCGCACAGATACAGTAATACACACACACACACACACACGCACACACCATAAGACACAGTAATACACACAGAAGCACAACAGTTACGTACCCACGTGGGCTCACACATCAATACACAAACATACGCACACAGACACACACATATAAATTCAGTAATTCACACCCATACACACGCAGGCACTCACGGATTCATTTGTGAAGAGGGATTCACTTTTGGAGGGTCATTAACTTTTGGAGGGGGCTACTGACAGCGGCGGCGACGACAAAAATGATTTTAATATATAGTCAGAAATTAAAAATTTACATAAAAAATTAATGTCCTAATCTTTGGTATAACTAAATATACTAAGCTAATCATCAATTCGAGCACGTTTGCATTGGGATTCAAATGGCCTCCGAATTGATTTTCTTTTATGGTTTACATTTGTGTCTCTTTTAAGGGTCCAACAGTAGTCAGCTAACATATTCGTACCCCAAACTCCTTGATATCTTTGTTCAAATACTTTCAGATCTTGATGCATACGTTCTCCCTGCTCTTCACTGAAGTCTCCTAGGTTCTCGGGAAAGTAGTCAGTGTGAGAATCTAGGAAATGAACCTTGAGATTCATCAGACATCCTAGTTCCCTGAAGTTATTTACCATTTTCGCAACGATTTCTTTATAATTTGGATCTTTATTGTTTCCCAAAAACTTTTTCGTCACTTCTTTGAAACTTCTCCAAGCTGCCTTTTCTTTGTCAGTCATCTTTCTTTCGAATTCTACATTTTTGAAAAGTTCTCATATATCAGGTCCGGTAAAGACACCTTCATTTATTTCCGCCTCCGAAAGTTTTGGCAATACTTCAAAGATATGCATGAAAGCATCGCTCTGGTTTCTACTCATTACTTTAACAATTTGTTTTGCCAGACCTAACTTTATGTGCAATGGTGGTAATAGAACTTGATGAGGAGGTATCAAACTTTCTGCTAAAACATTTTTCTCACCTGGGATTAGATTTTTTCTTGGTGGCCAAACTTTTACTACGTAATGTTTATCTCTAGCACGACTGTTCCATTCACAAAGGAAGCATGGATATGATACAAACCCTGATTGCAAACCGAGCCTGATCGTTATGATTTTTAAATCACCGCAAAGTTCCCACTTATGAGAACCATATTTCAGTTTTTCTAGTACGAGTTCTAAATTGAAATATTCTTCTTTTAAAATGACCGAATGAGCAAGAGGCAAAGGGGCATACGTATTCCCATTGAAGAGCAAGATCGCTTTCAAACTTCTTTTCGATGAATCGATAAAAAGGCGCCAATGACTAGCTGTATATTCGATACCATATTCTTTGACTATTCCACTAACATCATTGCAATAAATTAAATTACCAGATTTTGTAAAATACTTTTTGAATGGTTTTTCTCTTGAACGGTAATATGTTACTTTTGTCTCTGGTGCTAAACAATTTTTTCCTTTTAATCTCGATGCTAAAAGTTCAGAACCTTCTTTTGAAAGTCCTAAGTCTCTACAGAGATCATTCAGGTCACCTTGGTTAAAATGTGTTTGTTCTGACATACCTTCATCTTCCGAGCCTGAAGATACATTGTAGGCTTCACTTTCACCATCTTGCGATGTATCTAATGATTCATCATGCATTTCTGTATCATCAGAAACTTCAAAATGCTCTGCATTGCTATGTCTGCTGTCATCATTATCAGGTGCAGTTTCTATATATATGGGCAATGTTACAGATTCTACACACGGATAAGTTACAGAGTTTTTGTTATAACGATTATATCCTTTGAGATTCGTTAAGCAGAAATAACAATTAGACGTATGGTCTGATGGATTTCTCCATTTCATCGGTGCAGAAAATATTTGTGCCCTTGTTCCAAACAAAATATTGCGGCATTTACTACAGATGACATTCGGAGTATAAGAGTTGTTCAAGGAACTCGTGCCGATATTAAACAAACTTTTATATTTTATTTTCAAAGTCTCAGAAAATTTAAATTTATTTTTGGGCGTATACAGCCCACAAACGATACAAAAACAGTTCACATTATTCTTACAAAATCCTTGACTTGTAGCATTAAACTCTGCAAAAGCCAAGTTTCCCACCGTTGAAGAGCTACGGTCGCTGGATGACGACGGCTGCGGGCCCGCTTTCCCACCCTGACCAACCGCCGATTCTGGGGTTCCGAGCCCCTGTCTCGTAGAAGTTTTATTTGTAGTTGCCATGACGGCATGGAAGCCATAACCCAGGGACTTCGCCGGATAGTGGAACAACTCCGTTGCCCACCGTCACGGCGTGGAGGTGCCCTGGGTGCAACTACAAGTATTAGTTCATTAGCCCACATTTATTAAATATGCATATCAAATAACTTTATGGAAATGTTAGTGGAGTTTTAAGATTGAGACAAAAACTTTCTGTATAAAATAAACCGACCTCGAAGCAAGTATAATGCTGAAATATACTAGTAGCACTTGATCATAACCTTTTTCCTCTACCCATGTTCTTGTATTCCTGCTTGAAACGATCTATGGAAGAAATGATAGGGAAGAAAAGAACACAGATTAGGAATTAGTGACCCAAAAAAGGTGGGTATCGTTTTTTTTAGATTTTTCAGCCGCTATCAATTAAATTGACCTTCAAATGACTTTGAGCCAGATTTGATGGAGGTTAACCGACCTCTAATTCTGAACCAGAGACCTAAAAAACGTATACACCATTTTTTTCATATTTTTTGGCCTGCTCATAACTGTTTTATTCCAAATAACCTCAGAATGGTCTTGAAGTAACCTCTAGTAACATTCAGGAGGCCTTATATGAAAAAAATAGCACCGATTTGGATTCAGTGACCCAAAAAACATAAGTATGAATTTTTTCAGATTTTTTTGGCTGCATTGGCTCAATTTGACCTTCTAATGACCTTGAACCTGAACTGTTGGAGGTTAACCGACCTCTAATTCTGAACCAGAGACCTAAAAAACGTATACATCATTTTTTCAGATTTTTTGGCCTGCTCATAACTGTTTTATTCCAAATAACCTCAGAATGACCTGGAAGTAACCTCTAGTGACCTTCAGGAGACCTTATATGAAAAAAATAACACCGGATTCGGATTCAGTGACCCAAAAAACATAAGTATGAATTTTTTCAGATTTTTTGGCTGCATTGGCTCAATTTGACCTTCTAATGACCTTGAACCTGAACTGTTGGAGGTTAAACCGACCTCTAATTCTGAACCAGAGACCTAAAAAACGTATACATCATTTTTTTCAGATTTTTTGGCCTGCTCATAACTGTTTTATTCCAAATAACCTCAGAATGACCTGGAAGTAACCTCTAGTGACCTTCAGGAGACCTTATATGAAAAAAATAACACCGGATTCGGATTCAGTGACCCAAAAAACATACGTATGAATTTTTTTCAGATTTTTTGGCTGCATTGGCTCAATTTGACTTTCAAATGACCTTGAACCTGACCTGATGAAGGTTAACCGACCCCTTCATCGTGATCAGCGACCCCAAAAACCCTAAGATACCTAGTTGGTTTACCGAGTACAAGCCTAGATAAAATGTTGACCTGTGTTATTACATCAATATTGCATTTTGTCTCAGTTTTGAAGTTCAGTTAACTCCGCTTAGAAATCATGATTTTTTTTTTCTAGCCGTCATTTTGAGCAGCCATCTTGTTTTTTCCAAAAGGTCCAAGTTGTATTTGAAAGCTAACGATTCAGTGAATAAATTGACACCCTTGATTTTTTTTTTCGTTATTTTTGGATATTGGGGTAGCCCTGTTGACGCGAAACGTCCCATTATATATATATATATATATATATATATATATATATATATATTATATATATATAGAGAAAGAGAGGAGAGATTAGTATATATTTAGAAAGAGAAAGATTAGTATATATTTAGAATCTAAGCCATACCTGAACCAGAGATATAAATTCAATCGTTCTCGGGACGAATCATTAGTACCATGTACACCCGAAAAACTTCCATAAGAGGTAATAGAATGGTGAGAACCGTAATAAAATGCATTTGGTGGAATGTATGCCTACTTAAAAATATTTCAATTTCTACTCTTCCATATTTCAAGCAATGTCGAAGAAATAATTTATCATATAGAGAAATAGAAGTTATACGGTTATACTAAAATGCTCCCGGAAATCCAAAATACATTCATACTATATCAAAGAAAAAATTTTCAACAAAACGAGGCAAAATTTTCATTATTATTTTCCCTTCTGTAAAATTTAAAACTCATTGCTCATGCTAGATTAAAATAACTATATCAGAAAAAAATTTTAAAAAATAAGCTTCCAAAATCTGAAAAATTTCAATAATGACAGTAGAGCTGTTTCGGAACTACAGGTATTTAAACATAGTCTTGAAATACACTGTACGTTTATATTTAAGTGTAGTTTTTAAATAAAAAATAATATGCAATCCAGCCTTCATTTAACGTTAAATTACTAACTACTTTCTGCGATATCAGGAAGCTAAAACAGCATACAATAATAATATAACAAACAAAATTATTGCCTCTAAAAAACGTTTTTCCTTCTCCCTTAAACTGCCTTCGTGAACTTTTTGTCATTAAGCTTTACCAAGGACTGATTAAACCGAGAACGATAAACTTAGTGAATTTTTTGCTACTAAAATAAACAACACTTTTATGAAATTGACGTAGGAGAAAGTTGGATAAAATAAAATTAAACCACAAGGTATTCTCTAAATTGCTACTCTTCTTAAACTAGTTATTATACTCACTAAAATAAATCCCTTCTGCAAATATAAATCATATATTTTTTTGAAATGTTATAAATGGAATTTACCGGAAATACTGTCGCGCTAGCTTAACGGGACAATCTGTCCCGACCGTAGGGCAGATATGCTTTTAATTTTTAGGCTTTCACCAGTCGGATACAATTTGTTGTATCTTACCGCGATGTTATGCTGGTACAGGAGTAAGTAGTTCAGGTTTTTGTTCTTTTATTTATCAATAATCCTAGCTTGGCTGATGATAGGGCGAAACACGTCCCAAGATGGATTGAGAAATAAGAGAACACTGGGTCACTGCTGAATTATGGAATTTGTACTTATTTTAAAAGTAGAATTAATTTTACGATATTATAAAACCTATACATTTTATATTTTAATTCTTAAATAGAAATTCTGCTTGGCAAAGAAAAGTCGGTGACCCTGATATAAATGACTGTTCGAGCAGTGACGGTTATAATGACGGTGATAGGATAGTAATCAATGAGTGCAACCGCACTGGCAACAGTAAACAAAAAGCAGTAAAGGATGCTGGACAACTACTGAGACTGCTTACAGCAGTCAGGATAACGGTGCTATAAAATCAATACAGGATTCAGGATAAATACTTCTACTAAATCAGAATACGCCCCCGGGTCTGGGAGCAATTGGTCGAGAAGTCTTTAATGGCCAGTCACGGTTGTTTGGATTGGGGCTTCAACAATCCTTCAGCAGCAATATTGCGCGCTGGTATATATATATATATATATATATATATATATATATATATATATATATATATATATATATATATATATATATATCTATATATATATATATATATATATATATATATATATTTATATATATATATATATATATATATATATATAATCTCTTTAAATCCAATTAAGATGTAAGAGGAGGAGATCCTCTTAATCGGTAGTCGGTACCTTCGCATGCCGCCTACAGAGCATCAACCTTCCGGCCACAATACTGCTCACTGAAGTATGTCTTCTTGTCAGGAAAATGCTTTTTACCGGAAGCTTTTTTATTAGTTTATTAATGCCCATACAAAACATCAACACTCCAGCTCGCTGAATTACATCTCTCGGTACAGGAACAAGGAAAAACCAGTCGCAATATTGCTCACTGGCTGCGTCTGTGGTTTTTTATTTGGTCAATAAATCTAAACCGCAGTACTGCTCCAATAGACTCTCCACCCTTCAGCTCCAAACCTGTTCGTTGGAACGGATCCTTATGCTCTAACGTATGGAAATGGAGCCTGTGCAAAGTCGGTTTCGTTAACTAAAAATACTTACGGAATACTGGAGTTCGGTCGGTGAGTGTTCGGCGGGTGTACGATCGGAAGTCGATCTCTGCGTTCGAACTATCGGAAGGAAAATAAAGAGGCTCTACTCTCTACTATGTGTGCGCTAAGCGCTGAAACTGGAGATAGTACCTGCGACACTCATACTCCGTTTTGTAGTTTTTTGACAGTTTTTGCGAAGAAAATATAGAAGAGTTTTTTAAAAAGAAATTTTTAAACCAGTTAAGACTTTCTTATTTGAAGGCATGTAATGTGTGTGTGTGTGTATGTTTATGGCAGTTGTATTATAACAGGGGCATTTACGTTTCTGTGTCGTGTAATGTTGAAATCGGAATTGGGGTTTATAGGGAATAGGTTGTTCTGGAAAATGGGATTGGGCATGTCTGGTAGTTTAGCGTAAAAAGTACGGTGTCGTTTGTCTATAAATTCGTCTATTCTTTCAATTTTTAAGTCTTTGTGTATGTCCGTTCCCCTTATGTACCAAGGGGCGTTCCTTATGCGTCTAAGTATTTTGTTCTGGCATGTCGGTAGTCGTTTTTTATTTGTCATTGCTGTATGGGACCAGGCGTTGCTGCCATACAACATGGTCGGTCTGATTGTTTGTTTGTAAAGTAGCGTTTGGTTTTTAGGTTAAGTTTGCTGTTTCTGTTTAGTAAAGGGTATAGTTTATTGTAGAGTTTGTTTGTCTTGTGTATTTTGTCTCTGATATGTTGTTTTCAGCACAGTTTTTTGTCGAAGGTGATCCCCAAATATTTTAGGGTGTCCCCCCAAACTATTTGACGATCTTGTACTGTGACTGGATTTGGTTGTCTGCGTTTTGTGTGTGAAGAGTATCGCTTGGGTTTTTTCTGGATTTGCTTTGATTTTCCAAAGCGTCATCCAGTTTTGTATTGCGTCTGTTTGTCGTTGTAGATGTATTTTTAATAGTCTTTGGTTTCTGTCGGTGGCGTATATTGCAGTGTCGTCTGCATATATTGAAAGGGATGTGTGGGGGATTTTTGGAATGTCAGCTGTGAATATATTATATAGAATTGGGGCTGAAGAGAGAGGCTGCTGTATGCGGTGGTCTTTTATAATGAAGTTTTGCCATCCTCTCCAGAGTATGCCGGGTAGGGTGCCGTGTATCACGCACTTGGCGCCTTGGAAGGGTACTAGACACGACGATGTACTACTGCGGCATTGATATATTTAATATTTATTAACGTAATTGCAATAGACGTTTAAAATTAAATTATATTAACTAATTCGGTGTAATTAATTATTTATAACTTAAAAAAGAAACGATAGCATGAAAATTAAAATGTATTTTTATTGTGTGTTATTTAATAACAAAGGCAGTGACAAGAATTATAATAATGATTTATCTTCAGGAATTTGGTAACATTGCATATTTTATGCACGCAATGCAGCGTTTTAATAAAAAAAAATATCCTGCAGTTTAATATTTTAATAAAATCACATTTTGCGTATAATATAAATATAAAATAGCCTTGGGGGTAAAAATGCAAAAAATACCAGAGTCAAATTTGCATGTTAACTCACGATACTATATGTATATATTTTTATGTACGAATGTTTTTAAATGAGTTCCAGTGTCGAGCTATAGCAACATCCGTGCTGTCTCTCTACATATTAAATATAGATTAATGCATTATTGTTATAAATTCTCTCAGCAGAATATGTGATTTCAACTGTAAAAAGATAAAAATATTTATTTATATGGTTTTGTCTAAAACTAGAACTGAGTATGTTATCTTTCAGATTTATCTAGGCGAATTTGCTACTTATGGTTTGGTAGTCTATTTTCCAACTCTGTACCAATCAAACTATTAAAGTGTGTTTTTAGTTATTTAGTTAGATTATTACACTAAAGCGTTTACATGTGTCACAATTACCAAGAGATGAAGGAAGTACAAGTAGAATAAAATAAAATGGACTACTATATATAGAGTGTTATTAAAATGGTCGTTTATATCACAGCTAACGTCTTTATTCGACAAAAATTTCTTCCCCCAAGCCAATTTTTGAAGTTCGGAAACAAAAAAATAACTTAGCGCCAAATCTGAGAAATAGAGTGGGTAGGAAACTATTTTGAAGCCCATCTCGTGCATTTTTGCCATTACAATGGCCGATGTGTAGGTAGGCGCATTATTCTGGTTAAGAAGCACCTTCTTACGCGCTAATCTTG
The DNA here is from genome assembly GCA_019049505.1 of Pachyrhynchus sulphureomaculatus. NCBI lineage: Eukaryota > Metazoa > Arthropoda > Insecta > Coleoptera > Curculionidae > Pachyrhynchus > Pachyrhynchus sulphureomaculatus. Next base: position 215,660,572 of record CM032446.1, read on the forward strand.
ATCGCTTCTGCTTCAACTTAATATGCAAACCATCCAATGAAATTGACTGTGAGGCCCAAAAAACAGTTGCCATCACCTTTTCCGCCGATAAAATTGTTTTCGGTTTTCAGTACACTTTCATCTTCGCCAACCCACTGTTTGTCTCTGCGGTGTAATTGTGGATCCATGTTCCGTCTGACTACAAAACGATGAAAGAAGCGTTACAACTTTTCAAAATACGACTTTATCCTTTGTTTGTGTGCGCTTTTAGTCTAGAGTCATATATATATATATATATATATATATATATATATATATATATATATATATATATATATATATATTGTAATGTGTTAAAAATGGACCCGCCATTTTGTACCGTGTGAATTTCGCCCCGCGTTGACAGCGTCATTTTGTGGGGTGTCAATTTTCACTTCGCCCCCGCACCTTGAGGCGCAATTTTGCAGCCCCTTTTTAATTTCTGAGAATGGATTGAGTGAATACTAATTTTAAAAGAACTAGAGAAATTAAACATACATAGCTCAGTTTTTCTTGGTAGAGTAATATGGGTAAGAGATAATTTTTGTACGTCTTTTTGGAAATAGTCTCTTGTTGTTTAAAATTTTTGGTAGTACAAATTTTGGGCACCATTCATTTTAAAATAAAAAGGATCTAACTTCAGCTAAGAAAATGAAAAAAAAACACTGAAGGGTTATGTAGTTGTTAAGGAAAATTTTGATATGGTACAACCCCTTTTGTCCTGAAAAGTAAGATAGGTGGACAGTGAAACACTAGCCTTAAACAAGAAAGAAAAGATTTATTCTTGATTAACTTAAAAGTTCTAACTTTTGCAGTTCTGTTATTACAAAAAACTTTAGCCTAATAGGTATTTATTACTAAATAAAGCCTTAAATCAGGCATTTTACTTTTAAAACTTTGCTACACCCGATATTGAAGATTCGTGAGGTTCATTTCACGAGTTATCAGTTCAATACGATGTTAAATCACTTATCTGCGGGAAAATAGGTCTACTGATGTAGATTCTGGTAATTTACGGTTTTCCTACGGGCTTCTAGGCCTTGAATTGAGCACTAAAACTGTTTTCACACACTCCATCACTAATTTATCAGTACGGCTACATGATGAGAAGAGCCTACGACGGCTACTCCATGTTAAAAAAAGGCCCACTACGGCTTCACGTTGAAAAAAGAAAAGCCTCGTACTCGACTTGGCTCTGCTATAAAAAAAGCCTACTGCGACTACTGGTTGGAGAAAACCTTCTGCAGCTACATGTTGGAAAAAGCCTGGCTGTGGCTTAATCGGAAAAAGCCTACCGCGGCTACTGGTTGGAAAAAGCCTTCTGCCGCTACATGTTGGAAAAAGCCTCGATCCGCGTTCTCCCGACCCTTAAATATTCAGTAAGAAATACGTCTCCAAGATGGCTACTTCCCGGAAACAAATATCTGACCAATCGATGCATACCACAGATTGAATAGATTCGGTCGAAACCCACAATGCACACTGTAATATGAGCAGCTTAGAGAAATCCGAGCGAACTACACTGCTTAAAATTCAAAAACACTGCTCCATACAAAAATGATAAAAAAATGTAAACTATAAGGCCAAAAACAGTAACATTACATGATCTTAAAATCTAGGAAAAAAATGAATGTTACAATATATATATATATATATATATATATATATATTATATATATATATATATATATATATATATATATATATGTAGTCACATAACCTTCTTCAAAATGGAAACTACTAAAAGTGTAATTATTTTTTATTATTTTAATGAATTACACTTTAATTAGTATTTTTACCTTCAGTCAGTTGTTTAAAATAAACATGGATTTAAGAAAAACAAGAACTTACACATATTTTAACCACTTCTACATAGAACAGAGAGCAGGCAATGACTGAAAAGACATCCGAAATTTTGTTTACTACAATTGGATTTTTTCTTTTTTTACCTTCTTATGGTATATACTTGGTGATTTTACCGTATATTATTGTTTAAATAAGTTGTTATAAATTTGACTTAAATGATTTGCGACGGTTTTTGAATTAATGGCAATTTGATATTTTGGTATTTCAGTCATTTCGTAAAAGTTGCTTTTTTTTGTGTGTGGCTTTCAAATCCTAAAATATTTTTTCCATTGTATAAGGCGTGAGTTTTATTTTTTTTTTAACACATTTTTGGCTAGTTTGACCTATATAGACACCATCATAGTCTTTGTAGGAAATTTTATTTACTAAATGACCTTTTTTTGTCAAATGGAATTTTAGATTTTAGTGCACTAAAGTTATTTTTAAGTAAACTATGCCCCGTGTCAACATTCTTAATATTGTATCCTTAGAAAATATTTTTGAATATTTCTGATTGGCCTGGAATATAGGGTAATGACAGAAATTAGTTGTTGTTAGTTGGGTGTTATGTTGGTACTGAAATTTGTTATAAAACTTATTTATGCGTTTTTTTAAATATATTTTCTATTGACTTGATCGGAAAATTATTTAATACTGATGCTTTTTTGGCTTCTTGTATTAATTTTTTACCGAGTTCTGGATCAGATAATTTTATTACGTGATCAGCGAAGACTATTAGTACCGAGTTTTTTCAATGTTACGAAATTTGATTTCAAACTACGAGGCTGGTTTGAAAAGTCCGTGCAAAGTCCGAGAGATGGCACCACCGGCGCGTATTGAGGTCATGTTTAGTTAGTAGCATCTCTTGAATGAACGCACACCAAGTTTCAGTCATATTGGTCTATTTCTTTGTGTTTGGCATTCGTGTGAATCAAGGAAGTCGAGTGATTTTCAAGAAATGGACGAAAAAAATTTCGTGTGGTGATTAAACATTACTTTATGAAAGGCAAAACGCCTCAGAGAGACTAAAGAGAAGCTTGATAAACATTATGCTGACTCTGCACCTTCGATTAGAACAGTTTATAAGTGGTTTCACAATTTTCGGACTGGCCATATGGGCACAAGTGACGCTGGACGTTCTGGACGGCCTGTGGAGGTTACGACTCCAGAAATCATTGATCAAATCCATGATATGGTGACGGATGACAGAAGACTTAAGGTGCGTGAGATTGCTAGTGCTGTGGGCATCTCGACTGAACGGGTACATAATATTTTGCATAAACATTTGGACATGAGTAAGCTATCCGCAAGATGGGTGCCGCGATTGCTCACGCTTGACCAAAAACGGAATCGTGTGAAGTGTTGCAATGATGGTTTGCAGCTGTTCCAGAAGAATCCGGAGGACTTTAAGCGTCGTTTCGTCACTGTGGATGAAACATGGATACATTACTATACTCCTGAGACCAAACAACAATCTAAACAATGGGTTACCAAGGGGGAATCTGCACCAAAAAAGGCGAAGACCGTTCCTTCGGCCGGAAAGGTTATGGCGACTGTCTTTTGGGATTCGCAAGGGATAATCCTCATCGACTATCTGGAAAAGGGTAAAAACTAATTACAGGTGAATATTATTCATCGTTATTGGACCGTTTGAAAACCGAGCTGCAAGAAAAAAAAACGCCCGCGATTGGCCCACAAGAAAGTCCTTTTCCATCACGACAACGCACCAGCACATTCCTCAGCAGTTGTGGTCGCAAAATTAATGGAAATAGGAGTCCAACTCGTTTCACATCAACCGTATTCTCCAGACTTGGCTCCCTCGGACTACTATTTGTTCCCCAATTTGAAGAAATGGCTGGCGGGACAAAGATTGTATTCAAACGAGGAGGTGATTGCAGACACTAATGGATATTTTGCAGACTTGGACAAATCCTATTATTCGGAAGGGATCAACAAACTAAAACATCGTTGGACGAAGTGTATAAGCCTAAAAGGAGACTATGTCGAAAAATAAAAAAGGTTTACCCCAAACACATAAGTAGTTTTTATTTTTGCACGGACTTTTCAAACCAGCCTCGTATATTTTTAAACTTTCTATTTTGCCAGTAGTTCAGGTTAATAATTTATATCAAATTATGCAACTGGCACGTACAATGTAATATTAAAAAAAGATAAAATAATAATAAAGTAAAATTATAAAAAAATAAACGTATAGAAATAAAAATAAATTAATACAAAAAATATTATAATTAAAAATAGATATACCACATATAACAACAGTAGCATAAAAGTACAAATAAAAACAAAGGATTATAAGTAAATAGAAGGGACAAAACAGAAACTATGCTTAAGAACAGCAAAGTACAAAGTTAAGATCAAGGGTGAACCACATTCACTTTAGATTTCTACATTTTAACCTATTGCTGATATATTCGTGCTAGTATTTCCAATTATTTTATGAATTCATTAATAGAATAGTATCTATTTTTTACTAAAAGTTATTTTATTTTGGTCTTAAATTGGTTCATTCTTATGGTATCATGACATAGTCCAATGAATAATACACTGAAACCGATAAATCCGTGCATCAGAGCAGCTGAGGAGAGATACATAAGCATTATTTATCATTATTTTACCACACACACTAATCAGAAATTTGACCTAGATTTCAGATTACGAATACAGCCTTTAACAGGCTTGTAATATTTTTAGTACCTTCGCCAGCCGGCTATTATTGGAATACCTAAGCATAATGGAATATCTACTCTTATACAGCCTGTCAAGTAAGACGTAAGCGCCCGTATTCTGGAAAAATGTGTTTCGAGAACATTTTTTGCCGTCAATGTAAATTTTTTTGTGCGCTAATAATGGCGTAATTACCTTAGTAAGTTGTCCAATCGCCTCCTGCATCGATAATCGCCTGGCATCTTCGAGGCATTCTGTCGACGAGATTTTCTACATACTCTGCAAATTTCGCGAGACAACTGAGTCAAAATCCTCAGAGTCTTTCCTCTGAGCTTTCTCTTTACTAGTGATTAAACATTTTCAATAGGGTTGGGGGTCAGACGAGTGAGGGGGCCACTCTAGTACTTTATCGTGGGCCGAAACGAGCCGCTTCATGACGTGATTTTCGTTCAGCAACAGTTTCTTCAACGTGGTTTTACATTCTAAGCACGAAGATTTTGTTTAATGGTCTCATTGCACACATTCAAACCCGATTTTCTTAATTTTGCCGCAGTTTGACAGAGCGTCAATTTCTGGTCCCATAAAAACAAAGACACGATTCGTTTTTCTACTTTCGAGCCACGTTTTGGCAAATGGTTGACAATTTTCGTCTCTCTAAAATGATTTACGCACTTCTTCACACGATACCGAGCTTTTAATATATTTAGCGGCCGCAGAATGTGTCATTTTATGCCCCCTTGAATGGGAACAAAGAATGACTACCTCGAACCGATGCACAACCATTTTGGATTTTACGCGATTTCGACGAAAGTTCGGAATTACCTGGACTTTTGCTAAAATGTGTCATAGACAAAGGTTCCCTCGACCAATTTTCTGTTGAATCGCTAGAATCGCATCTACTAAAAATGAGTTATTGTCTCACTTGACAGACTGTACCACTTATACATATAATAATGAAAAATCTCATTTATTTTTAAGAAGTAATCTCATTTTGCTATCAACATATTTTATCAACTATCACTACGACAACTTCTTAACCACTGTCAAAAAAAGACTAACTAAAAAGTTGTAATGAAAATATAAGTATTAATGATTAGTTCACTCTAGTCATGTCGTCAGTTAAATAGAATGCCAAGACATGCCAACATAAGCCAAACCTCTACACTGCCAATTTATTATCAGATACGTAAATAAATAGTCAGTTCATATTTTTGTTTTTTACAGAGCAACGTATATTACCAATATGACGTAATTTCAGAAGGTCAGAAAAAGCTTACTTCCTATAAAAGTATATATTTGAACTCTGACACAGTCTTCTACAATGAATTTGTAGTGATATATTTCAGCAGGCAGCTGAACTTACTTCGCTATAATTAAATTTAAAATAAATTATTTTTAATTAGTCAATGAATTTTATGCAGAAAATTCTCCAGAACTTTTAAAATACATGAGAGTTATTTAATGCCAAGATCGATTTACTTTTATATCTGATCAAATAAACTTTCCTAATATATTCATGGTAAAATGTATTACAACACGCTCAAAAACAAAGCTCCGTTCTTTACAAGTTTAATATAGTTTCCAAACTCCAAATTAATTAACAGCAAATTCCCAGTGGAGGAAATTTGGCTATTGATAAAGTTTCCACAATGTATTTCTATGTATTTACGTGTAGAATTTAAACAACAAAACCATATAAAATATAAAATCAAAGTAGGTATTATAAAAATTGTATATTCTAATTGTTGCACATGTTTACATACATGTATATTGAAGTTAGGTCAATTTTGCCTTACTCTCCCTACTTGAAAACAACTGTTAAAGAGAAATAATATATTTGCTCTCGTGTCTTACCTAGGTCACGGTCGGTGTTTATTGGGTGGGGGGGGGGGGGTGATTTTATAAATATTTGAGATATAGGAGTTTTGCCCCTCTCTTTTAATTTTTCAAAAATTGTCGAATTTGAAAAAAAGTATATCAAATGGGCTTCTACATGGCCCCACGAGTCATCTATTTCAATATATGCAGTGAATTTCATAACACCCTATATATATATATATATATATATATATATATATATATATATATATATATTATATATATGTATATATATATATATATATATATATATATATATATATATATATATATATATATGTATGTGTGTGTAAGAGGAAAAATAAAAATAAGTCAGCAAAGGAATTCTTAGAGAAAAAAAACCAACGAATACCAAATAGAATTAAAAAATAATCTATAATAAAATTTAAAAAGGAGACACTAAAATTAATAAAAAATGTACTCTTGCAAGCAGAAAAAACAATAGCTACACAATAAAAAATAAACAAAATATTAAAAACGAGACTAAGCAACTAAGGGAAAGAAGAGAGAGCTAGCGAGCCAACGTAAACAAGGTACCATAAATAATTAAATAAAATTATAAGACAGGGCATAAAAGTATATATAAGGAGAAACAACAAGGACATTGAAGAAAATAAAAGTTTAAAATTGTTATGAAAAAAAGTGAACGAAAAATCAATATCAGTATTCACCAGGGAACATTAAAATATATATATTACTGAACAATTGCTTAGAAAAATACTACATGATTGGAACAATATTATAATCATGTTACCGCATAAGATAGAAGATAAGCCGGACTGGCAAATTATACAGAAATAAGTCGTTGATGTCAAGAAGTTATCTATAAAAATAATAATAACTAGAAGGATAATAAAAAAAAAATTCGAGTCATATGTGACCAACTGTTTTTAGGAAACGGTATAATACTAATATACATACAGTTCATTCAAAACATCATCGAAAAAATCTTTAAACAAATCGAAAGTTCAAAATATATGAAGAAGCAACTAGTGTAAGTAATTTTCCTTTCAAAACAGAAAAAATTTAGATAATTCAAAGCGGGATAGTGCAAGGAATCATTATATCACCGAATAGTTTCACTCTGGCAATAAAGGATATATTCAGAAAAACCGTACTGGCGGGATCATAGTAAAAACATAAAAGCAAGAAAATTGAATATACTGAGTTATGCAGATGATATCCAGCTTATTACAAAATATCATTAAGGACAACAAGGCATAATCAAAGAGCGAAAAAAAAAATTCAAAGAAATAAGGTTAAGAATAAATACATAACACAACTCACTAACGAGCCAATCTTGCCGAAGAGAATTAGGACAGAAAAAGTAGTACAACAAAAAATCTTTAGTCATTTTTATATGCAGTATTAATTGTTTTACATGTCAACCGGTTTGTCCTAAATAAGATTTACTACACTTCAAATTGTAAATAGAAAATAATATATATATATATATATATATATATATATATATATATATATATATATATATATATATATATATATATATATATATATATTGCATTAGACTTTTATATCATTATAGTTGCCTGTATAATAACAATTGAATATCATCAGCAAGGCCATAAAATTTTCATGTTTGGTTTAGAAACGAAACCAAATAGCAATCAAAAACATATACCAGAGAAAAACTTTTTGATATTGGTAGGAAATTGACATCCCCACGACATACGTGTAGTTTGAAACTTTTGTGATTGTATTTCGACTAAATGAGTAATTAGCATACCACTCACAAGTCCTTACACTAAGGTCAATATATTTTTGTTAAGCCAATAATATGTCATAATTTAACGAACAAAAAAATGTATGAAATCGCTAGATTTTTTATATTTTTTCAATTTACACTTGAATTTACGAATAAAAAATTGCCTCATTACAACAGTAAAAAATTTGAGCTTTTGGTCAGGCAAAAAAAAAAACTTAAACATTTTTCCATCGTCTCATTCAATTTTGCTGTCATTAGCTTTTACTAAGCTTTGTGTTGTCCGAGGCAAACATAAATTTCTCTGGGTAATAAAAAGCATTGACCGCAAAAACTCGGGCTGTCCCTAGTGGCCGGCGTGTTGACATTTCAACTGAAGTAGCGTTATGAGAAAATCCGAAAGCGTAATTTCAAATATAGGATAGAAATGCAAGAGAATATGTATTTGTCCATCGCCGTGGAATAATCCAATTTTTCTTGTCTCGGGGTATAATGGAAACATTCTCATTTTGTTATTGTATGTTTTCTTTTTTTAAAGGTCATTTTTTTACGTAATTCCCCCATGTGTTAAGGGAAGACTTTATATAATAAATGTTCCCTCTAAAAGGTTTTTCGTGTTTATGTCACTACACGTATTTGTCACATCATATTTAATTACGTTGTTTTCTACAATCATTTTCTCCATTTTTGACATAAATTGTGAATATAAATAATTTTGAATGATGCAGGAAGTTATTCAATAATTTCTCCTTTCATAATATATAAATTATAATGGACTTTCCAATTCCAAATTTAAAAAACATAGTTCTGTTCGTGGAACACATTACAAAATATATTTACTATATTACAGTAAATTATGTAAATTGGTCATTAACCGTAATATTCAGCAGATGCGGAACTATCTAGTTTCTTTTGCGAATATTGCCCATAAACTAATAATGTGGCCCATTAAGTGTAGGCAAATACAATTCAGTCTTCATATAACCAACTGGCAAAATCCAACAAATAAATTTTGATTTGTTGAAAATGTGTTGAATAAAATTTCCGGTCTGGAATGTTCCTCAGTATAAAAATGACAGCAAGTTAACATTGTTTTGAGTTTTTACTAAGAAAAAAAATGCAAATAAGTAAACAGTTGTAAAAATGAAGAAAAAACATAATAACAATATTCAAATAATATATATTACATTCGTAATTATATTAAAAGTTGTCTAAGTATCCACAGAAATGGTATTTGTTGGCATTTTTTTTATCTAATTGCCTTGTTTGTGAATGAATGACGCCAGATTAATTGTATCTGAAACAAGACTTCTCAGTTAAAGATTTGTTCATTACTGCGACCGCTAAAGAGAGAGAAAATGCGTTTGAAACTGTAGAACATTTCAAGAAAGAGGACGGCATTGTTGAAATTTTATGGAAAATAATTAGCAATTATGAGGCCTGCGAGACGAAAAATAAAACCGACGATAAACCCAAATATTGATCGGTTTAAAACTGATCACGTGTTAAGTTTGCATTAATTCAGGCTCTAATCTTAACATTGAGTGATTTAGCAAATAAACTAGACCCGCTAAAAAAACTTGACCACAGTAAAAACTTAAAAAAAAGCCTAGATAATACAATGACCTGATTACACTTGTTGTCACTACTATAAAGAACTTAGCTTAATTAGAAAAATGAAACGTCGCGTTGAGAAAAATACTACTAAAATTCAACAGGCTATTGAGAAGTTTTGAACTATTTGTAAAAACCAGTTACGTCAAACTGTTTGCTATCAAGTTTAAAGAAAGCATGAACATAATTTAATAAGAGGATTACGGCAGAGAGTTCGATCTGTTTGTCGCCGCGACCCCATTGTCTTTTTTTCTCAATTCTATTATTAGTCTGTAACCACTTAATTGTATACTGAATTTTATTGCTTTGTGAGCATTAGTAGTACCGTTGTGCTAGCCCGTCTCTTAATTTCTTAAACAATCTTGAGGTGTTAAACTTATCAAAATTTATATTATACTTGAAAATTATACAGATGAAGGTAAAAGTTTGTGGTGAAATGGAGATGGGGTAAACGAGTCGCTAAAAAGTTATATTTTTTCTAAAATATGTTTAAACATATCAAAAAATGCCATTTTATCGCTACCTAAATTAAAACCTATAGAATGCTTTATAGCATTCTCATCCACAGAGAAGCTTTTCGGTGGCTGATGTTCTGTCTTGGTATTTGAACCTTATGTACATGATTATATAATAGTGCCATTTCCGGTAGTTCCTTAAATGGCAGTTTATTTTTGTGCTTGTTTTGTAAGATATTGTTTTTGTTATGCTTTGTTTTTTTATGTGAGAATTTAGTTTATTGTCTGCTGGGAAAAATAATTTGTTATAACACCCCACTCGATATAGTTAGATATTTATAGTTTACTATATATTACACATTTCAATTCTAGTCTCACTCTTTCTTCTTTCCTTCGGGTCTTTCCCTTTCATACTCGTTTTCACACCTGTATGTATCTTTCAATTTTTTTTATATTATTTACTAATTACATTTGTTTATTTACAACTTGGTATATACATATCTATAGATCTCAACCATATATATATATATATATATATATATATATATATATATATATATATATATACATATACATATATATATATATATATATATATATATATATATATATATATATATATATATATATATATATGTTATATAATATATATATATATATATATATATATATATATATATATATATATATATATATATATATATATATTATATATATATATATATATATATATAGGAAAAGGCTCTTACAAGGTGATCAACAGTCTGAATCTGAAGACAGCGATGCACCGGTGCAAAACAATCGAAACCATAGTAGACGAATAGGTGGACCGTGGGTTTTTGGTTTAAAAACAAAACAAGAAATACGATATTTTATTGTGGAAAGGAAAGATGAAAACACATTAATGCCAATTATAGAAATAGAGGTTCAATTGCAATCTGTTATTCATTCGGACGAGCTTATAGGAATCTTGGCAGGCGAGGCTTCGACCATCAAACACCAGTCAAACTATGTTGGTCCGCTCACAGGAGCTCATACACAAAGTATTGAATGGTCGTGGCTAGATGCCAAAATTTACATCTTAAAGAACATGAGGGGAGTACCATTAAACCACGCTCAATCACATCTGGACCATTTATCCTGGAAGGTATTAAGGAAGAATGAAGACGACCAGTTTGTCAGCTTTTTAAAGGATAATGCCTCTGTTTGTAGATATTCGTTGTAAATGTATTCTTAATAAAATCATTATTAACAACAAATTGTTCTTTTATCAATTATTATTGTATAGCAATGTTATAGCAGGGTAGATCTCAAATTTTTTAGTAGACCGCACGCTACAGCGGCACCAAAAAAAGTTTATTAATTAGTTAGTTATTTGCAAAACCAGATAAGCTGAATAAAGTTCGTTTCAAAATGGCGCAATATTGTCCAACATCGAATTTTAAAGTTAGCATGACGTCAGACATTTTAAGTTGATTTTATCGAATAAATTTTAACTGGAAAGTGTGCATTTAGATTTTAATACTTTCGAAACAATATTTTTACAACACTGAAAAATCTATTTCTGCCTAGATTGTATTGCGTTAGAATGCCAGCATCATAACAAAGGAACCATAAATAATATTAAAGCTTTGTGAAACAGGCTATTTCCTTTTCATTTTTAAGGTTTTTGTTATTGATTGGTTTTTGAAACAATGAGTATTAAATCGAGTTCGTATTTTACACTTCCTGCTGAGAGAATTGAGAAATCGAAAATTATTATTTTCTAGTAAGTTTTTTTTTGACCAAAAACATAATAGTGAAAAGAACGCAGCAGTACGATTCGAGGATCAGATTAATTCGGATTTCAATCTAAATTTGAACAACAATGGGTTTCTTAAGTTTAGCTCTTGCACTTAAGAGCGGTACGTGCGCAAAAATAGCGATTTTGCTGCAAATTATACTCGATGAGAAACACAGTATTGGGATATTCATACCAAACGAATAGCTTTATCCCGAAGAAAGAGATCGTGTCGAAGGTACTAGGAGTGACAAATTAAACTTAATCCGGATATACTATATTTGCACTAAGTACATTTCTAGGCAGCATAGAAGTATTTATAAAGGGGTTTTAAGTTGCCAAAATTTCTCTGATGTTCCAAAGAATCAAATTTTATTTTCCGATAAATTTTGAATTCACAATCAGACGAATCCTTTATATAGAATTTGACAAATGTAGACTATGTTTGGGAACTAACCCTCAATTATTGAATCAGTATACTATTAATGTTAAGGAAAAATGGCGATGTGAACTTTGTGTAGCATTCAATTAAAGATTTAGTAGTCAACTTGCCAGGCTTTCTCCGGACAAGTTTTTCAGTTTCATGTGACATTTTATCTGCCTGCCTGAAGCAACAGCCTGACGAGTTAACACCATATCAAATTTATTTCAGAAAAGGTAATGGAACTAAAGTTTAAAAAAAAAATGGTAAAAATAACCCACTCCAAGTATTATTTTAATTTTAAAACCTGGCTACCTGCTTATAAAAGAAAATATGCCTAGTACTCCCATAAATATTACTACAAAATTTCACGTATGCCCTCTATAAACATTAAAACTTTTTTGTGAAATTATTTATTATATATATATATATATATATATATATATATATATATATATATATATATATATATTATGTTATTCAATTGTTATAAAGTTATTCTAAAAACATATTCACAATTTGAAACAATGCATATTTACAATTTGAATTTTTTAAACAATCACTTCTGATGGAGCAAAGATCAGAATATATAAACAAATCCCCCAAGAAAATTCAAATTGTTGGAGAACCCATAGCTCTTGATATGGACAGGATAAAGAAAGCCATATATTTACTAAAAAACAATCGGGCCCAAGGTCCGGAAGGTATTCTTGCAGAACTAATAAAAAATGGAACTGAAAAACTATTTAAGATCTTAACAGAAATTTTTAACCGATGTTTAAATGGGGAACCAATTCCACAATGCTGGAAAGACGACTAGATTACATCTATACAAAGGGGCAACAAGAAGAACTGCAGTAACTATCGAGGTATAACGGTGACAAGTACATTAAGCCGACTCTATGAAAAAATATTAAAAGATCTCATATGTGAAGAGTATCATCCCTACGAATCTGAAGAGCAAAACGGTTTTAGAGCAGGTACGATCAAAAATTGACAATATTTTTTGTTTAACACAAATCATTAAAAAAAGAACAATACGGTCACAAGATGTACACCTACTTCTAGTAGATCTGACAAAGGCATATGATAAAGTTCCTATTGTTAAACTATGGGAAGTCCTAGAAAAATCTAATATTAATGTGACTCTTATGGATGCCATTAAAGAATTCTATAGAAACACAACATTTAGAATAAAAGGAGGAAACAAACTTTCAATGTAACTAAAGGCCTACGCCAGAGATGTTCTTTGTCACCCACCCTATTCAATATATACATCGATGAAGCTCTGAGAATGTGGAAACGGAAGTGTAATGGCATGGAAATAGCAATATGGGACCCTATACACATTACAATACGCAGATGATCAGGTTAGCTCAAGATAAAGAAGACCTGGAATACATGTCCCGGAAACTATTCGAAGAATACAGGAAATGGGGATTACAAATAAATACAGAGAAGACACAATATTTAAGCATTAGACAAGAATCGTCACCAGGATATCTGATTCTAAACAATGAAACTATCAAGTGCTGTGAAGAATACGTATATCTGGGTACGAGACTCACCAAGACTGGCCGAAACAACGAAACAATACAAGACAGAATAACAAAAGGAAAAAAGATTATTGGGGCATTGAACTCAATACTATGGCAAACAAATATTAGAGCGCAGACAAAAAAGAAAATCTATAACTTTATACTACAACCCACACTGACTTATAGCTCGGAAGTATGGCAGCTGACAAATAATCAAAAAGACAGCCTACTTGCAGTGGAAATAAATTTCTGGAAGAGATCTACAGGTAAATCTAGACTCGAGCACGTTAGAAATGAGGACGTAAGGAATTTAATGAAGGTGGAATGCACAATAATTGACGATATCGAAAGACAACAACTTGCTTGGTATGGACATGTAAAACGAATGCCAAGGGAAAGACTACCAAAAAAGATTTTGGAGTGGATCCCTACAGAAAAGAGGAAAAGAGGGCGACCATCCACAACATGGCTGGAAAGAATAACAAGGGCAATGTCTGCAAGGAATCTCTCAGAAGATGACTGGGAGGATAGAGATAACTGGCGATTAGGAACCCAAAGGCGGAAAACGCTATAAACGGGATTATATATATATATATATATATATATATATATATATATATATATATATATATATATATATATATATATATATATATAAACAATGCAGTGGGGTGATCGGGAGATATAGTTTTTTTGGCGGTTTGTTTACCAGGCGATAAAATTATTTACTGGAACGGGAGACATAAAAAACAGGCAACGTTCAGAAAGACCAAGGGCAGTTCGAATGCCACAAGCTGTTAAAACTGTAAAAGTGCAAATTGACCAAAATTCTATGTCTCGTATTATTCAACAAGACCTAAGACTTGGCTTTTATAAGAGACACACTGGTCATTTCTTAACGGAGGATTTAAAGTGAAAACGACGGCAAAAATCTAAAAGTTTCTTCAAGAAAGACGCTAATGACAAACACAGAAAAATTTGGTTTACCGATGAAAAAAATTTCACTGTGGAACAATCTTTCTATAAGCAAAAGGATTTATTCCAGATCTTCCAAGAAGGAGTCTGAAGTTATTTCGAAACTTCATTGCAATAGGGCAATGACTTGTGCCGTTTCTTCCGGGGTGGTATCCATTTTCTCATGACGTAATTAGTAAGCAGGTATAGCAGAGATGTTGGTGATTCAAATTCCGATAAAGGAATAATAGGAAAATACAGCTGCATGTGTTTTTATAGGAATGAATAGCGCGTAACGAGTACGTTGCTGAGCGAGCAAAAATTATTCTATTGAGTTAAACCGTTTTAATCAGTAAAACTTTTTGGAAATCCAAATGTCTTTGTTATTATTGGAAAGAGTATAAAATCAGCTTTCTAATGATATCCAAAATAATACCACTGTTTGAAAATTAAATTCAAGGGTCGGTGTTAAATGAAGCAAAATTGTTTAAGTCGATTTTCTTGCTCACCAGTGTAAATTGCGGATAATTATTATATCTCGTCCATCCAACCCCACTTTTTCAGATATAGAGAAAAAAAAACATTTTTTAACAAATAATCTCGTTTTTGTGGAAAACGTGTGCAGCATACTCAGTTTAGGAGGACTACAAACCTTATTACTAAAAACCGATGAATCATTTAAACAGTATTTCTGTTTTTCCTTCACAACCGCCATAAATACCGTAAGAATACTCACAATAAGAATTTACAAAAAATAAATTTTATAATGCCAAGAATATTTCAAACACAAAATATTTCTCACTATGAAAATGTAGAGAGAAGTTTTCTAAAAGGCAGCATTGTCGAGAATTTCTTTGGAAACATTTTATGGTTAAAATATTCAAATATCGTTCTTAAGTACGTGCACTGTAAACCATTCAAAAGTGTTTTTGTTGGCATATTAAAGGAAATGGCTTCCTTTAGTATTTAAATGTAACTTGTGCAAGTTTATGCTTTTTATCGGATGGTATTGTAGTGAAGATCGTGTTTAAACGAAATACGGGACTCTTCGAACGATTTATTTATTTTTCGAAATGTAAATAGGGAGGTAGAATCGAAAGGAAAACTACACGGAAACTGAAAAACTTTAATATAACAAGGCATGCTTAAATATCAACTGTGTATTAATTAAATTAAGAAAAAACTCTTCCTAAATAAAACCATATATTCAAAAGTATTTTCATTTTCTTTCTCTACAAACATGCGTTGAAAATAAAAAAAAATTGTTCAACTAAGTAGTGGCCTCTCAGTTGCCGTATACGTTTACTTCCTCTCCGAAGGTCTACAACTCCCTTGGGTATAAAGAGCTTCGACATAAAGAATTTAAAGTAATTACTTAATGTAACAAACTCGTAGCTACTCTCCGTGATGTAGTACTTGTTTGTAGTGGAGAGGGTCTCGGGTGCTTTATTTTTGGTAGATGCGACTCTAGCAATTCAACAAAAAATCGGTAGATGAAACCTTGGTTTACGACGTATTTTAATAAAGGTATCAGTCAGTTCCGAACCAAAACGTGGTTCGGTAGGCCAAGTCACTCCAAAAGTCGAAAAACGACGCTGCGTCATATAGCGGCAAAATAAAGAAAACGGGTTTAAAAGTCGCCCATGAGACCATTGGACAACATTATCGTGCTTATGAGGTCCGAAGAACGTTGAAGAAACCTATGCTGGGTGAAAATCACGTCGCGAAACGGCTCGCTTGAGCCCACGATAAGATACTAGAGTGGCCCTTACAATCGCCGGATGCCAACCTTATTTAAAATGTTTGGTACCTTATAAAGAGAAAGGTCAGAGGAAAGACTCTGAGGACTTTGACTCAGTTTTCTCGTGAAATTCGAAAAATTTGGAGATCATTACCACGCGAGTATGTAGAAAATCTTGTCGACGGCATGCCTCGAAGATGCCAAGCGAGTATTGATTCAGGAGGCGATTTGACACATTTCTAAGGTAATCGCGCCATTATCAGCACACCCACACATTGATGGCAAGAAATATTCTCAAAATACACGAGAGGTCACGTTCTTACTTAATAGACTGTATATTTGGCCTAGGCCTAGGTAGTAGTTGTTTGCAGAAATGCAGTAACGTCCGTAGTAGCATTGCCGTGTTGTTTAAAAGGTGCTGTGAAATACAAACATGTACGTTTCGGCACTTGGCCAACGTTGACGGGTATTGCGACATCCTCGCTGATATCCTTAGGATATAAAAAAGGGTAAAAATCTCCTACTCAGGCGGAGAGATGAACGATAGAAAAGAAACTCAAAAAATATATTTTTAAAAGCCACCTTATCATTTTTTTTAAAAATCATATACATTTAGCTAAAGTCTCTAGTATTGTGTTCGCAGCAAAGCTCTAAATATTTAGAATATTAATGGATGACAAAATACAGTTTGTGAAACAGAATTTTAGCAGGTATGGTGTTTGCTTTAACAAACCTTTTTTTCGAGAATATCCTACAGTTTATAGCCAAGAAGGTCAAATTTGGGGCACCAGAAGGACAGTATTCAGTTTTAATAAATGATGAAACAGTGCTTTTTAGCAAATATTGTATTGCTTTAGCTTTGCTTATTTTCTTTAATTTTCTCTTTATTATTTATTATATATTCAGTAACCGTTTTGCATATGTTCGTTCATAAAATTTTCATTAATAATTTGAGATAATATGTGCCCTAACTTGTTTTCTGAATGTATTTCTGTCGACTGTTGTTTGGAAAAAGCGCGGACGGTCCTATCGGGGCTTCTTAACAATATTGTTAGTTTCTTTAAACCTTACAATACCCTATCTATCTAAATCCGGCTTTATAGCATTTTATGCCTTCCGGTTTCTTGGCGCCAGCACCTTCTGTCTTCCTAATGTTGTTTTCGGCATTTCTCTCTTTTCTTTCTCTACGGGTCTCCATTTTAGAACCAGCTTTAAAATTCACTGTTCTGTCTTCCTCTCTATGTGTTCATACCAGACCAGCTGTCTTTGTTGAATATCGTCCATTATTGTTCTTTCTATATTCATTTCTTCTTCTATTCTTTTGTTTCGAATTTTATCCAATCTTGATATTTCAGCTGATCTTCGCCAGTAGTTCATCTCGAGAGCAAGAAGTTTCTATTTTAAGTTCTAGTTTAATTGCCAAGCCTCGCAGCCATAGATTACGATGCTCTTTAAGATTGGATTATAGATGTAGTGCTTGATTTCAATGGATATTTTCTTTGATCAAAGGGCAGAATTAAGGTGTTATATGACTGCTTTTCCTATGCTTATTCTGTCATCTATCTCTTTTTTTTCTGTTCTACCGGCCCTATCTATTCTTGTTCCTAAATCAGCGTTTCTCAACCTGGGGGGACTAGGGGGGCATGATTATACTATTAGGGGGGCGCGAGCGTATCGAAAAGAAATTATTATTAAAAACGTTCGTTAAAAAACATTCAATATAATTTATTGAAAGGAAAGCAAAACCAAATACATTCTGGCATAATAAAAAATAAAATACACGGAAAACTATAACAAATAGATGCTTTTACTGCACTCTACCGGCGACTTACTAAGTCATTCAAGCAGAGCGGCCAGCACGGCTGGCAACTTATTTGCAGAAGCGCACCTTTCTCAAGCTTACTGCTCGAAGGCATAGATGGCGCATTGGTATAACAACTAAAAATAAACGAAAAAATCGTATTCTTAGAAGTTACCAAAATGTTCTTCGCATTTGCTGAACCATTCCAGGACGCGTTTCGCCGTATCACGGCTCATCAGCTGGGCTAGGTTCAGCAAATACGAGAACACACTTTTAGTCCTTTATCCAAGTATATAATACACATTTACACTGATATAATACACCTATAAATAGGATTGTATTAGTACTGCACAATATATTTAAGTAATAATTAACAAATGAATAACATTAAAAACAAGTTTAATAATTATTAGTGATCCCCTTGGGTCAGTCTTGCAGAGCAAAGATTTTCGAAGGGTGGTTTAATATTAGAAATAGACACTCTGAGTTCTTTTTCTATATTTAGTCGAGACCTATATTTCGTTTTTAAAGCCGCCACCGCAGAAAATCCGGATTCGCATGTTGAAAATGGTAATAGTATACTAAATGCTCTTGTGCAGAAAACTCATCCTTGAATTTCAATTAATACGTAAATTACAACATAACAACACGACAAATTTGATAGCAGTAAAAGGATCAACTCCACTGAGACGGGATGTAATTGAACTAGGTGCAGCATTTATACACTTTTGGGTAGACTTTCCGAATGTTCGAGACAATTCGGAACTTCTCGCGAAGCCCCTACCGATATGGTGGACGTGACAGAGAGCAATAGAGAAGTATCGATTCTAGTTTTGTCAGGTATGTGTTGCCAAATATGAATAAATTTACTTATTCTTGGTAGTTTGTAAGGTTTATAATTAAGGTCATAGTGTAGCTTTAGCATCAAAATACTGAAAATACATTATTAATGCATGCATTGCTGCGCGATGAAAATTATGTTTGAAAATTAGGTCGCAAATACTGAAAGGTTGAGAAATGCTGTCCTAAATAGAAGTAGTCATTACAAGTATCGATCACTTAACCTCCGTTTAAGGTGAGTTTTTTTCCGGTTCTCCTTCAATATATAGATATTTAATTATTTTTGTAGTTTACTATCAGTCCCCCAGCTTTCATATTCCTCAAAGAGCTTTCTTGTCATATATTCTAGAAGCGCAATCACTACTTGATCATTTGAATAATGGGAGTGCCTATCGTTGTTTCATCATTAAACTCTATTCCTATTCCGTTGCATTTTTTTCTCCATCTTTTTAAAGTTTCGCTTAGGTAAATTTTGAACAAGGTGGATGGTAAACAGAAACCCTGTCTAAGTTATTTTGTTACTGAGAATGTATCCCTGTGTTCTCTAGTTTTAGTACAACTGGTCGTACAGAACAATATTATAGGCTTTTGTTAGATCTACCAAAAGCAAGTAAAATTCTCTGTTGCAGTTTTTTTTCTCATTGAGTTGGGCTAAGCTGATATGTTATCCTTACCGGACCGCCCTGCTCTAAAGCCTGACTCTTTCTCAATTCCGTGTTGGCTATATTCATTTTCAATATTTCGTAGTATCTTCCCATAGATTCTGCTTAATATTACAATAATATTACACAAAACATTTTTGGTAACTAGAACGATTTTACTGATAAAAATCTCTCACTCTGAACAAAGGTACAATATGGTTTTCATTCTGCCTTCACCCCTTAGGGACAAAAAAAAACTGAGCTCAATTCTATACGTTGCCTACATACCCACAAATGGTGAAATAATACGTTTGCAAGGGTTCTGTACTACTGCGGCGGCGTGCAACTGACAGAATTTATGACTACTGTATTATACCGAGTTTAGTATAGTAGAGAAAATTTCGACAGTAATTATTTTAATTTGCGGAAACTTTCATTAATGATTTATACGAATATAAGTAAACGGTCGTTAATATTTTTCTTTATCAAAATCCTCTTTCCCAATAGGTCGGGCACGGTTTTAAAAGAAACCTGAATCTAACCAAATAACTTTAACAAAGAGACAATTACATGCTTGAAAATAATAAATATTGACTTAGATACCTTTATATACTATTTTTATTTCAAACAAATTTGTATATTAGGTAGTTTTTATTGTTGTTTTCTAGATCTTGTAGTTTGATGCTATTTTTGCCACCATACGTTTACCTTTATAGACAGAGATTACATATTGGTGTTACTATATCATAATTAAGTAATTTTACAATTTTTCTGTGTCAATACGTATTTTACATTGTTTTCAGAATATACGCCTGAGCTCTAGAAAACAAAAGTTGGCTTGTGACTAATTTATTTTGAGTTTTTCCATTTGCACTAGAACACTTTTGACTTTTTTGCTTGTTTTGTCACTTTTTAGTTACATACAAAATTATACATTTCTTTTTGAGAAAACTGTTTGAAAAAAACACAGGTCAACATCAATAAGATTAATTATCGGCCTTTTACTGTTTGGTTAGCAACATAAGTTAAAACATCAAGTATAGCCTGTCCCAAAATATAAGATTCTTGCCGTTTTAAGTGGGCAATATAAAAATTCTGACTTTTTGTTTATGATAGGTTGCAGAAATGGACTTAAGAATTTTATTCATTAATGCAAATAAAATTATAAGTGTTTTTGGAGATGTTTATTTATAGATGCATGTAAAAACAAATGGATAAGAAGTACAAATATACAGTTTGAATGAATGGGGTTTACAAGAAGGGGCATATTGTATAAATTAAAATATATTTTAAATTGGGTCTAATTCGGTTATACTATCACTGTCAACAGCTGAGGTAATTATCAGTGGTTTTATATCATTTAGATAAATATATGAATCTTCAACTTTAACAACGTGCATAATGGAATTCTTCCAGCTTTCACAAGGTATATCATTTATAACTTTTTTTACTAATTCAACCACCGACCCGCTTAAAGTAGAAGAAACATTTTGTGCCCTTATTTTTGATTTAACTTGATGCCAAATATGTTCAAGTGGATTAAACACAAGATAATACGGAGGAGGCCGCAAAACAGTATGTCCCATTTTCTCAGCCATACTATCACAAACATATTTCTTTTCCAATTTATAGTCTTTCAAAACTTGCAAAAGATCACTTTTTTTTATAACTAAAGTCAAAATAAATGTCATTTTCTAACATATATTCCTGTATTTCCGATTTGGTGTTGGCTGCATTAGGAACCTTATTTAGTAGGCCACTATGGTAACTTACATTGTCCATAACTATAACACTCTGTTCGGAAACATTTGGCAAAAGGGAATTTTGAAACCAATTTTCAAAAAGTTCTACGGTCGTGTCTTCGTGATAGTCTAAACTAGAATCTTCTATGTTTTTTGCATATAATAGTAGACAATTTGAAACACAGCCCTTTTCAGATCCAGCATGCAAAATGGTTATTCGTTTACCCTTTTTGCACAGTGTCATGGGCATCAAACCATGTTTTGTCAAGGTAAATTATTGGCCAATTCTCTGATCGATACTATTTAATTTCTTGTAAATAAATATGTCGCAAGATTCGTAATCTTTGTGACTCCATCACTACTTGCCTTTTGTTGATTTTTTGGAACGTGAATTTCTATTCTTAAGAGAATTCTGTGAAGGGTTGATCGGCCACAATGTATATTGGTCTCGTCCTGCACCAGTCTTAATTTTATTTGTCTAGTGTCGGCACCAACTGATCTTCATACATAGAATATATTTTTGTCCTGATGACGTCTTTTTCACAATCGTCTACATGATGCATTTGAAAATATTTCCGTTTTTTCCTGTTCCTGAGTGTTGGTTTTCCTACAATACTCTTAATCGTAGAAATTGGGGATTTTGTTAGTTCACTGGTTTCTTGCAAAGCACTTTGTTTATTCAAATTTCTTTTTACCAAACTGTCGTAAACATTTTTCACTATTTGTTTACCGTCAAGTGATAAATGTTTTCTCTTGCGATAGCCACTATTGCAATTTTCCCACGGACGCCACATAATTAAAATAGAACCTTTAAGTTGTAAGTAAAACTAAAAATAAAAATAATAAGAGTATCTTTCGAACCTTAATGGAGACTTGTGGTCATTAGGCCTATGTTATCAGATACTTAAAGGGCGCCAAACCGGGTTGCCAGGAAGTAAATATATAGGTAAAAATAGAGCCAATGTGATTGCAGGTGCAAGTGAGGGCCGTATACAATGCAGGTAAAATGAAAATACTGTTATCGTAATACCTGGCAACTATGCCTTAATAGGGTTGTTTATTGCCCCATTGAAAAGGCAAAAAGGTAGGATCTTATATCTTGGGATTTACTATACCTTCTAATACTAAAATTAGTAGTTTTTTTTTCAATACTAGTTTTGATTATGTGCTTATGCCGATGTTTCTATGTTTACAAGAAAGTTAGGTTAATCCCCATGACAATGCCATATATTAATATTTTTTAACTGGAACGTTATAGAAAGCTTACTAAAGTTAAAGAATAAAGATTTTTCTTTAGATGTAAAATGTTACCATCAAGCAAATAATGTACAACCGATTTTAAAACTTACCTTTTGGGAGCATTGCTTTTATTTTAATTTTTATTCAAAATCCATTACCTGTAACAGAGAAAAATATTTCAATTTATGATTAACTCAATAAAATAAAAATACAAGTATAATATTAATATTGATACATTGTAAATAAATTATTTTTTAGAAAAATGCTATACCGTACTATACTGTATCCCGCAACTTGAAAGTTCCTTAAACTATCACGACTATGAATCATTAAGAATAATAACACTGGTTTACAGCCAAAAAATACCAAGAACGCCACATGCCTAGATAAGTTAATTGGGACCTCCTGAACACGAAAAACGCTATAATTTTTTTTTTTTAAGTACCGTTTTTTAGATAACGGTACTTTTGTGTTTTTCGGTGTATGGTCTCACTCAAACCCTTATGGAGCCCAACCGAAAAGTCCGATCGAGATAAATGTCATACCGTTGGAAAGGCAACTAAATGCCTTTTCCGGCGGTATACTATAAATTTCTATGTGACAAGAAGTGGCTGAGTTATAACACCTCAAAGTTCAAAATTTGCCTATTTTTTACGTTTTTTTAAAAATTTTTCATTTTTATTTGGTTTTTTTTCTACGTTATTGTAAAGATCTGGAATGTTTTATTTTTTTACCAAGTAGTTTATTTAATAACCAACATTTTAAACGTAATTTGAAAAAAAAAAAGGATGAAAAATAAAGTTTTTATTAAGGATTTTGTGGAACGACAATATTTTCATTTTCATTGCTCACACGCTATATTCGGCGTAAATTAAAAAAATTTAAATTAAAATGACGAGTGACTTGAATTTTTCCGTTTTTTTTCGGATGTATCTTCGCGAATGAGGAACCAACAATAGTCTGCCATCATTTGTTCATCCCACCAGCCCTTGTAACGTCTCTCGATTTCTTGCATTTCCTGGTGAAATCTTTCACCCTGCTCATCACTTTCGGATCCCAAGTTCATGGGGAAAATATCCAAATGACTGAATAAAAAGTGTAGTTTAGGTGTCATATTTGAACCTAAAAGTTAAAAAAAAGAATAAATTTCAAATAATTTTCAAATGATAACGGCCTTTTTGATATACATGCTTTCACTCAACGCTTACCAATGGCATTGAATTTTTGCAGTAATGTATCGATCTTCTCAGCGTAATCAGGACTTCTGTAGTTTCCCAAAAAGTTGTAAACGATGTCCTGGAATGCTTCCCATGCCTCCAAATGAGCTGGACCTAAACACTCATTAAATGCTTGGTCACCGTACAGAGCCCGAATTTGAGGTCCATCAAATATACCAGCTTCAATTTTGCTCGCTGTGGCTCTCGGAAATTTTTGTTTAAGGTAATTCATGGCAAGACTGTCTTTTGGCAACGTTTTCACAATATTTGTAAATAACCCAAGCTTAATATGTAGTGGAGGAAGTATTATCTTCTCCTGAGGAATGAGTGGGTCATTTTTAATATTGTACTCTCCGTGCGTACGCCCACTTCGTTCGGGCCAAACTTTTCGGATGTAGTGATTCTGACGGTCACGACTGTCCCATAGACATAGAAAACAGGGAAACTTCGTATTGCCCCCTTGCAATCCAGATAGTATGGCAACTAATTTAAAATCAGAGCAAACTTTCCATTGATGTTGGTCATATTGTATGAGAGCGAGAAGTTCTTTCATTGCTTCATATGTTTCCTTTATGTATTTTCCATATCCGATTGGAATTGATGGTTTCGTATTCCCTTTATGAAGCAAGACTGCCTTCAAACTATCCTTGCCTCCATCCAGAAAAAGATGCCATTCCACTGGGTCATAACTTTGTTGGAGAGCATTGAAAAGACCACGTATGTTGGCACAAAAACAAAAGTTTCCCGTTTTTGCGAAAAAAAAAACTGCAAGTTGTTTGCTACGATCACGGTAATATGTAACACGTGTCTCAGGAGCACAATATCCCCACTGTTGCAATCGCGATGCAAGTAATTCAGATTTCGATTTCGGCAAATACAAATCTCGGCACAAATCATTAAGCTCGGCCTGAGTAAGTAAATGGGGTTTCTTATTTGATTGCATTTCTGATTCACTGCACTCATCTGATGAATCACTTATTGTTGTTCTTTTTCGTATTTTTGTGGGCTCTGCTACAATCAGCTGAGGTTTGGGGCACGATACTGAGTGCGGCACTGGCAGCGTCACCGAGCTAACAACTGGATAAACTGGTTCAATGCTACGTCCGACAGCCTTTTCCGTTAAACAGAAATAACAATCTGTTGTATGACTGATCGGGTTTCTCCATTGCATTGGCTTTCCAAATGTGAAGAAACACTCTTGACCCTTACCAATTTTATTTAATATTGTTCGGCAGTTGTTACATGCATTATTCGGTGTCCACGGTTTGTCCAGAGACGCAGGTCGAAAGCCGAAATACTTCTTATACGCTTCAGATAAATTTTTCGTATTCATTTTTCGCATCAAATGCTGTGATTTCTTTTTCACAAGAACTCCACAAACATAACAAAATTCGTTGGGATCGATTGAACACATTTTATTTTTTGCACGTACAAAGCCAAACTGTTTACTGTGATCAGATTCAAATTCTGATGGACGCCGAATATAGCGTGTGTCAGGGCTACCAACGTATACAGTGATTCAAATTCTGATGGACGCCGAATATAGCGTGTGTCAGGGCTACCAACGTATACAGTGATTCAAATTCTGATGGACGCCGAATATAGCGTGTGAGCAATGAAAATGAAAATATTGTCGTTCCACAAAATCCTTAATAAAAACTTTATTTTTCATCCTTTTTTTTTCAAATTATGTTTAAAATGTTGGTTATTAAATAAACTACTTGGTAAAAAAATAAAACATTCCAGATCTTTACAATAACGTAGAAAAAAAAAAACAAATAAAAAAAATGCCCCCACCCCCAAATTTTGAAAAAAACGTAAAAAATAGGCAAATTTTGAACTTTGAGGTGTTATAACTCAGCCACTTCTTGTCACATAGAAATTTATAGTATACCGCCGGAAAAGGCATTTAGTTGCCTTTCCAACGGTATGACATTTATCTCGATCGGACTTTTCGGTTGGGCTCCATAAGGGTTTGAGTGGGACCATACACCGAAAAACACAAAAGTACCGTTATCTAAAAAACGGTACTTAAAAAAAAAAAAATTATAGCGTTTTTCGTGTTCAGGGGGTCCCCAATTAACTTATCTAGGCATGTGGCGTTATTGGTATTTTTCCAAATTAAAAATTTGTAAACCTGTGTAATAAAAATGTTCGCAATATATGTATATATATATATATATATATATATATATATATATATATATATATATATATATATATAGATATATATATATATATATATATATATATATATATATATATATATATATATATATATAAATATATATATATATATATATATATATATATATATATATATATATATATATATATATATATATATATATATATATATATATATATATAGTAAGATACAACGAATTGTACCAAATATGCATACCTAGTACTTACTCGGAGGCTGACCCGGCAGCCACAAGCCGACAGAGTGGTTGGCACAGCCAACATTAAAAGGCAGGCAGAGCGACTTGCGAGGGATCAACCTCAGACCTTATGTGGTTTATTTTAAAACCATTGAAAATAGGCAAAGCCCATATTTCAGCAGTCTGCCCACTGTTCTCTTATTCGTCCATCCATCCCGAGACTCATTTCACTGTATCACGGCTCATCAGCCGGGCTAGGATTGACAAACAAGAGAACAGACTTTCTAGTACTTATTCTGGTACTTGTGGAACACAATGGTAAGTTACTAGTGAGCCGTGATATCGCGGAACGCGTCTCGGGATGGATGGACGAATAAGAAAATAGTGGGTAGACTGCTGAAATATGAGCTTTGCCTATTTTCAGTTGTTTTACAGTAAACCATATATACTCGTGTATATATATATATATATATATATATATATATATATATATATATATATATATATATACATACATAAATATATGAAGTGTTATAGAAATCTTTAATATATATAAACCAGTAAGCCTTTGTGACAAGAAGAGCTGTGACAAACAATACATATATCACAAACAATTTAGAACAATTTCAATAATCACCTGAATTGTGACAATATTACCACGCTTAAAATTAAAAGTTTATTATTTTAGATTAAAGTAAAGCAATTCTACCTTTTTCAGTTCAAAAAAGCAATTGATTCTGACAACGAAAACTTTTAAAGTGCAGTGTTTTAAATAAAATTCACTAACAAAAATAACTGCTAACACCAACAATTTTCTACCTAAAGTTGAAAGTTTTCAC
>CM032446.1:215692926-215712926 GCA_019049505.1 Pachyrhynchus sulphureomaculatus
ACATTCCAGACTTTCGAAAAAACATCGGTTTCTGACTGCTCTAAATACTTTTTCTTTGGGGATTTACTCATATGCATGTCAGGGACCTAAGTTATTTTATTTTAAAAACAATCACCGTACTGAAGACTAATTGCGCAAGTCCGACTTATCCTTGGCTGGTTTTTATCAAGAACAATTGCTAAAAAATGGCGCTCTTCTGTATCTGATAAGAAAATCAATCCAAGACATTAATATATTCTTTTTGCAGTATGCATGTCCATGATTACAGTAAATGTATATAAATATAATTTCTCAGGCCTGGTAAGCTTTAACGTTTTCATATTTTAAAAAAACATTTTGTTGTAACGTATTATGATAAATTAAAAGAATATTACCTTTATCTCTTTTATTATTTTCAGTTTAAAAAAAAGCATTTATTGAGACAGGCGCAAATCTACATTTGAATTTTAGTATGTTAATGAGATTATTTACTAACAAAAATAACTTATACAAAAAATTTTCAATATAAAATTGAAATTTTGCTTAACCCCTATAATTTTTACATTGCCAATGAATAAACTGTTAAAGTTTTATTATAGTTTCATTAACAATACTATATAGTAGAAATAGCTTCAAGATATTTGTATTTGTCCTTGTTAAACTGCTTAAATCGTAGTTAATTTTTAAATAAAAATTTGGCGTATGGCCGCATTATTTAATTTTAAACGTTTGTAATAATCTGATTGAAAAGCTAAAGAACTAAACACTTTACTTCCGTTCCTCAATTAAAAATTTTCAGTTATAAAACGTTTCATTTAAAAACACATATCTCTTCAGGTGTCTTCATTAAGCAGATCGGTCTCTTGGAATTGCAGTCCTTCCAGTAATAACAGGAGTCTCTACGTGCTGTACACTCACACAACATCCCAAATCTATCTAAGATAGGATTTCTCTTTAAAATCGAGAAGCCTACACTATCCTATGTAACTGTGCTAAAACCTATATCGACGAATCGAATTTAAAAATATCAGTACGTCCTTATGATACTACCACTTTATTTTGACTAGTCAAAGATCCTTGCAGCAAATTTCTTTTCCCATCCCAGAAAAATTCGAGAGTCCATCGAAATATCTAAACATCCAACAACTTTAATTGTTATCTCTCGGCTCATCTGGGAACTGATCATCCATTAAACCACGTCCGCCATTCTCACCAGGTCCGCTAATATAGAAGGCGTGTGCAAGCGGAATTAAATTAAATTTCCTGCTAGATTTCAAAGAAAAGTCAGTTCAAGGAGCAAGTTTTGAAAAAGTCAACAGAATGATCGGCAAACCGTTAACATCACATAGGATAAATTTGGAAGAATTATGTCTATAATCTCTGTAACTTGTGGAAGTGTTCTTTCAAAATTGCAAAATAATTTACAAAAGTAAAAATAGTTTTATATGAGAGATACTCTGTTCATGCCACAGAGGTCTCTCGGGGTTTTACTAGTAAACAGAACAGCAATAACTTAAAAAAGGAAAAATTCGTGAAGGTTTTTTTCATTTATTATTTTAGTGTTATGGGATCACTACGGTGTCCGTCTATCCGCCCGTTATACTCGATATTCTTTGAAACTATTTAGGAATTAATGGCCCAATGAGAGCCGTGTAGTTTTGGCAGTTCAATTTTGGCTTAAGGGGTTAATTCTGGGATATGAAATCGAAAGTGAAAAAAAAATAACAAGGTCATCGAGTGGGGTGTCAAATGAAAGCTTGTGAAAACACGAGTTCAAAAATATATATGATGTAGTACTTGCGCACAATTTTCTTTGTATTATTTTAAAAAAATGCCCAAAAATGTCCATCCGTTCTATCTTGGAAAGTACTGATCAAAAAATTTTGAAAAAATTCTGGGATAGCCTAAATAAAGTGTAGATTGAGTGAAAATTAATACGAGTGCACTATGTTTCATCATTTTTCTGGTATAAAAAACTATGTGGCATGACAGAATGGTGAAGGTTTGGAAAGTTCGGAATTCAACCGGGACTCTCAGCAATATCATAACTGGTGACCAACAGATAGGTACCGAAGACAAAATAATTTTATTTTATTTGTATATAATTAAACAAATACTTAGGTAGTTAATATTTGTCTTAAACTTTTACTACTAGATTCTAGATTGAGCTAGATTCGTTTATTTTCTATTAGGTAGCTAATTTTTATTTTAAAGTTAATCACGGTACGGAACACTAACTGCGTATGTCCAACTTACACTTGACCGGATTCAAGAAAATTGCAGACACACGAAAAAAATTCTGTATTGTTACTTGTTGAAAGTCTTGGAAACGGTATATTAATTGTTATTAATCTTATAACCTCATGTAAAAAATATCCGCAGAAATGTTCCGAAATTTTTCAGTAAAATAGTTTCTATTTTCAGATGAAAAGGTGCGCTAATTGCCAAAACCTTATGCGACTAGAATAAGTAATGTAGTCGGCAACCCTACTGAATACGAAATATTTGTTTTCTAATTTCGTAAATACGGTCGAGCTCATTTTCACGTTGCTCCATAGAAATAATTTCTGAGATAACTACATGTTGACAAAAAGTGTTATTTACATGCCCTTGTGTTGCATACAGACTAGTATTATGTTCTAAATGAGGTATTATCTTTTTGTATTACTCGTATATAAGTATTTACACAAGAAGAGTTGTACTTAGTTAAAGCACTATTTTCAAAATCTTTTATATGAGGAAAAATATACCTAATTATAAGAAAGCTAGATAGCTAATTCCGTTTTATTTCGACAGTTTTTATTTAACGCTAAGTATCCTCATTAACAAACTTTACTTTTCTTTACCGTCGATTAAATAAGGTACGTATAGAGTGTGAGATTATCAGGACGATCACAGTCGAAAGAATTTTATTCTATAAGGCTTTGAAACTCCATTTGAATCTTGGGTAAAAGGTAAGTAGAAGGTAGTAGCTTCGCAACAATAGAGACTGCGGGGGACGAAGAGGTACCTCGTGTCTCGGTATTATGTAGAATTCATCAGAAGACTTGTTAATAAGATAGTAGTCATATTTGAAGTTATTATTTATATTATTCTTTTTATTTTTAGGCTTACAGCATTTTCCGTCCATGGGCTTTGTTCCTAGAGTAAAAGTTTTAGCGGTTTCCATCAGATTAAGCTCAGATCTGTTGGATATCAATATATTTTAAGATAAGATATGGTTCTTAAATCTCTGCAATGTTGCGACTATGGTTGGGTAATACTGGTTTTTATCTATCGATTGCCGGTGACAACGACTAATCGATAATTTTATCATATCTGTAGGTCGATAGTTATCAATGTATAAATAGTAATTTATATATAGTAAATCCCATGATATAAGACCTGCCTTTTTGCTTTTTCAATGGAGCAATAAAAAGTTATAAATGATATACCTTGTGAGAGCTGGAATAATTCCATTCTGCACGTTGTTAAAGTTGTAGATTCATATATTTATGTAAATAATATAAAACCACTGATAATTACCTCAGCTAATGACGGTAATAGTGAAACCGTGTTAGGCTTAATTTAAAATATATTTTTATTTATACAATGTAACTTGTAAACCCCATTGATTCAAACTGTATATTTGTACTTCTTATCTATTTGTTTTTACATGCATCTATAAATAAACATTTCCAAAAACACTTATAATTTTTTTTTCTTTGATTGTGTTAGCCGATACTTGATGGAAATTCATAATAAAATTATATAAAAAACAACACTATGTTTTAACTTCCAATATATTTAAAGTCGCTTGACAATTGTTTCACCATACAATGGCTTCTTCAGAAGTAAATAAGATAGAAAATTATTTGGTAGTAATCCTGGTTATATAGTACTTAAAACTATCCTTAATTACCTAAGATTTTGCTAATCATTTTATTATATTACTTACAGACAGAATTATTTTAAGAATGCAAATCTGTGGTACTATTTCCGAGAACTAATAAAGATTAAATAAGGGTGAATGGTTTAAGTCTACCTGTTCGTTTAATAGTTGATTGGAGTTTTTCGTTTGTTAATTTCAAGATATTCAAGTAAATTTAATTTTTTTGATTTATTTTTTTCATATAGGATTTTTAACGTATCATCAAAATTATGGGATTCGTTTATTATATGGGTTGCGTAATGTGAATTGTTCTTATTTTTTAAATAATTATGTTTATGTTCTTTAATGCGAGTTTCAAAAGATCTACCAGTTTGTCCAAGGTAGGTTCTAGTACAAGATCCACAATTTAATAGATAAACTCCTGATTTTAGGGATTCTTTAGAATCGGTTTTGTTATTCAAAATTATACTCCCTAACGAACTACTGGTTTTGAATGCTATTTTATTGTTCTTTTTTATTAAATGTTTGAAAATTGTTCTAGTTATTTTCCCTGGGTATGTGAGTGTACTAAATTTTCCTTTTTTGTCATTAATTGTGGGATACATTAGGGAGATTGCTTGTTTAAAGGATTTTTTATTTAAGATATTATCTATAATGTTGGGGTCATATCCATTATTAATTGCTATTTGTTTGATTATGTTGAATTCTTTGTTAAAATTAGTTTTAGTCATAGGGATATGTAACAATCTATGTATGAAAGAGTTAAAACCTGCCATTTTGTGAGGATAAGGGTGGGATGAACTATTGATAAAATTAAAAATATTAACTTACCGGAAAATTCTAAAATTATCTCATTTGATGTACAAAACTTATTTCCTAGCATCCCACCATATGAAGTCATAGAATTAGTAGATAAGCTCTTAATCAAGAATAAAGTAAACGAAATTATTAAACGGGATATTTTAGATTTACTTACGACGTGCTTGGATCAAAACTATTTTGAATTCAACGATAACTTTTATACATCTAAAGAAGGTCTAATAATGGTTAATCCTTTAAGCCCTTTACTAGCGGAAATTTTCATGGATCATTAGAACTAAAAATTCATCAAAATGCGGTAAGCAAAAATACTGTTTACTGGTATAGATATATTGACGATATCATTTCCTGTTTCACGGGAACAGATAGACAACTAACAATCCTCCTTAACTTTCTAAATAATTTGCATCCTAATATTAAATTTACCATAGAATTAGAAACCAATAATTCCTTAGACATATCTATATCAAAAGTGAATAATAAACACGATTTTTCGATTTTTCACAAACCTTCACATACTGACACAGTCATACACAATAGTTCATCCCACCCTTATCCTCACAAAATGGCAGCTTTTAACTCTTTTATACATAGATTGTTACATATCCCTATGACTAAAACTAATTTTAATAAAGAATTTAACATAATCAAACAAATAGCAATTAATAATGTATATGACGCCAACATTATAGATAATATCTTAAATAAAAAATCCTTTAAACAAGCAATCTCTCTAATAGATCCCACAATTAATGACAAAAAAGGAAAATTTAGTACACTCACATACACATGGAAAATAACTAGAACAATTTCCAAACATTGAATAAAAAAGAACAATAAAATAGCTTTCAAAACCAGTAATTCCTTAGGGAGTATAATTTTGAATAACAAAACCGAATCTAAGGAATCCTTAAAATCAGGAGTTTATCTATTAAATTGTGGATCTTGTACTAAAACCTACGTTGGACAAACTGGTAGATCTTTTGAAACTCGCATTAAAGAACATAAACATAGTTATTTAAAAAATAAGAAAAATTGACATTACGCAACCCATATAATAAACGAATCCCATAATTTTGATGATACGTTAAAAATTCTACATGTAGAAAATAAATTTAAAAAATTAAATTTGTTTGAATGTCTTGAAATTAACAAACGGAAAAACTCCAATCAATTATTAAGTGAACAGGTAGACTTAAACCATTCACCCTTACTTAATCTTTATTAGTTCTCGGTAATAGTACCACAGATTTGCATTCTTAAAATAATTCTGTCTGTAAATAATATAATAAAATGATTAGCATAATCTTAGGTAATTAAGGATAGTCTTAAGCACTATATAACCAGGATTACTACCAAATATTTTTCTTTCTTATTTACTTCTGAAGAAGCCATTGTATGGTGAAACAATTGTCAAGTGACTTTAAATATATTGGAAATTAAAACATATTGTTGTTTTTTTTATATAATTTTACTTATAATTTTATTTATTTGCATTAATGAATAAAATTAAGTCCATCTCTTCAATCTATCATAAACAAAAGGTCAGAATTTTTATAATGCCCGCTTAAAAAGGCAAAAATCAGGATCTTATATTTTGGGAGAGGCTATACCAGTAGTTATCTATATATATAAAGTGATTCATAACTATTAATGGAATGCAGATAAGAGTATTTTTCAATTTATAAAAAAAGAGCAGAGTTTCCGCAAAGTATTTTTAAGATGATTTAAAATATAATCATAGGTCACTTATGAGCTTGTTAATAATAAAATAACAATTTATTTGTACAGTAATACCCCGCTTTACGCGAGGGATACGTTCCGAAAAAAATCGCGTTAACTGAAATTCGCGTATATCGAGGTTTATGATTAAACATAGTCAAAATTTAATACAAAAAAATACAAATCATTTTAATCAATCACTTTAATTCTAAGAACACTTTATGCAATACATACTCTTATTTTTTACGGAAAAATACATCTATTGTCTTTTGGGTAACGTTTTGTTTACGTTCTTGTAAAATACGTTCATAACACCCAACACTGTTTTTAATTGTTTGACACACGGTCAAGACACGGTCATCATTATTGTCTATACTCTGCAATATGTCCAAACCTGAATAAATTTTTGAAAGTGCATTTTGTATTTCCCCTGAAGATAAAACTTTCTCTTCTACTTGTTCTTCCTCATCGTAGATAGGATTATTCTATAACTCGATCAGATCTTCATTGCTAATAGGATCGTCGTGCGTTGCTACAAGTTCTACGAGATCTTCTACCGTGACATCTTCAAGTTCAGACCCCTCAATCATTGCAGCAATGTCTTCAAGCACTTGTCTCTGCATCTGGACAATTCTTCTAGGTGCTTCCACTACATCTGGCCAAAGATTACGCCACACCCCATTCATACAACTCATTTTAACTTCCTTCCAAGCCTCTTCTATGTTGTGAATAGACTTCATAATGTTGTATGACTTCCACCACTCTCGCATAGACTGTCTTCCTTCCCCGTCAGTTTCATGAATTAGTTGGCTAAAAGTGCGGCGATGGTAATAAGCTTTGAAGTTTGCTATTGCTCCCTGGTCCATAGGTTGTAATATTGACGTAGTGTTTGGTGGAAGGAACTTTACGTACACTTTTAAGTCTCTGGGCGTATCAAGTGAGGTTGGATGTCCTGGGGCATTGTCTAAGAGTAATATAACTTTAGGTTCAAGCCCATTTCTGTCACAGTATGATTTGACTGATGGGCAAAAACTATTAGAATACCATTCTTGAAAAATTTCCCGTGTAACCCACGCCTTTCTGTTTGATCGCCACACAACTGGTAGACTTGTCTTGTCTGTGCCTCGCATTGCACGGGGTGTTTCTGAATGGTACACTAGTAAAGGTTTCAGTTTGAAATCACCAGTGGCATTACCACCCAGCAGAAGTGTTAGTCGATCTTTCGCAGCTTTGAAACCACTGGCTTGACGTTCTTCCTTAGAAATGAATGTTCGAGATGGCATTTTTTTCCAGTAAAGTGCGGTCTCATCAACATTGAAGATGAGACAAGCAGGAATTTTCTCTCGTCTAACGAAGTCTTGAAACTTGTCTGGAAACTCAGCTGCAGCTTGAATGTCCGCGCTGGCCGCCTCGCCTGTTATGTGGATATTGTGAAGATTAGAACGCTGCTTGAACCGATGGAACCAGCCTCTGCTGGCAGCAAAAGTCGGAGTGGCACTCCCTTCTCCTTCTTTTGTTTTCAGCATCTCATACAAAGATTTTGCTTTTGTGCATATGAGATCTTGACTTAGTGGTGTGTTCTTCTTATTCAAATCTTCGATCCAGACTGACAGTAATTTCTCCATTCTTTCTAAGATAGATGATCTCGAACGAGAAAGTTTTGTTGCACTTATAGGTGTTGAACCTTCGCTGGAGATTTTAATTTTTTCCCGATTTTTATAAATCGTTCTCACAGTCGATTCTGAGAGTCCAAAATCTCTCCCAACAATTGTTGCTTTGCCTCCATTTTCCATTCTTCTTAACACTTTCATCTTCAATTCCAAAGTGACGCTTTTACGCTCTTTTTTCTTTACAGGCGGCATTTTTAACGTAGGGTTAAATTATGTATGTATGTATCTCCAATAAATATTAAAACAAAACTGCCAGCCGACCGAACTAACATTACGGAACAAATGAACACACGAAACGAACGAGGAAATCCCCATAGAACAAAGTCGAAGGACAGGGAATTCCCAATTCTTCAAAGAGAATATTCAGAGAAAGCGGGGATCCCCCCGCGACCATAGAGAAGTTAATGACTACATGAGCGCGAAATTTGAAATTCGCGTTATAGTGAAACCGCGCGTAACGGGGTCGCGCTAAGCGGGGTATTACTGTATTTAATAATTCCATGTCCCGTGGGATTATATAGGACTTATTAAAAAAGAACTACAGTTTGTTTGTAAACTTTTTCCGTTTTAAATTACTTGCGATGTTCACCATTTGCGACAGTTAAGCTATCTAAAAGTAAAGCTATAAAAAAGTAACTATTTATTTGTGTTTAATAATTCCATCTTCCATGGGATTATATAGGACTTATTAAAAAGAAACTACACTTTGTAAACTTTTTCCATTTTAAATTATTTGTGACATTTGCGACACTTAAGCTATCGTCGTCATAAAACTGAATTTTATGAAATTAGAAAAATGCAGACAGGCTAAAATAAGGCGCATTTAATTAATGCAGATTGTTACCTTCAGAGAGGCATTAACTTAAAGCCTTAACTTACCGCAACCAAATTTCCTGAGACACACCGCAACGACTAAGTTAATGCTTACATTTTAGACGGGGTGAAGGGGAGTGGGGTTTCTGACATTCCTTACACGAGAAGAAATATTTTACAGAAATTTTAAACAATATCGTGTATTATGTGTTTAAAAACGTTTGATGAAAAAATCACTATAATGACTTTACCTTTTATTGCTTATGCCAAGGAGAATATTCTATTCATAAAAAAATTACCCTTCGAGGTTTCTGTATATCATTACGTTTCAGGTACCGTAGACCACTTAAAATATATTTCCAGTTTTGTCGGTCTCTAGATCTGTCAGTCATGTCAAATTTGGTACTCAAGTAATACTTAAAGAGGAACGGTACCTGCGGGTTATCAGCGATATTGCTTTCAGCAACGACGGTTCAAGGAGTTGAAGATTGATATATTAAGTACTGTTTTATTAGTATTATGATGATCTTTTCTGGTTTTTAATTGGGACATGATACAAAATTTAAGTATCTTTGATTGTGTTAGCCGATACTTGTTGGAAATTCATAATAAAATTAAATAAAAACAACACTATGTTTTAATTTCCAATATACGAGGCATGTTTTTTAAGTAAGTACCGTTTTGCGATTCCGCCGCCGCAGCGATACGGTCGGCGTTCCGCGCATGCGCGCTGGTAACCTACATCTCATGTCTACGCACTGACGCCATTACAGTCTGATTCTTCATTGTCTACGTTGTTTACTGAGTGTTTAAGATGCCTCCGACAATCGTGAGTCCCGCCGATTGTGAAGTACGGGCTGTTATACGATTTCTTAGTGCTAAAGGCGTAAAACCGATCGATATTCATCGTGAGATCTGTGAAGTTTACGGACAAAACATTATGAGTGATGGAATGGTAAGGAAATGGGTGAGAGCATTTAAAGATGGCCGCACAAATGTGCATGATGAAGAACGGAGTGGGCGTCCTTCGGTCGTTAATGAAGATTTGGTGCAGAAAGTGGACGAAAAGGTGAGAGAAAACAGACGCTTTACAATTTCATCATTGTGCGACTGCTTTCCTCAATATTCTCGTAGTGTTTTGTATCGCATTTGTGATACAGTGGTTAACAAGTCAGGCGGCAGAATTTTATGAGGAGGGTATTCAAAAACTGGTGCCACGTT
The DNA here is from genome assembly GCA_019049505.1 of Pachyrhynchus sulphureomaculatus. Lineage (NCBI taxonomy): Eukaryota > Metazoa > Arthropoda > Insecta > Coleoptera > Curculionidae > Pachyrhynchus > Pachyrhynchus sulphureomaculatus. The sequence goes on from CM032446.1 coordinate 215,703,022, forward strand.
ATGACAAGTGCCTCAATATTCACGGAAATTGTGTAGAAAAGTAGATTAAGGTACAGGCTTTCATGTAAAAATAAAATTATAGCGATATCTTTGCACGTCTTTTTTTAATTCCAAAACGGTACTTACTTAAAAAACATGCCTCGTATTTAAAGTCACATGACAATTGTTTCACCATACAATGGCTTCTTCAGAAGTAAATAAGAAAGAAAAATATTTGGTGGTTAAATAAACTATCCTTATTACCTAAGATTATGCTAATCATTTTATTATATTATTTACAGACAGAATTATTTTAATAATGCAAATCTATGGTACTATTTCCGAGAACTAATAAAGATTAAGTAAGGGTGAATGGTTTAAGTCTACCTGTTCGTTTAATAATTGATTGGAGTTTTTCCGTTTGTTAATTTCAAGACATTCAAGCAAATTTAATTTTTTAGATTTATTTTCTACATGTAGGATTTTTAACGTATTATCAAAATTATGAGATTCGTTTATTATATGAGTTGCGTAATGTGAATTGTTCTTATTTTTTAAATAACTAAGTTTATGTTCTTTAATGCGAGTTTCAAAAGATCTACCAGTTTGTCCTACGTAGGTTTTAGTACAAGATCCACAATTTAATAAGTAAACTCCTGATTTTAAGGAATTCTTAGATTTGGTTTTGTTATTCAAAATTATACTCCCTAAGGAATTACTGGTTTTGAATGCTATTTTATTGTTCTTTTTTATTAAATGTTTGGAAATTGTTCTAGTTATTTTTCCTGTGTATGTGAGTGTACTAAATTTTCCTTTTTTGTCATTAATTGTGGGATAAATTAGAGAGATTGCTTGTTTAAAGGATTTTTTATTCAAAATATTATCTATAATGTTGGGGTCATATCCATTATTAATTGCTATTTGTTTGATTATGTTGAATTCTTTGTTAAAATTAGTTTTAGTCGTAGGGATATGTAACAATCTATATATGAAAGAGTTAAAAGCTGGCATTTTGTGAGGATACGGGTGGGATGAGCTATTATGTATGACTGTGTCAGTATGTGAAGGTTTGTGAAAAATCGAGAAATCGTGTTTATTGTCCACTTTTGATATAGATATGTCTAAGAAATTTATAGAGTTATTGGTTTCTAATTCTATGGTAAATTTATTATTAGGATGCAAATTATTTAGGAAGTTAAGGAGGATTGTTAGTTGTCTATCTGTTCCCGTGAAACAGGAAATGATATCGTCAACATATCTATACCAGTAAACCATATTTTTGCTTATCGCGTTTTGATGAATTTTTAGTTCTAGATCCATGAAAATTTCCGCTAGTAACGGACTTAAAGGATTACCCATTATTAGACCTTCTTTAGATGTATAAAAGTTGTCGTTGAATTCAAAATAGTTTTGATCCAAGTATATAAAGTAAACGAAATTATTAAACGGGATATTTTAGATTTACTTACGACATGCTTGGATCAAAACTATTTTGAATTCAACGACAACTTTTATACATCTAAAGAAGGTCTAATAATGGGTAATCCTTTAAGTCCGTTACTAGCGGAAATTTTCATGGATCATCTAGAACTAAAAATTCATCAAAACGTGATAAGCAAAAATATGGTGTACTGGTATAGATATGTTGACGATATCATTTCCTGTTTCACGGGAACAGATAGACAACTAACAATCCTCCTTAACTTCCTAAATAATTTGCATCCTAATATTAAATTTACCATAGAATTAGAAACCAATAACTCTATAAATTTCTTAGACATATCTATATCAAAAGTGAACAATAAACACGATTTCTCGATTTTTCACAAACCTTCACATACTGACACAGTCATACACAATAGCTCATCCCACCCGTATCCTCACAAAATGGCAGCTTTTAACTCTTCCATACATAGATTGTTACATATCCCTATGACTAAAACTAATTTTAACAAAGAATTCAACATAATCAAACAAATAGCAAATAATAATGGATATGACCCTAACATTATAGATAATATTTTGAATAAAAAATCCTTTAAACAAGCAATCTCTCTAATTTATCCCACAATTAATGACAAAAAAGGAAAATTTAGTACACTCACATACACAGGGAAAATAACTAGAACAATTTCCAAACATTTAATAAAAAAGAACAATAAAATAGCATTCAAAATCAGTAATTCCTTAGAGAGTATAATTTTGAATAACAAAACCAAATCTAAGAATTCCTTAAAATCAGGAGTTTACTTATTAAATTGTGGATCTTGTACTAAAACCTACGTAGGACAAACTGGTAGATCTTTTGAAACTCGCATTAAAGAACATAAACTTAGTTATTTAAAAAATAAGAACAATTCACATTACGCAACTCATATAATAAACGAATCTCATAATTTTGATAATACGTTAAAAATCCTACATGTAGAAAATAAATCTAAAAAATTAAATTTGCTTGAATGTCTTGAAATTAACAAACGGAAAAACTCCAATCAATTATTAAACGAAAAGGTAGACTTAAACCATTCGCCCTTACTTAATCTTTATTAGTTCTCGGAAATAGTACCATAGATTTGCATTCTTAAAATAATTCTGTCTGTAAATCATATAATAAAATGATTAGCATAATCTTAGGTAATAAGGATAGTTTATTTAACCACCAAATATTTTTCTTTCTTATTTACTTCTGAAGAAGCCATTGTATGGTGAAACAATTGTCAAGTGACTTTAAATATATTGGAACTTAAAACATAGTGTTGTTTTTATATAATTAAATTTAAGTATAATTATTTACAGTTAAACGGTGAACTGAGGAATGGTTAATTTAAGTAGTCGATATCTCCGAAGCCCTTCGTCTCCTTAACTTTTCTGGTGAATAGTATATGATATAAATAGGAGCTGAATATCGGGATCCTAAATCCCAAATATTCCAGAAAACAAAAAAAAAATTTATTGCTTGCATTTTAAATCATCATCAAATAGAAATTATAAAAATGCTTCTAAAGCAGAATCCACAAAAATAGCTTACCATCAAATGTCGGTGTTAAAGTAATTTGGATAGACGAGATTTTATAATGTAAAATTACAAATAAAAAAACTGTGAATATGTAAAAATTGTAATATAAAGTGGTTTCTAGTTCATTAAGGGATTATGTCACTCATAACCTAAGATATCTTATATGGAGAGCAATTGTAAATTTACGATACATCAAAATAAACCAGCTTTCACTTAAAGATCAAATCTGTTAAGGGGCAATGACCCCAAAAATCAATGAACTTTCTTTCAATTCGGATAATGGAATTTTTTTCTTCAGATTTTCACTTGAAAAAATTGTCTTTTATTATTATATTGGTGAATAGTACGTGGCATGTTTGGTTTTTTTCCACTATCAGAATTGAATAAGATGGATTTTCATTAAGTAACAATCAAGTCAATTACGAAGTTGTTTCTCCTGTAATCAAGGAAATTTTTTTCATATCATAGGTCAGAAATTATGGTCAAATATTATTTTTACTACGTGTGCTGTGTTATGTATTATTATTTTGATTTGTTACATCAATTGTACCTAAAATTTAAAAATCTGTAATTATTTGAGAAAATCGTATATTTAGTAACACAGGCCTGCGCGTACAATAAAGCCCTATATATATATATATATATATATATATATATATATATATATATAAATATATATATATGTACGTGTGTGTGTGAGAAAGTTTACATCAAAGGTAAAATAAAATTTTAATTTCTACAAATATAGATAATAGAAAGTAAAATAAATATCAGTTGTGCTTTCTTTGCTTTCCAGAAAGCTAAAATAATATATTAAATAATAACAGATAGGGACAGTTTTGATAAATTACTTATCTGGAGACGCTTTGATCCTAAAATTAATTATAAACGTATTTGGTATCTGTAAACGCAAGAGAGAAATAACATTTTCCCTAATTGAATTCCATAGTTTCTGTGTCTAGCTTAGAAATTCGGCTTTCAGTAGTCCAGTGAGAAATTATCTGGATTTGGACGATGTATATTAATGACACTGTTTGGAAATTATATTGCAATTAATAGGTCTTATGAGCAAAGATTAGGCAATTGCGTACATAGGCAACAAAATGTGCAACAAAATTAAAATTAATTAAAGAGTTGATTGGTTGGTCCGTTACTTTGTGACAGTACATTTTAACAATAAAATTACTTAATTACTTTGTTACTGACACTAAACATATTTTTGTAAAGATTTACAAATGCATTAACGCAATTTCGTAGTACAACTATATTTTCAAACGCCTAACTAGGATTTAGTGAAGCGTTTGAAAATGTAGTTGTACTACGAAATCGCGATAACGCATTTGTAAATCTTTATAAAAATATATTTATTGTCAGTTAACAAAGTAATTAAGTAATATTATTGTTAAAATTAATTAGTTGGTTCTTAGTCTAAAATTTAGAAATATATATTAGAGGCATTCAAATGGACTTTAAAAAAATAGTAAAATATTATCTATTCTCTCCTCTCCGCAAGTTTAACTTCAACTCCTTATCAAAGTAAAAACAATGTCCAATTTTTAAAAGTGAGTCTTACTGAAACTGATATATGAGTGTTATAAAAGTCGCTTAATATATTTACAGTGGTAAATCCTTACATTAAGAGCAACTTCGAAAATATATTAGAGAGATTTTGCAACGCTTATTTTTCACATGCCTTAGTCCTTATTGTTATCTCAAGCATACGCAGTATTAACGCGAAGGAATTACAAGGTTAGGTTAGTATTCATCTTCTATCAACTTAGAGGATTTTTTTTCATCCATTTTATGGTTAAGCACACCGGTTATTGGTATCTTATGGGTCAACACAATTAAAATTTTCTCTAGCAGGTTTCTATCACTTTCTTCAATATTTCCAAGGCAATACAAATGTGTCAGTGCTATTTGCAATAAAAGATTATCATTTCAATTTTACTGTATTTTCTTAGTAGTTTGTAAACCTAAGTAGGAAAAAAAACAGGCCCTACCATAACAGCGATAAGAATAACGAACTTCAAATAACCTCTTTTATAAGTTTCTAAATAAGGGAAATAGTTATCTTTAATAGAGGATTCTCTTACTTTGTTTCAATACTGCACAAGCTCCGAATGGTGGGCGCATGCTTCAAATAACGATAACATTTGAGTCCTTATATTTAATTTTTTCCCTTTAATACTGCGCAAGCTTCAAACGGTGGGCGTATGCTTTAAATAAAGATAAAGACAAAGGCCTACCAAAAAAGCGTTGCAAAATCTCTCTATTGATAAATAACGCTCCTCTGTAAGCAATTGGAACATCGATCTTGAAGATTTAGGTTTTTTTTAGCAGGTACGCCAATGGTTCCTATAAACAGACACGTCAAAAACAAGTGATTCGTACTTTGAATGTTAAATGTTGTCATGTTTAAAATATAAAATTGTGTTGTTGTTGTGTTATAATAAATTTTAAAAAAATATGGCAGCCAGTTTAATGAAGCTCCTGAGGCTGTAGAAACTACATTAAAATATCAAGAAATTATTATGAATTATTACCTGGCGAAAGTATCATACACAAAGAATCCTCCATCCAGACCTCAGATTATGCTTAACATCTATCACTACAGTTTCGTTAAAAATTACTTACCGCTTATTATGGCGGTAAGCAACGGCACAGTGTAAAAAGATACAGGATACATATTTTTTCTTACTGATTGCTAAATTGAAGGATAGGAATTTTGAAAAATATTCTGCACAGTACACTTGTTTGTCTACACTGTAGAAAACACATATTAGAAGCAATTTTCACCTTAAATTAATATTACAAAATCAACTCTCTATTTTTAATTTTAGAAAGTATTAAAACTAACTTTTAATCTGTTAAAAGTTTAAAATTCTAAAGAAAAAGTCTTGCTCGGCCTCAAAATTTAGAGAACTATTAACATACGTCAACGAACTAATAGGAATCCTGCAGTATCCACAGTTACGACGAAGGAGCGTAAATATCTTCAGAAATTATTTACTGTGATTAGTTTATACACGTATTAACAGAAATTTTCTATGGTTTTCTCTTGAATATTACGTTGTTTAAGAAAAATAATTGTTACCAAAGAATCTAACCTAAAAAAATAACATTTGTTTTAAACTAAAATACAAGCGTCCATAAAGGAACGAAGTTTTAAAACAGCACGAATAAAAGAAATAGTGCATGTTTCATTACTAGAATTTTAACTACACACACACTACTTTCATAAGATATTTTGCATAAATTTTTTAATTTTCCTATTTTATGACATTGTAAAAATGTTCTGAAATAATATAATAATGAGTGTGTAATTACAACAGAGTATGTCGCATAGTAGAAAATAATGTATTTATGGACAAAAATCGCCTTACAACTCAATTTTGATTCGGCTACAATACTTTTTTTTTTCTTATGCTTCATCCAGCTTTAGTATCTCACTGCTATAATTAAGAAAAAAAACCGTCCAAGTGCAAATCCGACTTGCGCAAGTAGTGTTCCGTACGTTGAATGCTTCTAAAATAGAAATTTTTGTTACGGAGGTATAAAATGATTCATGATTTCACAAAAAAGATATACCCCAAATGAGTATTCAACAAAGATTTTTCCCGATCTTTACTGAAAACTTGATCTACCATGAAATTTTTGTTTTTTCTTTCATATACCAGATAAATTATTAAAGGTAATGCACTCATGATAGTTCCTATATTAGTGCCAAATTTTAACTTTCTATGTTAAATAGTTTTGGAGAAAATCAGAAGTGACAGAGAGACGGACAGATAGATAAACAGAGAGACGGACAGACAGATGGACAGACAGACGGAGAGAGAGGCACCGAAGTGATCTTATAAGTGTTCCGTACGGAACAATAAAAGGTAACACGTAGGCTGAAAAGTTTTTGGTGGGATACATAGATGTCGCCCTTTTCAAAAAATCCATATGATTTTTAGGAAGTACCAACCTTCAAACTATACGTGTCAAAATTTCATGACACTTCGACGATTAGTTTACAAGTTACAATGGTTTTACTAACGCTACTGTTTTCAGATGGGAAAAAATACCGTTCAAGCAAAGCAATGGCTAAATAAGTGTTACGGGGACTCTACCCCTGGAAAATCACTCATCATTTACTGATATGCTGAATTTAAACGCGATCGTACAGACACAAATCATACTGAACAGTCTGGACCCCAAATGAGGTGGTTACACCGGAAAACATAAAAAAAATCCACAAAATTGTTTTGGATAATCGTAAAGTTAAACTGCATGAGATAGCTGACACCCCGAAGGTATCAAAAGAACGTGTTGGTCATATTTTGCATGAACATTTTGGCATGAGAAAGCTCTATTCGAAATGGGTACCGTGTTTGCTTACAATAGACCAAAAACAACAACGTATTGATGATTCTGAGCGCTGTTTGTACCTATTTAAGCGCAATAAAAAGGATTTTTTCATACAATATATGACAATGGATGAAACATGGATCCACCACTATACACCGGAATCAAATCGGCGGTCAGCTGAGTGGACAGCAGCCGGTGAAACCCGCCCGAAGTGGCCAGTGGTCGGCTGGGAAGGTTTTGGCCTCTGTATTTTGGGATGCGCATGGAATAGTTTCTAGCGACTATGGTGAGAAGGGAAAAATCACCGATAGCGAATATTATATAAAGTTATTGGTGCGTTTGAAGGTAGAAATCGCAAAGAAACGGCCCCAAATGAACAAGAAAAAAGTGCTCTTTCTTCAAGAAAATGCACCGTATTACAAGTCAATAGTTACGATAGAAAAATTGCATGAATTGAAGTTCGAATTGCTGCCTTATTCTTCAGATTTGGCCCTCAGCGACTATTATCTATTTGCAAACCTCAAAAAACTGCTCGCAGAAAAGAGATTTGGCTCCAATGAAGAAGTTATCGCCGAAACTGAGGTCTATTTTGAAGGCAAAGACAAATCCTTCTACAAAAAAGGTATAGAAATGTTAGAAAAGCGTTGGACTGATTATATCGCTCTTGAAGGAGACTATATTGATGAAGAAAGTCGAATTTTGCAAAAAAAAAATGTGTTTCAAGTAGCTAGACCAAAAACTTCTCAGCCTACGTGTTATATAAAACTCATAATCTCCAAAATTCAAATTCAATACCAAAAAAACAATATTAGTAAAGAAGGAAGTCTTTATATGATTTTATACAAAAACACCCGTCCAGGACACTTATCTCGAAAAGTGCTGATTAAAAAATTTTGAAAAAATTCTCCAATATTCTCCACAGGGTGTAGATTGAATAAAAATTATCCTTTAATAATTTATTTGGTATATAAAAAAAATAAAAATTTCAAGGTTATCAGTTTTCAGTAAAGATCGGAAAAAAACTTTGTTGAAAACCCATTTAGGGTGTGTTTTGTGAAGTCTTTGATTATTTTATACCTCCGTAACAAAAATGTTTATTTTAAAAGCAATCAACGTATCGAACACTAATTACGCAAGTCCAACTTGCACTTGGCCGGTCATGTAATTATTATAATTATAGCTGTGAGATACTAAAGCTGGATGCAGCTTAAGTATTTAAAAAGATATATTGTTACCGGACCAAAATTAAGTTGTATTGCGCTTTTTGTCCATACATACTACATTATTCCTGTTGTGCGTCGCCTGGAAGTCACTATAGGTAATATATGTTCGGTATTTTGATTGAAAAAAAACTTAGTCTCATTCCCAATTCATGCATCTCTATTTCGACGATGTATTCAGATGATATGTAAACTGATCTTAAAAGAATAACAACTATGAATGAAATTTATTTTCCTTTTCCTGTTAATATTAACTGAATCATTAAGTTCGCCAGCCTTCATAGCTCAGTGCGTAGAGTGCACTAAAGATACGAAAGTTCAAGCTATAATCCCAGTACAGTAATAAATTGTAAAAATATTTTTAAAATTTTGAAAAATATTATAAAATTACATCCGATGACTAAGTTTGGAGATACTAAAATAAAAGTAAGCTTTAAAAGTAATATAATTTGTTTATTTTCAATATTTAAAATATATTACAAATATTCCAAAAAATTTTCCTGGATTATATCGGCTAGGATTTTGAAAATCATTTATAACTGTAAACTTAAACAAAAAATAAAATGACGAGTGCGTCACTGCAGCAGATTCAATTCTGGCACTTCGAATGCTATAGAATTTCATTATAAACATATCTAACGATATGAAATCATTAATATTAAATTAGGCTGATTAATACCACAAATAAACACTAGTATGGTTCTCCATCATATTAAAATTAAACGCCATTTAATTTACGAGTATTATTCATTAACAGATCCAATAAATTATCAGTGTCTATAAATTTATGTAAAATATCTCACTTATTAGAAAATAGATTGCAAACAATTACTATACAGAATATCTGAAATTAGTTTGCTATATTCCTGGGGCATATTCTAAACATGAAAATAAAAAAAATCATATAAATGTCGGTAAAGGAGCAAAATAAGTCTTTCTGCAACATCTTAAAAACTGTTATAAATATGGTTAAAGATATTTCTCTTTCAAAATTTCTAGAACTTCCTTGAAAAAAGATTGTGGAAATTAAACAGCACTCCTGCCTTAAGCCTTCCTTAAGCATTTATACAAAATAGAGTTTTTCATGTAGTACTATTTGTATATCACAGCATGAGAAAGAAAAGTGATGAGGTTAAAAAATAAACTAGTGAACAAACGTAGTAATCAAAATGTAACAAAAGCTTGCCAAAAAAAGACTTGGCAATAAACTGAAGACAAAAGTAAAACTTTGAAACTAGACCGAGAAAAATATAGTAAGTAAAGTAGTCAAACTAAAGCAATAAAACTGGTAAATAAACTTGTAAGAAACAGAAAAACAATTGTCCCTATTCGAA
>CM032446.1:215717926-215755426 GCA_019049505.1 Pachyrhynchus sulphureomaculatus
ATTGATTTGTGGAAAGATGGAAAATCCTACAGAAATATAGGAAAAATTGTTAAAAAGTCGCATGCTACTGTTCAGTACATTGTAAACCAGTATAAATCAATGGGTTACTATAAAATTCGACCACGCTCCGGTCGTCCCAAGAACCTGACTCCACGTCATTTTCGAAAAATGTTTGTTTATAAACAGCGAGAAATTGTTTACACAGGGCAGGCTACAAGGGGTGTGCAGCTAGGAAGAAGCCGTAAATTTCGGAAGCTAATTGCAAAAAGCGGTTAATTTTTGCTAGGGAATACATTACTAAACCTCCTGAATTTGGGGAATCCGTAATCTTTAGTAGTAAAACTAAAATTAACCTTTTTGGGTCTGATGGCAGAACTAAGTTTGGAGAAAGAAGAATACGGTATTCGATATTAACAACATTTGTTCCACTGTGAGACAAGGGGGTAGCAGTGTTCTTCTTTGGGGATGCATGTCCGCAGGAGGGGTTGGAAATTTACATTTTATTAATGGTACCATGGATCAGCATGTTTATCTGAACATTTGGAGAGACAATTTAAGAGAAAGTGTCCAAAAATTAGCACTCGAAAAAATATAAATTTTCCAACAGGACAATGATCCGAAACGTACAGTAAACTTGGTGCAAGAATAGATGATTTATAATGTACGATAGCAGCTTTATACACCTCCGCAATCACCCGATGTTAACCCCATCGAACATTTATGGGAGGAACTTAAATGGCGCATTCGCAAACATAAGATAGAGAAGAATTAAAAAATAGAATATTGAACGAATGGGAGAACACGCCATATTAAACTTCAATACTAGCGACACCTATGGACTATCTCTAAAACGTCTTAGTTACACCTTAAGCGCGAATATTTAAAAGTATGTATGGTATGTCAGCTTATCTGACTATGTCATCTTAAGCACAACTGCCTTAAGGGAAATCGTTATCCTTTATCAAGGTTTCTCTTATTTATTTCAATACTGCGCAAGCTCGAAACGGTGGATGCATGCTTCAAATAACGATAACAGCTGAGTCTCTATATTTATTTTCTTCCCTTTACTATTGCGCATGCTGCAAATAAAGTTATAGACAGTGCAACATGCAAACTGCAAAATAAGCTTTGCATTTGACGTTAAGAGAGATCCGAGGTAATAGTTTTTAATCATAGTGAGACATAAAACAATATATGAAAAACTAAATTTATGACAAAGCTGTTAACGGCTACTACTACAGTTTGTACTACTAGTTATTATAACAGTCTGTATGAAAACTGAGGGGTAAATTGATTTACACAATACTTTCTTTGTAAACACGCTGTTCTAAGATGACACAAACAAAGACCAATGGAAATTTATAAGCAATATAATACTCTTATTTCTCCTAGGGCGATGAAATAGCTACATTAAATACATTGTTCAACGATAAAATGGTAGTTTTTTTTTCAGTTACCGTATACCAACTATGGCATTACTTCATATTAAATTTTAATTTTGTTGCTTTAAAATTAGTATTTACATTGCTTCAAAACAAGCTTTAATTAAAACAAGAAGAAGAACACTTACTCTTATTATTTTATATTTTAAACAGCATAAACAAATGAATTTTTTGCAATTAAAAATAATTGTTTCGTTCTAAAATTAGGCACTTTTAAAATGGACAACACAAGAACTTAGAATTATAACTTACTAAAAGAGGTATTGCTCACTTTTAATGCATATTTTACATAAAAACATATACGAGAGTGGGCAGAAAAGTTTCGTAAATAACAAGGTAAATAACATTTTTTCACAAAAACAATTTATTTCTTAACATAACCTCCATTGAGCTCCAGCGAGATTCCAATTTTTTTATTCCTCCGAAAAAAAAAATTGTTTGAGCTGTACATAATACTCGTTAAAAGCACAAATTACTTCCTCAAATGACGAAAATTTCTTTCCCCCAAGCCACATCTGGGAGGTAGGGTGGGTGGGAAACTATTTTGAAACTCAGCTAAAGCAGTTTTGCCATTGCAACGGCCGATGTGTGAGCAGCTGCATAGTTCTGGTGAAAGAGCACTTTTCTAAGCAATAATCTTGGTCGCATCAGCTTCATCTCACTATGCAGAAGGGCCCATAACGTTGCGTATTTGGAGCCAGTCACTATTTTATCCTTTTCCAAATAGTCAATCATGATGATTCCCTGTGGGTCCCAAAGAACAATTGCAATAACTTTTCCTGCCTATAAAACGGTTTTCGTCTTTTTCGATGCACTTTTACTTTCGCGAACACACTGTTTTGACTGCTGCTTTGTCTCCGGGGTGTATGTTTTGTCTACAGTCATAAAACGACACCAGAAGTCCTTCGAATAATGCTGCAACTTTGCCTGGCACGATTATCAAATATCTTTCAAAGTGCCTTTTTGGTCAGAAATCAGCAAACTCGGCACCCATCGCGCATTCTACTTTTTGATTTTTAGGACTTCATGCTTAGTTTTGCCAGTACTAATGTATGCTGCACCAGTTTGGTGTGGTATATCGGACACACAGACATACAGACCGTAGCGAATGCAAAATAAAATACTAAGACGCCTGACATTGAGCGACAGGTACATAAGAATTAGAGACTTACATAACATGACCAACATGCAAACTGTAAGAGAATACTTAGACGAAACAGCAGAGATATTTTACAGACATAAAACAAATTGATTGACTTTGACGCAAGATCTGACACAAATCAGAATGGTACATAACCCGACACACAAACCAGTGTATCATAGATCATTAATTTACTTCGAAGCTCCATAACTATTTCGCGACGAGTGCAAATTGGAAGAATTCTGAGAAGCCAAATAAAAAACTTATGTACAGGGATTCGAGGCTCAGCTCATAAAGTATCTAAAGCGCGTCTAAAGCGTAATAAAAGCACGCCGCAGTACGCTGACCTAAAGCTGGTGAGTGTCGGGTACCTGTGAAGAATTAAAGTAAACAACTTAAAAGTATACCAGAAAGCAAAAAGACTAGCAGTTGGACGAACATTTGATCAAATTGAACTAACTATCCTCTAAATAACGTAATTCTTATAAAAGTGTAAAAAATTAATAAAAAGTTTTAAACAAAGTACAATAGTGCAGTGAAAAATGCTAAATAAAATTCATAAACGTGTAATATATATATATATATATATATATATATATATATATATATATATATATATATATATATATATAGAATAAAGAAAGAAAGCAAAATGTTGCCGTATCTACCAAAATTATTAAAAATACAATCTTAATTGGGGAACTCGGCAAATTTGGGCGTGATAGGGGATCACACAATTTTCATTAAGCCGCCAATATTTCGGTCCTGGATTGGGACCTTCTTCAGAGCAGAACTGAAAAGAAGAACAGAGCGTATTCACTGATAGTGTCTGGGACAACTTTAAATTAATGATGTTATCATTAGGTTGTTATAATAAATAAAATTAGTGTGGAACAAGAATAAGATATTAGTCATAGTAAGTTAAAAAACTCACATGAGAAGTGCAAAGATTTCGTTAGCCTGAATGGCCGTAGGTTATACATAAAAAAGTTGTTACATATAAAAGTTGGTTAATCCATAAAATATACAAAATACACATTAAAACACTGTAGACAAAATTCTAAAAAACAAATTTAACACATGGATGTAATTGGGAACCTTGGATGTTGAAAACATCGTTAATTATTTCACTTGTGACCACCACATATGGCCACCGCCATTTAGGAACAAATGACAAGAACGACAGGAGACAGCTACCCGACAGAGATAAGGGGTTTAGTCAAGAAGACTCAATTAACCAGAATGCAGGGTCGACACCTGGAAGGAACCGATAGAAAAGGAAGTACAAATATTGGACCCTAAGTGAAAGAGAGGTAGCCAACTGAGCGACCAAAACCACCCGGTATGTAATAGCGGAAGGATAAAACACACCCTAATTATAAGTAAATGGTGAGCGAGGGAGCGAGAGAGAGAGTGACAATAATGGGAGCAACGAAGAAGAAAATTATCTAGTGAATTAATTATTAATTTATTAATTTCTTGTTGGAATCTGATTGGAGGAAGAGATTGTTGGCAAAAAACCAATGAAGACTCGAGGCACCAGGAAGTGTAAGAGAGGTGACGCAAGGTACTGTCAATGGAAGGAAGACAGTAATCGCTAGGTGCAAAAGATGGCCCAGATAAAATGGAAGGAATCTGTAAAGCTTAGAATCAAAGAGAACCGTAAATAGAGAGAGGAAGGAGGAGAGAAACCCTGGAAATTACGGAGCTAAAAAAAGAGACGACCAACGCGGTTCAGATGGATCATAAAGCACTTGAAGACAGGGACTAATTTTATTTATTATAACAACCTAATGATAACATCATTAATTTAAAGTTGTCCCAGACACTATCAGTGAATACGCTCTGTTCTTCTTTTCAGTTCTGCCCTGAAGAAGGTCCCAATCCAGGACCGAAATATTGGCGGCTTAATGAAAATTGTGTGATCTCCTATCACGCCCAAATTTGCCGAGTTCCCCAATTAAGATTGTATTTTATATATATATATATATATATATATATATATATATATATATATATATATATATATATAATAAAAGAATAAAATTCTGGATTTCAATCCGTTCGTCTAACAATGAATTTGCACGACGTTTCGCCAAAATCTTATTTGGCATTTTTAAGTGCTCCCGCTGATGCTGCTACTCGATTCTGTGATCTTGCTGCTACTGCTGCTCGAAGCTAACTGAGTTAGCTTTGAGCTTGAGTTTTAGAAGAAAAGAATTGTGTAATATTAACTATGAACCACATGTACCTGACTATATCGAGCTGGATTTTTTAACAAATTATTTTTCCCTGTAGAAAATAAACTAGATCCCCACATAAATAAACAAATCATAACAAAAACATATCTTACAAAGCAAGCAAAAAATAAACTGCCATTTAAGGATTTACCGACAACGGCACTATTATATAATCACGTACAGGTTCAAATACCAAGGCAGAACAGCAGCTGCCGCAAGGATTCTCTATGGATGAGAAGCTGTAAAGCATTCTGTATCCACAGAACTTGAATATGTAGGTAAATATATATATATATATATATATATATATATATATATATATGTATATATATATATATATATATATATATATATATATATATATATATATATATATATATATATCTATATATATATATATATATATATATATATATATATATATATATATATATATATATATATGTATATATATATATATAAAGAGTAAAGAGATTTTTGAATTTGAATTCGGCTTAGTTTTACTGCGTCGTTTTGTTCCTGGTGTTTTGTCTTTCTTTAGCAATAGCTATATTTTTTCTCTGTTGTAGCAGTTAAAAAATGTAGTGTTAGTCTATTCTTTTTGAATTTAAATTCAATAGTACGGAACGTTTTGCCATAAGATCTGGTGGATTTGTAAATAATTATATCTTTCTAAAGGATGCATAAGATTGCAGGTAAAAATGACCCCTCAGCAATACCTGGAAGGCAATTACTTAATTATTTTTTACGATAATCGAAATAGTTATGCTGACCTTGGAAATTACATTCTTTGCCTAATTAATATAAGGACTTGTTTTTAAAAATATGATTGTTTAAAAAAAAATCGACAAAATTATTTACCAAGTGCTTTGTTTGCGTGCAAGCAATTTTAAAAGAAAAACTTAGTTTCACATTCTCGTACTACACAATCACTTAACGCATTACAATTCGATATATTAAATGATAGATACTATATTAATCACAAAAAAGTTAAACAGAGAAAAAGCTTTAAATTTATTTAATACGGCAACCGGACATTTTTCTTCTACATACTATCCCTTTTAAAATTAATAATCAAACAATAAAATAATTTTCGGATTCCTTGACTCTAAGAGAACTGAGAAGGACATATAATACGATATATGCATGGTAACCCCCCTAGTCCGTTCCTTACCGCTTTAAATACTTATATCTTTCACTATAAAATGGAAAGTATACCCATGGGCAATATGGCTACGGTTTTTCAAGCTGAGGTGTTAGCCATCCTCAGATGTGTAAAAATATAAATCTCGGGGACAAATAATATTAAAATTTCAACCTGCTGCGACAGCAAAGCAGCTATACAAGCTCTTGCCAAATCCACCACGGACAGCTTGCTGATCAGGGAACATATACAAGAACTAAACACATTAGGAGGTAACAACGAAGTTACCCTAGGTATATCGGGAAATGAAATAGCGGACGAACTCGCCAAACGAGATACCTTGGAGGACCCACCTCAACAGGTTGTAGGAGTTCCATTCGCTTTCGGTAAAAACAAAATCAGGAAATGGTTGGATAAAGAACACCAATTCTCTTGGACTACAGGAGCGGGGTGTCGTCAAGCCAAACTCCTTATGAAACAAACTACGACAGGCAGAACAAAGGAACTCTTGTCGATGTCAAAACAAAGGTTACGTCTGAGTATAGGGCTCCTTAAGGGACATGTGGCACTACAGGCCGATCTATACAAACTTAAACTGGCTGAGCGGAAAACATGTCGGCTGTACGAGGAAGAAAGCGAGGACAGTATACACATTCTGTGTGAATGTTCTGAACTAATGGTCAAGAGATATAGATACTGGGGTCAACTATTCTGTGAACCCAAAGATCTATAAGAGGTCAAAGTGAGTAGTCTATGCTTTTTGGCAGAAAATGCCGGACTAGGACTGAGACCCTGACTCGACTCAGTGGGGAGTCACAGAAGAAGTTTTAGATCTAGGTGACACCACGGACTCAAGGTACCACCTACTCATTTTACTACTACTTCACTATAAAATAATACTGGGTGTGGGTATGCTTAAAATTTGCTCATTATCCAACTAAAAGTAAAAAAAATCGCATAATACTATTGAGACACTTCGAAATTTAACTACTACTATCACCCTCACCTCCCCCAAGGAGCAATATCACTTAAAAACTAAGGGTTCCTTTCATACTCCAAACATGACATGTCGTGTAAGAGCTATCGGGTCAACAGATAGATAAACAGACTGATAAGCAGAGCGATGAAAATATGAAAACTATGCTTTTAGGGTCCCTCAAATATGAACAAATGCAAAGATACAGTAAACATAAAACACAGTCGCAAGGGTCCGACTCGGCACCTTTGATCTCAAGGGGCTCGAGTTCGTAATGATCACATGACCTGTCGCCATATTGCTGGTATGATGCCCGCGAGTTTTGAAATATTCAAATTCTTTCTTTCAAGAAAAATCCTATTCTAAAGAATAAAAATTAATTTTGTCGATTGAAAGGAAGAAAAAAAAAACGAGAAAATTTTTTTTAAAAAAACATTTTTTTATCATGGTTTTATTAAAATAGATATACAAAAAACAGGAAAAAAGGCAAAAAATACAAGAAAAAATTATATTTGGCTTCAACACTTTTTGCGGGTTACTCATTTACATATCTCATTGTTGAGTTCATATTTCTCAACTTTAGAGATATTGTTCGGGGGATAAAATGTTCATTTTAAGAATATATCTCTGCATACCTTCAGCTTAGCGCATATAAGGTCAATGATCAAGCTCTTTATATTTCAGCGAATCTCAATAATCTGGAGAGATTGAAAATAATTATAATTATCATTTTAAGATAAAACATAACTCTTTTACAAATAAAATTTATTTGTAATATGAAAGCACAATTATCATAACCTTTATATAATATATTGCATAATAAAAATAAAGAATTATAAATAAATTACCTTTTAGGATCTTTGGGAAATCTGAAAAAACTAACTCCTTTGGACATACAACTGTTAATTCTTTACAAGGCTCAAATTCGACCAACTATGAAATACTGCTCCCAAGTTTGGGGCTTCGCTCCCAAACAGACACTGCATTTGTCGGAGTCTGTTCAGAGAAGAGCTGCTCGTCTGATTGGAGACCCGTAACTGACCGGCGGCCTTGATTCGCTGGAACATCGAAGAACGGTTGGCGACTTGAGCCTGTTCTACAAATATTTTCATGGAAAGTGTTCGAAGGATGTAGCCCGATTAATTCCTCCCAGAGCGGTGCATAATAGAAATACACGTCGCGCTAATACTTCACATCCATATGAGGTTCAGATCGTTACTCCCCGTACAACGCTTTTCAAGCAGTCTTTTATATGGAATAATTTGCCCAGGGCTGTGTTTTCCACCGATTACAATTGACAGCGATTTAAGAACATCGCTTTTTCGCACACGTGCCGCTCCTAGAGCGCTTTCGAGACTTCCCTGAAGCATGTGTGCTAGACCCATAAAAAAAAAAACATATTTTTACTAACTGCACAACAAAAACTTTCTCTTGACACTTGTTTTATAATTATTTTCAACTACAACGTCAAACGAGTCATCGACTTGTTGGAAAAATATTAATAATGAATTTCGGAGCACGTTATAAAAGGATTCTTCTTGAAATCCAGATGTAAACAGAACCCGCGACCGCGCTGGCAGCCATGTTGTTGGTATAATAGCTGATGCATAAAAATTTTCTTGAGGGTAGCTACTATGTTTTATGTTAACTGTCGCAAAGATGTCGAAGGGTTATTCTTTTACAAATATAAAACTTCTCTCCTTTACAGGAACTAAAAATAAGGGTACTCTATAGCGTAGAGACTTTATACCATACTTCAGAATTTTTTTCTTATGAGGAATTTGTCGAAAGAAATAAAAACCTACAATAACACTATTTTTTATTTAACAAATAAATAATTTAAACTGAGTAAAAATTAAAGGAAAATATCTGTTTCTGAAATGTTTATAAAAGAGACGAAACTGTGTATAAAAACATAATTAGTTCATTATACGATGGTATTTGTCCAACCGTTATAATTTGTAGGTTAGTGAGATATACATACTCGGAAAATTGTTAGTGCACTCTTGGGTATCGCGTGGAAAGAGTGGTTTTTTTAATGGGTGTGTTAAGCGCTAGCCTAACCGCATATAGGTGTCAACACGAATTACACTATTGAATAGATTTAAAATTCTTTTTATTTTGGTATTGTATTCGTGGGAAAATCGCATTACGAAATTTTTGCTGTTCTATGTTTTAGGATTCTTATCTAACGAAAAAGCAAGTCACTCATTTCTGTCGGCTTGTCGCACAGTAGGAAAAAATAGAAAAAATTCGAGGCACTCCACAAATCTAAATCCAACGACGGTAATCTTTTTTTTAAATCTTCTTGGTATAACATATATTAAATGCAGAAAGTACTAAAAATGTAAAATCTGTCAAGGCACTTTTTTAAAAAAGAAAATAAGACATTAGTGTCAGCATAGAAGTACTTTAATGAAGTAAAATTCGTATCTGAGTAACAAAAAAGAAATAAATGCAACACACAACACACTTGATGTTGAAAAGTCAAAAAAACACAAGTCGATTATTAGAGTCAATTGTCCATGGTAAATGATTTACGACTGCTTAGATTTCTAATTTTTAGTTTAGCGAGCTATCGTGAAATATATTTTCAGACTTTAGTTTTTTGTTAAATTATTGTGTTTTTTTTTTGACCTTTCATCGACTGCGTAATTTATTTCTTTTTTGTTACTCAAACACGAACGTTGGAACTAATGATTGATGATCTTTTCTTTTGCAAAAAAGTACCTTGACAGACTTCATATTTTTAGCACTTCCAGCATATAATATACGTTATACCAAGAAGATTAAAAAAAGATTACCTCCATTGGATTAGATTTGCGAAGTGGCTCGAATTTTTTCCATTTTTTCTCATTGTATGTCGGTCTGGTGACACAATAACTCTCGAACAAAATAAAATATCAACTTCAACCTTGATACATATACAATATCTAATAAAAGGATAGTTTTCGAGCTTAAAGTAAAGGGGATGAAAGGGGTGGAGGCCGATATATTTTCGTATGATTTTGGTAGTAATATGGTAAATTTTTCTGGCCTTTTGTTGAGACAATAAACTAATATTATGCATATGTGTTTATAGTAATACATAAAAGGGGCCCAAGAAACGGGGGAAGGAGATTAGAGGGGTTGTTTCCTATATAGAGCGTTGTATGTCCTTTTTGGGATTTCTAAAGCCGAAGCCGAAAATTGTTAATTTTTTTCGTTACTTTCAATTTTAACCCAAGAAAAGGGTGAAGTCGTTGATATTAGTTAAATATTGTATTTTAAAAATTGTTTCAGGTTTTATGGTTCATATAATTTACAAATTTTAAGCGTACTATTTATAGTAAAATATATAAGAAGTTAATGGAGAGGGGTAGGGAGTTCAAAGGGTTGCCTCACATATATTCTACTATATGTCAGTCTCAGAATCGTTGGACTGGGAAAATTTTGCTAGTGATTGCAAGGCTCTCCATAAATGATTCTAGGTCTTGTACCACGTAGGCTGAAGAGTCATAGATGTAGCCTTTTTAACAGATTCATATGATTTTTTAGGAAGTACCAACCTTCAAATGATATGTGTCAAAATTTCATGACATTTCTATGATTAGTTTACAAGTTACAGTGGTTTTAGTGACGCTACATTTGATATTTTCAAAACAATGGAAAAAATCAAATTTCGTGTGTTGATTAAACATTGTTTTTGATGGGAAAAAATACCGTTCAAGCAAAGCAATGGCTTAATAAGTGTTACGGGGACACTGCCCCTGGAAAATTACTCATCATTTACTGGTATGCTGAATTTAAACGCGGTCGTACAGATAAAAATAATGCTGAACGCTCTGGACACCCATATGAGGTGGTTACACCGAAAAACATAAAAAAATCCACAAAATTGTTTTAGATGACCGTAAAGTGAAATTGTGTGAGATAGCTGACACCTTAACGATATCAAAAGAACATGTTGGTCATATTTTGCATGAACATTTGGGCATGAGTTCGAGATGGGTACCGCGTTTGCTCACAGTGGACCAAAAACAATAACGTGTTGATGATTCTGAGCCTGTTTTAAACGCAATAAGAATGATTTTTTTCATGGGATATGTGAAACGTGGATCCATCACTATACAACGGTATCAAAATCGGCAGTCAGCTGGGTTGACAGCAACCGGTGACTCAACAGTCGACTGGGAAGGTTTTGGCCTCTGTATTTTGGGATGGACATAGAATAATTTCCATCGACTATGCTCAGAAGGGAAAAACCATCAATAGCCAATATTATATAAAGTTATTGGTGCGTTTGAAGGCAGAAATCGCAAAGAAACGCCGCTAAATGAACAAGAAAAAAGTGCTCTTTCATCAAGACAATGCACCGTGTCACAAGTCAATGATTACGATGGCAAAATTGCATGAATTGAAGGTCGAATTGCTTCCTCATCCACCGTATTCTCCAGATTTGGCCCCCAGCTACTATTATCTATTCGCAGACCTCAAAAAAATGCTCCTGGGAAAGATATTTGGCTCCAATGAAGAAGTTATCGGCGAAACTGAGGTATAAAAATGTTAGAAAAGCTTTGGACTGATTGTATCGCTCTTGAAAAAGACTAGATTGATCAATAAAATCGCACTTTGCAAAAAAAAAAAAAAAACGTGTTTTAAGTAGCTAGACCAAAAACTTTTCAGCCTACGAGTTATTGAGGTTGCAAGTATAACAGTATCATCCGCATATCTAAGGTTAGTTAGCTTTTTTCCACCGATTGTTACACCCTCACTCCAGCCATCCATTATATATTCACTATATATGTTAATAAGTAGACAGAATGTAGCCCTATCTGGCTCCGGCATCTAAGAGATAGAAACACATTGCCCTTAGCAAAATGACAAGTAAACACAACAAAAAAAATCCTTTATAAATTAAAATCACTTTACAACCACACAAATCTTTGTACTATTCTAACAAAATGAAGTAAAATTTATTATATTTCCCAGAGATGAGTATGTCGAGTTTTCTTATGCTTTTTCCTATTTTTTTCTGATGAATAAGTGTAATAAAGGGCCCCCAAAAACAACAATTTTTGAACACACTACTTAGCAATAAGTACTTTAATGTTACATATAAAATAGGGTTGTTCTTTACTTTTAATCTAAAAAATACTGATAATCTACTGTAATTGTAGCCCTGATGAAGAAAATGAAATATTTTCGAAAGCTTGGCGTAGCTAAAAAAGGGGTTAGGCAGAGATGTGTGCTGTCGCCCAAACTTTTCAATATTTACAGTGAGCACATAGTGAGGCGTATTTTGGAGAACTGGTCTGGTGAAGTGAAGCTGGGTGGCGTTAGCATAAGTAACTCCCGTTTTGTTGGTCATACTCTCTTAATTGCTGGGAATGAGGATGAGTTGGTGTCGCTGATTGACAGATTAAAAAATATTAGCGCAGAGTATGGACTGGATCAATACAAGCAAAACTAAAGCGATGCTAGTCCACAGGGCAAATGACAGCGAACCAAATGTCGCACATGTCTCTGATTTTAATGTAGTAGACAGGATTATCTGGGGAGCACTAATTAACAATATTGGGTACAATGAAGAAAACCGCAGAAGAATACAATTAGGGAGTACAGCAATGATATAGCTGTCAAAATTTGGAACAGAACAAAAGAAAAATCTGTCTAGTCCTAGTATTCTCTACATTTAAGTGTACATCTAGAAGTTGGACAGTTCGAACAGCAGACTGAAAACGAATAGATGCGTTTGAAATGTTCTGCTGGCGGAAAATGTTGAAAGTCTCCTGGGCTGAATATCGAACCAACGTGGCCATTCTGAACGAAATTAGGCCCATTCAACCGCTACTAACTACAGCGCTTGTTGGAATAAGGCGGTTCTTTGGTCATTTGGCTAGAAGCGTGTACATGGAAAAATTGATTATCTAGCGAAAAAGCCTGAGTGCAGTAGAAAACGAGGCAGATTTTCCATGCTCTGGATGGATACCGTAGAGGGATTTTTAGTGTTCCGTACGGAACACTTATAAGATCACTTCGGTGTCTGTCTGTCTGTCTGTCTGTCTGTCTGTCTGTCTGTCTGTCTGTCTGTCACACCCGATTTTCTCCGAAACTATTTAACATAGAAAGGTGAAATTTGGTAATAGTATAGGAATTGATGGCCTCATCAGAGCCATGTAGTTTTGAGAATTAAATTTTGACTTAAGGGGTTAGTTTTGGGGGATGAAGTCAGAAGTGAAAAAAAAAATTTTTTACTAGGTCATCGAGTGTGGTGTCAAATGAAAGCTTGTGAAAACACGAGTAAAAAATATATATATAATATTATACTTGCGCGCACTTTTCTTTGCATTATTTTTAAAAATTCGCGAAAAATCGCTGTCCCGTTCCTTATCTCGAAAAGTACTTATCAAAAAATTTCGAAAAAATTCTAGAATATTCTCCACGGGGTGTAGATTGAACGAAAATTATCACGAGTGCATTACCTTTAATAATTTGTATGGTATATAAAAAAACAAAAATTTCAAGGTCATCAGATTTCAGTAAAGTTTGGAAACAAACTTTGTTGAAAATTCATTTGGGGTGTGTTTTGTGAAGTCACTGATCATTTTATACCACCGTAACATAAATTTTGACTTAAGGGGTTCGTTTTGAGGGGTGAAATCGGAAGTGAAAAAAAATTTTTTTTACTAGGTCATCGAGTGTGGTGTCAAATGAAAGCTTGTGAAAACACGAGTAAAACATATATATATATATATATATATATATATATATATATATATATATATATATGTATATATATATATATATATATATATATATATATATATATATATGTATATATATATATATATATATATATATATATATATATATATATATATATATATATGTATATATATATATATATATATATATATATATATATATATATATATATATATATATATATATATATATATATATATATGTATATATATATATATATATATATATATATATATATATATATACATATATACATATATATATATATATATATATATATATATATATATATATATATATATATATATATATATGTATGTATATATATATTTATATATAATGTAATACTTCCGCACACTTTTGTTCGTATTACTTTTAAAAAATCGCTGTCCCCTACCTTATCTCGAAAAGTACTGATCAAAAAATTTTGAAAAAATTCTGGAATATTCTCCACGGGGTATAGATTGAACGAAAATTATCACGAGTGCATTACCTTTAATAATTTATTTGGTATATAAAAAAAACAAAATTTCAAGGTCACCAGTTTTCAGTAAAGATTGGAAACAGATTTTGTTGAAAAACTCATTTGGGGTGTGTTTTGTGAAGTCACTGATCATTTTATACCACCCTAACAAAAATTTTTATTTTAAAAACAATCAATGTACGGAACACTAATTGTGCAAGTTCAACTTGCACTTGACCGGTTTTTTGCATTCTAACGTGGAATGGAGCCACAGGAAATCGATTAAAGTGGCAGAACACTATCAGAAACGATATATTCATGATATTCATGGTTGCTTGATTACTATACTTCCATAAAAATGTTGGATTGAGGACGATATATATATATATATATATATATATATATATATATATATATATATATATATATATATATATATATATATAACACGGTATTCTAGATTGTCACCAATTTTATTTTTAATTTTAATCATAAGATGTGTTTCATGTCCAAAAAAGTTTTCCCTTTATCCGTCAATTTTCATTGAATCTAAAATTCTGAAAAATCGTAAATAATAAAAGTCGTTTTAAATTATTTAAAAAAAAAAA
Source organism: Pachyrhynchus sulphureomaculatus (assembly GCA_019049505.1). NCBI lineage: Eukaryota > Metazoa > Arthropoda > Insecta > Coleoptera > Curculionidae > Pachyrhynchus > Pachyrhynchus sulphureomaculatus. The sequence goes on from CM032446.1 coordinate 215,732,688, forward strand.
CTTCTAGAAACGTCCTATAAAAGTTCATTTTCTCTCTTGCTCGTGGAATCTCACGGACAACAAAATATCTTAAATTTTATCTGTAAACTTATAAACCTTTATTTGTTGAGACATAAATATGTTATAAGAAAAAAACGGCAACAATGCAAAACATAAATAAAATGATTCCAATGGTATAAATAGATGGTACTTGGATTAAGTTACTCTTTACCTTGAGGGAGTCAAATTCATTACGTAGGAGTATTTAAACAAGGTTAAATTTTTTTTATTCATATTTCACCATAAACCCCTTTCCTTCCAACGGCAAGACTTGGTTTGACCGAAAATGCAAAGAAGCTGTTGATTCTAAACGTCTTGCCTACCGACAATGGCGTGAAAATCCTAACACCATAAATCATTACACCTTTGTTCGTGCCGGGAACAAATGCAAAGGAACTATCGATGAAACCAAGGAGGCATACAATCAACGAATTAGAAACAAACTTCTCGCTTGTCCCAACAATTCCAGGTCCTTTTGGGCAGTTACTAAGGCAGTTAGTCAAAATTTCGCCAAATCTACCATACCACCACTCACACGGCCAGATAATTTCATTACATTTCCATTGTATTTTAATGAACCTAGACAACAAAAAGGCTTCTGGCGCTGATGGAATACCTGCCATAGTTCTCAAAAACTGTGAGAGGGAACTAACACAGTTTTCTGTAGACTTTTCAACCTATCCTACAGAAAAGGAATATTTCCTTCCTGCTGGAAATGTGCCACAGTTCAGCCCATACCTAAAAAAAGGCAAGAAAACTTTGCCAAAGAACTATCGACCGGTCGCATTGCTTTCAATAATATCGAAAGTCATGGAAAAGGCTATCAATCAGCATCTTCTGAAATATTTTGAAGGATTTACCATTATTAGCGATCACCAATATGGCTTTCGTAAACATAGATTAACAGGAGATCTTCTGACTTATGTAACACATGTTTGGAACAACGCAATTGAACACTTTGGAGAATCTCGAGCGGTTGCTCTTGATAAATCCAAGGCATTCGACCGTGTTTGGCACGATGGACTATTGGCTAAGCTTCGCTCTTATGGTATGTCTGAAAAGTTCTGTTTGTGGCTCTCATGTTTCTTCAGAGAGCATTCTTTACGAGTGGTAGTCGATGGATTCACTATCAACGTCGGTGTGCCCCAAGGCTCCATACTATCTCCTACTCTCTTTCTCATTTACGATTTGCTGGAAAAGACCAGGAATCTAATCTACAGCTTTGCAGATGACAGTACGATTATCTCTTCATTCACTTTGAACGCTCGGACATCGTCTACTCAGACGAATATACAGACAGCAGGAAGTCATTCAACTTAACAAAGACCTGGAAGAAATTCTATCTTGGGGTGACAGTAGCCAAGTAGAATTTAACGCTACAAAGACCCAGGCATTTTTTCTAAAAAAGTTAACGTTGCTGAACCCGACATAGTTATCGCGAGGCACTCCATTCCTCTAACATTGTCACTCAATTTGTTGGGCGTTAATTTAGGAGCAAATATGTCCTGGCATGAATATGTCGCAGGCATAGGAAGGAGAGCTTCTCGAAAGTTGGGAATATTATTTTGAACCAAAAAATTTTACACTCCACAACAACTGTTAATTCTTTACAAAGCTCAAATTCGACCAACTCTGGAATACTGCTCCCATGTTTGGGGCTCCTCTCCCAAACATACATTGCATTTATTGGATTCTATTCAGAGAAGAGCTGTTCGTCTGATTGGAGACCCGGACCGGCGGCCTTGATTCGCTGAAACATCGAAGAACGGTTGGAGATTTGACCTATTCTACAAGTATTTTCATGGAAAGTGTTCGAAGGATATAGCCCGCTCAATTCCTCCCAGAGCGGTGCATGTTAGAAATATACGTCGCGCTAATACTTCACAACCGTATGAGGTTCAGGTTGTTACTCCTCTTACAACGCTTTTCAAGCAGTCTTTTATATGGAGAACATCATCCCTTTGGAATAACTTGCTCAGTACTGTATTTCCCCCCGAGTACAATTTACAGCGATTCAAGAACAACGTCAATCGCTTTTTTCCGCACACGTGTCGCTCCTGTAGCGCTTTAGGGATTCCCTGCAGCACGTGTGCTAGACCCATAAAAAAAGTAGATAAATAAAAAATGAAGTGGCTTAAATTAACTTATTCTTTAGAGCGAGACAGTCAAATTTACTATTTATTTTAGAACTGCATGTTGGCAAGGAAAGTATTAGGTAAATCATTTTATCAATTTTTTTCTATGTGTGTGTGTGTCCAGTATTGATTATAGCAGTGACAACTACGAATAAAAACAGGCGGTCGAACGCCTGCTATAAAATTTGCAGAACTAGATGCAATTCATATACATACTCAAAAATAAGACATGTAAAAAGTAGAAACTGCTAGTCTGATTAGGCAGATTCTGTCGAAAAACCCTAATATTAAGCTAGCTTTATTAGGAAATGTTTTGCTGATAATATTAAATCAAATTTATGTATATAAATATATAATGTACTGAAAAACCTGTATTGTAGAAGGTCTTTCATGTTAATTTGTCAAAACATTGCGTGTAAAATTATCAACATTTGTCCATTTTCGCACTTTGACTGTTATCAGTTAGCTTCACCTTTCGTTTGCACGAGTTACTGTTAACATATACTGTTCTTCTATAACGTTATCGTCTGCCATCGTCAGTTAACGTAATAGCCTACTTTAATTAATGAAATCGTTTCTATTTAATGTTATCATTCACGTGACCATATGTCATACAAGTATTTTGTTTTGATATCTAACTACGTGGACACGAACATTCCTCCTTTTTAACCTTTTTGCTTTCACGTTGATGTTATTTCTTTTGATCTTGATATTTGTTAAACACGAGACTGAAAATATCGTCACCTTCTTAATCTTGATCAGTTTGTTTTTTTATTTTTTACGTAGCATTTTTTTCAGGGAATCTAGGCAAGAGATAGCTAATAATTGACATCTAGATTACCGCTTGACAAGTATAATAATTTTACCAAGACTGGCGAATACTTGACCAAGCAAGATCTAAGAGTAACAGAGAAGAGAAAGAGAAAGTCAACAAACTGACAGAAAATCGACGTACGATACGCCAGTACCGAAATCCTTTACAAACAAAGTGTATGGAGAGCACAAAAATAGCATTCTAATGTTTCGTCCAATAAAATATAAATTAGTGGAGTATCGAAACTTGTGTCCAGGACAACCGAGCAACAGAAACACAATTTTAAATAATTAACGTGTGCAATTCTATTGCATGTGGGCAGAAATAGATCGTTTCCAACATTTTCTATCGGTAACAGGAAATGATTCATTTTATTTTGGAGAATGAAGCTGAGTAGTGCAACTTGACTCTGCGGTTTTTAAACCACTGAATTTTCAGCAAGTAAATGTCCGTTTTTATGAGACCGAGTGCATAATTAAAGTGAAACGAGAGATAACGGGAAATTTTCTCATAAAAATCTTTATATTTTTAAGACGTTAATGTAAAGCTTGTTAAATTAAGTAATGCAATGTTATTTTATCTTTTATTTAAAAGTTACTGCATTTTAAAGCTTTTCAATTATATTTTTTAATTTCTTGAGAAGAGGAAATTTTTGAAAGTGTTGCCACATGAAAAATTTTGTTTGACTTATAGAATGAGAAGGGAATTAATTTTTGATTTATGAGCAGTGATGTTTATAAACACATTTTTTTTAGTGTTCCGTACGTAACACTTATAAGATCACTGGGTGTGTCTGTCTGTCTGTTTGTCTGTCACACCCAATTTTCTCCGAAACTAGTTTACCTAGAAAGTTGAAATTTGGGGGTAGAAAATGAATTGATGGCCTGATCAGGGCCATGTTATTTTGAAAGTTAAATTTTGACTTAAAGGTTAAATTATTCTCCCGAAAAGTGGATGGATTCGTTATGATTTCATAAGTGATAATGGTCATAGAGAGTAGTAATAATTATAAAAATTACTTGCAAATTGCTTATTATACATAAAATAACTTATAGTTTTCATTGCATATTGTCTTGAGTAAGATAGTACAAGCAATAGTAGTACGAAGGTGGATTGTTAAGTCTGGTAAATTTCTACGAAATGGCAGGAAATTTTATTAAGCAGTATGGTAGGCGTGATTCTTGTAACGGTTATGTTCAGAGTTTTAAAAGATGGAATGCGCAAATAATTGCGCAGCTAGCGTAGGTCAACGGTGTTATACGATCGTAGAGATGGATAAAACCAAGCAATGATATAAATATTTTCAATTAATAAAGTGGATTACGGCCCAGATAGGAAATTAACTGGAGAACGTTCATGCGGACTTTACACTGTATTGTACGGTTAGAATGCACGGTTGAGGTTTCTTCTGAACAAATGGTCGATAAAATTTATGGTTACGTGATGAAAGATCGTCGAATTGAGCTTCGTGAGATTGCTGAGATAGTACGCATATTATATGAACAGGTACATAATATCTTGCATGAAGTTCTAAAAATTATAAAGCTAACTGTGCGATAGATGCGGCGTTTGTTGACTCTAGACAAAAAACGTACGACGAAGGACATTTCAAAATTGTGTTTGCAAGCGCAACGTTATCTGAAGGACTTCTGGCGTTATCTTATGACTGTCGATGAAAAGTGGATCCACAGTTATATCCCGGAGACAAAAAAGTGGATTGGTTAAGGTGAAAGTGCAGTGAAAAAGAAATTATCGGCGGGATGTGAAAACAATTATTTTTTGGAATTCACAAGACATCATAATGATTAACTATTTGGAAAAGGGTAAAACAGTGACTGTTTCTTATTATGCAAAGTTATTGGACCATATGCACAGTGAATTGAAGCATAAGCGACTAAGATTTAGCGCGCAAAAAAGTGTTCCTTCACCAGAACAAAGTACCTGCTCCCACATCTGCCGTTGCACCCTCACTATTACCCAGATTTGATTCCAAGTAACTTTATTTGTTTCCTAACTTCAAAAATTGGCTTGGAGCAAATAAACTTTTGTTGAATGAAGAGGTTAGCTGTGCTGTAAACGAATATTATGCACAGTTCAAAACATTATTTCTTCTGTGGTAATACAATAATTGAAATCTCACTGAAACAAATGTATTGAGCTCAATGGAGATTATGCTGAGGAATAAATTTTGGTTTAAAAAAAAAAATTTTATTTGGTGGTGAATCCCAGGTGCCTTGTTGTAACATAAAAAACAGATGTTTCGAAAACAAATTTATATTGCAACTAGCCGGGCCCGCGGCTCCGCTCGCGTAGACTTGAGTCACTACTATCGTCACTGCTTATTCCTTATGTTACCCAAAGTAATAAAATAACTCCCATTATTTTCCCTTATCTCCCAATATTTCTCCTTATATTCCATTATCTCTACATAATTTCCATTATCTAGGCTTATCTCTGCTCATCTCTCATTATTTCTCCTTATCTCCCATTATCTCACCTTATTTCGCATTGCCTAGGCTTATCTCGACTTGTCTCGCAATATTTCTCCTTATCTCCCATTATTTTTCCTTATCTCCCATTATCTTACCATAACTCCCATTATCTAGACTTATATCTGCTTATCTCCCATTCTTCCATTATTTATACTTATCTTCCATAACTCACCTGATCTCCCATTATCGAGGCTTATCCCGACTTAGCTCCCCTTATTTCTCCTTATCTCTCATTATCTCACCTTATCTCCCATTATCTAGGCTTATATCGAATTATATAGAACATATGTATAAATTTATAAAAACACGTAAATCGGATAAATGGTTTTCGAGTGATAAGCGCACTAACGGACAGACAGGCAAACAGAGAGATGTTGCATTTTATATATATTATATTCTTTGCTACATGATAATGTTCCATATTTAATGCTTTAGGCAGTGTATTGCAAGAGAACGCGTTAGCGGCAAACTTTTCTCCGACTTGATTCACTATTATCGTCACTGCTTATTTATCACCTAACGTAATAAAATATATCCTATAACCTGGCCAGAGAACATACGTGGTTTAAAAAAAAAGCACGTAAATCGGATAAGTGGTTCTCCAGTGATAAGCGCACAAACGGACAAACAGACAGAGAGACGTTGCATTTTATGTATATTATAGATATCCTTTGCTACATGATATTGTTCCATATTTAGTGGTTTAGGCAGTGTATTGCAAGAGAACGCGCTAGCGGCAAACTTTTTCCGATTTGATTCACTATTATCGTCACTGCTTATTCCTCATGTTACTTAACGTAATAAAATATAGTCTATAACCCGGATAAGTGGTCCTCGCGTGATAAACGCACTAATGGATAGACAGGCAGACAGACAGACAGACAGACAGAGAGACATTGCATTTTATATATATTATAGATTATAGATATTCTCTGCTACATAATATTGTTCCATATTTATTGGTTTAGATTGTGTATTGCAAGAGAACGCGCTAGCGTCAAACTTTTTTCCGACTTCATTCACTATTATCGTCACTGCTCATTCCTTATGCTACCTATCGTAATAAAATATAGCCTAGAACGTATGTATGTTTTAAAAAAAAAAGTACGAAAATCGGATGAGTGGTTTTTCAGTAATAAGCGCACTAACTGACAGACAGAGATACGTTGCATACATATATATATATATATATATATATATATATATATATATATATATATATATATATATATATATATATATACATATATATATATATATATATATATATATATATATATATATATATATATATATATATATATATTATAGATGTAATAAAATATAACCTGATCAGAGAACATATGTATGAATTTAAAAAATCACGTAAATCGGACAAGTGGTTCTCGAGGGATAAGCGCACTAACGGACAGATAGACAGACAGAGAAACGTTGCATTTTATATATATTATAGATATAGATTATTATTATTATTATTATATAACCTGGCCAAAGAATATATGTATGAATTTAAAAAAAGACACGTACATCGGATAAGTGGTTCTCACGTGATAAACGCACTAATGGACAGACAGACAGAGAGAGAGACATTGCATTTTATATATATTGTAGATTATAGATTATAAATATTCTCTGCTACCTAATATTGTTCAATAATTAATGGTTTATGCTGTGTATTGCAAGGAAACACGCTAGCGACAAACTTTTTTCCGACTTCACTCAATATTTTACGTCACTGTTCATTCCTTATACTACCTATCGTAATAAAATATAGCCTATAACCTCGTCAGAGAGAACATATGTATGTTTAAAAAAAAATTACGTAAATCAGATAAGTGGTTCTCCAGTGATAAGCGCACTAACGGACAGACAGACAGACAGACAGACAGACGTTGCATTTTATATATATTATAGAGGATCTATTCGAAAAAAGTTACCTGCGAGGGACGCCTTTTAAGTTTTTACAAGCAGCCACTAGATGGCGCATTTGTTATTGTTAAAACAGTGGCAGCTCAGAATTTAGCCAAGTAATTTGTTTACAGTGAGCGTTTAAAAAATATTATAGCATATGAAACTATAGTTTTCGAAGGATTTTTTCTTAAAAAGAATCATTCTATACGTCCTTTCCGTGATTTTCGCTATTTTTTGCCAAATCTTTTCTTCTAATTATTCCAGGCCGACTTTAGAAATCCCCACAAAAAAAAATCCATTTGCCTAAAATCAGAGCTCCGTGGAGGTCAACCTATATCACTTTTTCGGAAAATCACTTTTTCTACAATATTTGACTGGCGAAGATGTATTTGAAATGTATAATGTCGCCCCACTCTGCTATATAACTATTAAAATTTGTAAATTTCTGTTTGGATTTTTTATTTTTAGAACAACATATATGTTATAAGGTAATATTTTGATATTTATTAGAAATAACAAACAGTGTAATGTTTTTCATTCCTAATAAAAAATTAAAATAAAAATATTATTACTTCTTTGTTCTTGAAATTCGGCTCTTAGGATGTTTCTTTTTCATTTTTAGAACAATATATGTAAGGTAATATTTTGATATATATGTTATATGGCAACACTGTATTGCTTAAAGCTGTCCAGGATTATTTTTAGTGTTCCGTACGGAACACTTACAAGATCACTTCGGTGTCTGTCCGTCTGTCTGTCCGTCTGTCCGTCTGTCACACCCGATTTTCTCCGAAACTATTTGTCATAGAAAGTTGAAATTTGGTAGTAATATAGGAATTGATGGCCTCATCAGAGCTATGTAGTTTTGAAAGTTAAATTTTGACCTAAGGGGTTAGTTTTGGGGGGTGAAATCGGAAGTAAAAAGAAATGTTTTACTAGGTACTCGAGTGTGGTGTCAAATGAAAGCTTGTGAAAACACGAATAATAAATATATATATAATGTAATACTTGCGCGCACTTTTCTTTGTATTATTTTTAAAAAATCGCGAAAAATCGCTGTCCACCCGCCTTATCTCGGAAAGTACTTATCAAAAAATTTTGAAAAAATTCTGGAATATTCTCCACGGGGTGTAGATTGAAAGAAAATTATCACGAATGCATTACCTGTAATAATTTATCTGGTATATAAAAAAAAAACAGAAATTTCAAGGTCATCAATTTTCAGTAAAGATTGGAAATAAACTTTGTTGAAAACTTATTTGGGGTGTGTTTTGTGAAGTCACTGATCATTTTATATCACCGTAACATAAATTTTGACTTAGGCGATTCGTCCTGAGGGGTGCAATCGGAAGTGAAAAAAAAAAAATTTTTACTAGGTCATTGTGTGGTGTCAAATGAAAGCTTGTAAAAACACGAGTAAAAAATATATATATAATGTAAAACTTGCTCACACTTTTCTTCGTATTACTTTTAAAAAATCGTGAAAAATCGCTGTACCCGACCTTATCTCAAAAAGTACTGATCAAAAAATGTTGAAAAAAATCCTGGAATATTCTCCACGGGGTATAGATTGAACGAAAATTACGAGTATCATTACCTTTAATAATTTATCTGGTATATAAAAAAAAACAATATTTCAAGGTCACCAGTTTTCAGTAAAGATCAGAAAAAACTTTGTTGAAAACTCATTTGGGGTGTGTTTTGTGAAGTCACTGATCTTTTTATACCACCCTAACAAAATTTTTTATTTTAAAATCAATCATCGTACGGAACACTAATTGTGCAAGTTCAACTTGCACTTGACCGGTTATTTTATATGTAACGGGAGTTAACCTGGACAACGATTAATAATAAACAGTGTAGAATTTCGTCATGGTCGTGCTTCCGTCAGTGATGAATTTCGTAAAGGTCGATCAATATTGGTTGTTGTTCCAAAAAACATTGATGCAGTACGCAACATAATTGAAGAGGATCAGCATGTGACTTACCCTGAGATAGAGGCATTCTTAGGCATATCGAAGACTACAGTACATTCGATTTTTCATGAACATTTAGCTGTGAAAAAATCTGTTCACCAAAAAATTCTACTGAGGATATGCAAAATCCGTATACAACATCCTAACAGGGGTCGAAACTTGGATATATACGTACGAGCTAGAAACTAAACAACAATCAACTGTTTGGGTGTTCCCAGATGAATCAAATTGAATAAAAGTGGTTCGAAGCACTTCCAACAAAATGATCGCTTGTTTCTTTGGTTATACTGGACATGTTGCAACTATTGCTTTAGAGGATCGAAGAGTAGTTAATGCTGAGTGGTACACAATAATCTGTTTGCCAGAAGTCATCGAAAAATAACCGAAAACGTCGTTTCATTCTTTATCATAACGATGCCAGCTCTTACACAGCACGTCAAACCATTATTTGATGGAGAAAAACATCGAATTAATATCTTATTGTCCGTCTTCACCTGATTTATCGCCTAACGACTTCTTTTGTTCCTAAATGTCAAAAAAAAATTCGTGGGCAGCGATTTTCATCACCTAAGGAAGCTGTTGAATCCTTCCAAAACCATATTTTTGAAGTATCAACTTAAGAGTGGAAAAAATGTTTCAAGAATTGGTTCGAACGCATGCAAAATTTTCAGAAACAGTTTGTACCAAAAAATTTTCTTTCATTGTTTTTGCAAAAACTTAAAAGGTAGCCCTCGTATAAGTATAAAAATAGAAATAAAAAAGAGAAAGAAATTGACAGTGCGGCGGCAAAGATTCGTCATAATTTTGGGACTATTAAAGTTCAATTTGGAGGTTATCAGATTTCGTCTTGTAACATTTAGTTGGGTATAAAGTCACAGTAGTTTTTACGAGAAATTCCGTTGTTTCAAATATGATATAAGTTAGAAGATCTTCTGTTAATCTTCGCTGACGAAAAGCATCTTGGTGTTTACTAATAATATAAAATCCTTCCGGACATTTTTAAACATGCTGATTGATATCACTTTCAATAACTCTTGGAATTACTGGGAGTATCTTTTTTGAGTGTCACTCAACGATAAGTTGAAAAGTCTACAAAAAAACTGGTATTAGTTCGTTTGGACATTTATGAGTAATATGGTTGGTATTGCATCAGCGCCAGAAATTTTTTTGATGTTCAGTTTCACTCAGATATGTTCATAAGACTCCCTATTTCTTTGAACATGGATAATAATGGGTGATGTTTTTTCCTGGGAAATGACGATAGTCTGAAGCAAAGAATTCTGCTAACAAATTAACTCTCTAAATAGGCGTGGTTACAATAGTCTCTTCTGGCCGCGTAACTGCTAGTATAATGAATTTAGTAAAATTCACACCTTAGTGACTAATCAGAAAGATCTGGAATTGTTGGGACAAACAAGAAGTTTGTTTTGAATTCTTTGATTATGTGCGTCCTTGTTTTCATCGAATATTTGTCTGTGCCTATTCCGGGCACTAATAAAAATGTCACAATTTATAACCTTAGGGTTTTCACACTCTTGGCAATAATTTTTGATCAAATCAAGGCTTGCCATTGGAATGGCATTGAAAGCGTCCTCCGAAATCTAATAATCACGAGAAAGTCCGAAAATATTTTTCTTCTTTTATTTAGTAGATTTATGCTTTAGCGGATCTTGAGTAGCCTAGTTGACTCTCTCTCACTAACTGATAGTATACTCAATACTAAAGTCAGTTGGTAGTGGAACAGCGGATTTATGGTGATAGTTTTAAGGCTAAAAAGAGGAATCGCTAAGCTGAGTAAGACTGTAACTGATTAAGAAAGATTCAGTTTGACAGCATTGCTCGTCGGTGGTATTTGAATATTTAAACCAGTTGTTATTGTGTCTAGGAAGATAATTTCGGCACTTGGATGATTAATCTGTAAATAGTCGAAGTTGTTTGTAAGAGAAATGAAAATTGCTGCTTGATGGTCAATAAGCCTTGTGGTTTCTCAGTTGTTATTTTTACCAATATAACAGCAAAGTTTGGGCTTCTGAACCTCCACTCGTTGGCAAGAGAGCTGCCGATAAAAAGACAAATTCCAAAGGTACGCTTAAATTGGGTATAGTACCAAGGAAAGCTTGTGCTGGTGCATGAACCAACCTTCCAATTTTCAAATATTTAATTCCTTTAAGGTTTCATCCTAAATAATATAGAAGGACACTAAGAGCACATACTAACTAAACTTACTTTCGGTCGTAGATTGATATCAGCGCTACATAATACCTATTTTATAGTTACAAAGTTTGTTCATGCCTGTGGTATTCTTCACAGCTTGCTGTTTTTGTCTAGTGCCTAAACACTTGCACCTGTTAAATTTTTTACAAGATGACTGTTTACGTAGATACAAAAATATAAATATAAGATATAAAATTTTTATTACCCTTGGAGGACAGGAATTGCTGCAGATAGAAACTAGTTGAAGTGCAAAAGGCTTGTACGATGAGCACAGCGCAATTAATTAATAATATAAATGAAAACATTATTACCCAGTACAAATAAAAAAAAACATAATTTATACCAAACATATGTTTTGTGTCAAAGTCTGTATATTAATAGTATCTGGAATGGTAAAAGCTCCAGGAAAAACTCAGATTCCATAGATACTTTCTTCTTTGTTTATCCATATTAAATCTAAATTTTGTGAATAGGTAATATAGTCCTCAACGGAATATAATCAGTTTCCCCTTAAATTTTTTTTAAGCTCCTTTCTAAATTTATTTGTCGATTTCTCATTGATAAAGGCAGCAAATTAAAATTTTTCCTACCTGAGACCATAAGCAACCTTTTATAAAGTTCTAAATTAAGTTTAATTAGTGAAATAACAGATTATTTCTAGTGTTAAGGTTATGACAAGATTATATATACGTATATTTTGTGAAATTGTATTAATATTTTAAGCAAATAAATAGATTAGATAGAAATTTTATTTTAGGAAATATCAGGTTAGTCAGTAAGTTTTGAAAGCGACACCTATGGAGCACCACTTGAACCAAATATTAAACACCATTTTGAAACTGGATCTCTCGTATGAACACATCCTAAATTTCAAGTGAATCTGTCAAGTCATTCATTGTTTATCAGCTGGTTAAAATAGACGTGTTAGAGTATTTTTTAAAAGTGGAAGAAACTGAATATCGTGCAGTGATAAAATTCTTTGTTTTGGAAGGTTTATCGGCAACTTAAATCCATGCAAGGTTAGTGGTAAAGGCATCTGCTCCTTCATTTCCAGCTATTCATAGATGGACTCGGGTCGTACAAGCGTCAATGATGATTCAGACGTCCAAAAACTGCAACAATTGAAGAAACTTGTTGTGCAAGTTCAAGATATGGTAATGGAAGACCGTCGAGTAACCGTGGATGATTTGGCTGATGCTATAGGCATCTCACGTGAGGTCCAAACTAATGTTTTGAGTATGAGAAAGTTATTCACAAGATGAGTACCGCATTTGCTAACATCGGAACAAAAACACACACGAAAGAAACTTTCTAAATAGCATTTGGCTCTTTTGACAAAAAAATAAAACTGATTTTGTGCATCGACTTGTAACTATGGATGAGACTTGAGTTTACCAGTATGATCTTGGACTGAGCCAGGTTGTTCATCTCCAAAGAAGCCAAAGTGGTCAAAGTCGTTCAAAAAAATTATGGCCTCAGTTTTCAGGGATACGAAGCAATTTTGTTGATTAATTACCTTCAAACTGGTAAAATAATTACAGGAGAGTATTATTGCAACCTTTTGGACCAGCTGGATGAAAAAAATTCGTGCGAAAAGGCCCGGTTTGCAGAAGAAAAAATCATCTTTCATCATAACAATGCACCTGCTCACAGAGGTGCTTTGGCAACGGATTAAAGTACGAATTTTCGGAACATCCGCCCTATTCGCCAGATCTGGCTTCGTTTGACTTCTATCTGTTCCCAAACCTCAAAAGATTTCTACGTGGGAAGCATTTTTCAATAAATGATGAGGAGATAACATCCGTAGGTGGGTATTCCGGAAAACCACTTCAGAGATGGAGTAAATGAATTGGAAAAAATGTATTGAGCTTAAGGTTGATTATACTGAAGAATAAATGTATTTCCACTCATTAATTCATCTTGCTTCATTTCCGCTTTCAAAACTTATTGACTGAGCAATTTAAATATAATTCTGACAATTCGCTCTAAAAAAAAAAAATATTTTGATATCAGCAGCGCTCGATCTCAAACAATATGCGAGTATAGAATATATAAAAACAGAGTACACTTAATTCTGTACTACGACGTACATTATTTTTTAAGTAATTTAAAACAAATTTTAACCTAACACATATTCCTTTTTTCTTTTCCCAAGTTTATCAATAGAAAGTCCCAAAATATCTACCGGATTAGACAAAGGTTAGCTATACCTAAGAATGTCTAATGTGAGCCAACACAAAACTTGATTTCAAACTACGGCTGCTTTAATTTTTAAATTGTTGCATCATCTACGAATATTTCACTAAAAGTTATGAGTCTGGATAGGTCAGTCACAAAAAAAAGGAATATAGGAGATTTCAAAATACTACCAGATATTTTGATGTTACGTTTAGATAGGAAAGAAACAATCCAGTGATTGGGATTTCCTCTCACTTTTAAGCTCTCTTTCTAATTCTTCACAGTGTCAAATCATGCGCCTAGTCAAAAGAATAGGCTATTATTATATATTTCTTCATCAATTTTATTAATTACCAGTCAAACTAGGTCTGCCTGGTACTTTCCGTAGAAAAATCTTAAACCACGATGGGATAATATCTCAAATTTATTTAAAAAAAGTGCAGTTTCTATTTTTATAAAACCGCTTGCTTATGTTTTGCTACCAATTGAAAAGTACCTGTCTTAAAATTTTTATTTAGCCTAAAACTACTTGAAAAGTATGCATATTCTTTGGCACTGATTTCGTAACTAACATAAATTTCGTCCAAGTTGGGAATGTGGAATCTTTGGTACAATGACACTACTCAGTATATATCACCACTACACCAAACACTTTATTTTTGCACTCGACGTGCGTTTCGCTAACCATGTTAGCTTCATGGGAGCGATGATTGACTCAATCAATCGCTCCTGATGAAGCTAACATGGCTAGCGAAACGCGCGTAGAGTGCAAAAATAAAGTTTTTGGTGTAGTGGTAGTATATATTGAGCAGTAATAAATTTCGTCTGTTTTATGTTTGAAAAACGCATTTTCATCTAAATTTGTTGTTAATAGAATTTTATTGTTCGTATTTCTTATTTTACCGATGGGCACTCTATTGACATTGACTCTTCCTCTTTCTTCTGTTAGTATTTCATTAATAATTTAGTCTGATTATAAGTTGAAAAGTGTGACTGATAATATTCGTTCTTATCTTCTCTTCTAGTTTTAATTTCTTCTATTATTTTTATAACCTTAATGAAATATATATATATATTATATATATATATATATATATATATATATATATATATATATATATATATATATATATATATATTTCATTAAGAAGCTGAATCAGATTATTGTTTTGTCGTTGACGAGGATATTCATACACTAGTACAAAAAGTGCTCCTGTATGTCTAGGTTATCTCTGAAACCTATCTGTGTCTTACAAATATCTGGCTCTAATTTCTTGTTCATTTTCTTTTATTATTTTTTTTGCAAAATCTCCTTTTTATCGAAGTTATATTTAATAGCTTCCTAATTCTACGCGTAAATTGAATTTTGACATAGAAGGAACGGTACTTTAAAATGTAGAAGCTGAACTAACTTCAATTTAATACTAAATGCCCTTAAGCTACCAACATTTATTAAAATTAAATTTAATAGAAACCTTTTAAAAATAACTTATATAACAGTTCAGTTTAGTTTTAAGTGAGCGGAATTTTTAAATATTTTCTTAGGCACTAATTAATTTCACTTTATTTTAACGATATAGCAAGATTAGATGCTTTTTAAGTAAGTGAATTTCATTTTAATACAACTTTATCGCTATAGCTTTCTTTAAAATAAGCAAAGTCGGAAAAATCTCTTTTTGCATGACTAAAGTAAATCTTTTCGAAAAGTAATTTTTTATTATCTAAGTAAAAAGGTATACAGTTAATAATAAAAAAACCCTTTTTAATTAGTTTACATTTAATGATTTTTACAATAGCAAATGTGATATTTTAATTAATATTGTTCTACAAAATTAAAACTTTTTCTTAGTCACAGAGAAATTTGCACCATATTTTTAAGGTGTCTGAAAAGAGGATACCATTTCCCAGAAACTCTTTTAGCATACATATTCAAGGACTGAAATGGATATCAACATTAATGGTGACATTCCTAATTATCTGAGAATCGGAGACGATATTGTTCTGACAACAGGTCGTGCAAAGCATGATTATAACATGATAAATATCCTAGTATCGTCGCCACATGTAGGGTTGAATATAAACTTTGCAAAGATCCAGTTGATGACAAATTTAGTACTTAGTTATCCCAACTCAACGATAGAGAACTCGAACAAGCATGTGCATCATTTGGGAAGTTACGTCATATATTAAAATCAGACTTCCCTTGGACCTTTGATCAACATGTGCTATCCGTTGTTACATATGGAGCCGAGATACTAATACTAACTCAAAAATCGGTAAATCACATAAGGATACCACAAAAGGCCATGGAACGTTCCATTCTTCCTGGGCGACTTTAATGTCCACAATATCAACTGGCTCAAATATTCAAATACTACCGACGAACAAGGTCGTGAAGCTGAATCATTCTCAATCAGTTATGGCTTAACTCAGCTTATTGACGAACCAACACGGATCCCTGATCGAGACGGGGAGTTCGCCAGTCTTCTTGATCTGTTTTTTAACCACCAATCCGGAGATTTACACGGTCACCGTAAATCCGCCGTTAGGTTCTTCCGACCATAAAACTGCTTTCGACATCGAGTATCCTGCCAATCAGTGACAGAGAGGCGCCTAGGCCGCGCAAGATTTGGCACTACAAATCTGCTAAATGGGAAGATCTCATGGAATACTTTCGAACTTTCCCTTGGATGGACGTTTGTTTTCGATCCGATAACCCATCTGACTGCACCAGGGAGGTCTCCGATGTTATTTTGGCTGGTATGGAAGCTTACATCCCTTTTTCGAAGAAATGCTCCTCAAACGGCAAGCCTTGGTTCGACCGAAAATGCAAAGAAGCTGTTGCTTCTAAACATATTGCCTACCGACAATGGCGTGAAAATCCTAACACCGTAAATCGAAAACATCTTTGTTCATGCCCGGAACAGATGCAAGGGAATTATCGACGAAACCAAGGAGGCACACAATCAACGAATTAGAAACAAACTTCTCGCTTGTCCCAACAATTCCAGGTCCTTTTGGGCAGTCGCTAAGGCAGTTAGTCAAAATTTTACCAAATCCACCATACCACCACTCACACGGCCAGATAATTCCATTGCAACCACACCTGTTGAGAGAGCGAACTTGTTGGCTGAACTCTTTGCTTCACATTCTACTGTCGATTTCCAAGGAAAAACACCACCTACTATTCCCATATTGCAGTCAAGGATGCCCGATGTTGTCTTCAGACAGCGCATCATAACGCGTATTTTAATGAATCTAGACACCAAGAAGGCTTCTGGCGCTGACGGAATACCTGCCATAGTTCTCAAAAACTGTGCAAGGGAACTAACACCAGTTTTCTGTAGACTTTTTAACCTATCCTACAGAAAGAGAATATTTCCGTCCTGCGGGAAATGTGCCATGGTTCAGCCGATACCTAAAAAAGGTAAGAAGACCTTGCCAAATAACTACCGACCAGTTGCACTGCTTTTAATAATATCAAAAGTCATGGAAAAGGTTATCAATGAGCATCTTCTAAAATATCTTGAACGATTCAATATTATTAGCGATCACCAATATGGTTTTCGTAAACATAGATCAACAGGAGATCTTCTGACTTATGTAACACAAGTTTGGAACAACGCAATTGAACACTTTGGAGAATCTCGAGCGGTTGCTCTTGACATATCCAAGGCATTCGACCGTGTTTGGCACGATGGACTGTTGGCTAAGTTGCGCTCTTATGGTATGTCTGAAAGGTTCTGTTTGTGGCTCTCATGTTTCCTCAGAGAGCGTTCTTTACGAGTGGCGGTCGACGGATTTCTTTCTAACACCCTCACTATCAACGCCGGTGTGCCCCAGGGCTCCATACTGTCTCCTACTCTCTTTCTCATTTACATTACCGATCTGCTGGAAAAGACCGGGAATCCAATCTATAGCTTTGCAGATGACAGTACGCTTGTCTCTTCATTCACCTTGAACGCTCGGACATCAGCTGCTCAGGCGAATATCCGCAGACAGCAGGAGGTCGTTCAACTTAACAAAGACCTGGAGGAGATTCTACCTTGAGGTGACAGTAACCAAGTGGAATTTTACGCTACAAAAACCCAAGCGGCAGTTTTTTCTAAAAAAGTTAACGTTGCTGAACCCGACATAGTTATGTCGGGGCACTCCATTCCCCTAGCATCGTCGTTCAATTTGTTGGGCGTTAGTTTGGGAGCAAATATGTCTTGGCATGAACATGTTGCAGGCATAGCAAGGAGAGCTTCTCAAAAGTTGGGAATATTATTTAGAACCAGAAAGCTTTACACCCCACAACAACTGTTAATTCTTTACAAAGCCCAAATTCGACCAACTATGAAATACTGCTCCCACGTTTGGGGCTCCGCTCCCAAACATACACTGCATTTGTTGGATTCTGTTCAGAGAAGAGCGGTCCGTCTGATTGGGGACCCGGAATTGACCGGCGGCCTTGATTCGCTGGAACATCGAAGAACGGTTGGCGACTTGAGTCTGTTCTACAAGTATTTTCATGGAAAGTGTTCGAAGGATGTAGCCCGCTTAATTCCTCCCAAAGCGGTGCATGTTAAAAATACACGTCGCGCTGGTGCTTCGCATCCGTATGAGGTTCAGCTTGTTACTCCGCGTACAACGCTTTTCAAGCAATCTTTTATATGGAGAACGTCATCCCTTTGGAATAATTTGCCCAGCGCTGTGTTTCCCACCGAGTACAATTTACAGCGATTCAAGAACAACGTGAATCGCTTTTTCCTCACTCGTGCCGCTCCTGGAGCGCTTAGGGACTTCCCTGCAGCACGTGTGCTAGACCAATAAAAAAAAAAAATTCTGTTCATATTACTCAGAAATAAAATTCCCAGTGCAGTTATAGGAAGTTGAATAAAAATAACCAATGCAGTGGATCTGATAATGAGGCTAAAGTGGAACTTAGCAAGTCATGTAACGAGGACTCGATACATTAGATGGACGACAAGAGTGCCAGATTAAAAATCCCTACAAGCCTATAGAAATAGAGGGATATCCCCACGAGATGGTCTAATGATTTTGAAACGAGCTGCCGGAAATTGGACTTAAGCACCTTAATACCTAAGCAGTTGGATTACAATGAAGGAGGCATATGTCAAGCAGTGGACGTTGCAGACTACGTAATGAGCTGTTTGTAAAAAATGTAATGAAAGACTGATTTTGTCAAATTTCTACTTTATTTAGTTTCACCGAAACTGTATGACGCAAAATGATCATTTTGTATCAGGAGTAGCTATAGTATAGCGAAACGCGTCATACAGTTTCAGTGAAACTAAATAAGGTGGAAATTTGACAAAATCAGTCTTTCATTACATTCGTTATGAATTTCCATCAAGTAACAGCCACAACAATTCAATGTTTTTAAAAATAAAATAACTTCCAAAAGATGCAATATCGTTTGGGATATAATATTTTTTTTTCATATATAGTTAGAGTATAAAACATCAAATACTTAATACTTTACGATTTTCGAAAGTAGTTAGCTACTCTCTTCAGTATCCAGCATAATCCACCAACAATGTAGGGCTTCATTTTCCTTTGCAAAACTTTTTCCTCCTGGAAATGACCTAGACAAATCTTTAGCATTGGTCTTTGCTAGCAACATCAACATTTTCAAAAAAAAAATCTAGGTGTGAATCTAGGAAGTGCATTTTTAATAACATGTTACCTTTCAAAGTTTTGTGACATAATAGAAGTTCATTAATTAAACCTTCTTTATGGTTGCCCAAAAAGCTAAAGACATTTCCTAAACCCTTAATACAACAGGTAAATTCCACACTAACCTTATAAGGGTGCTTAAATCTTACAGGTAATTTCCACACCAAGCAAATATAATTATGCTTTATTCATCTAAATAAAATTCGACGGATTTCTTTTAAATCATTTTTTATTGAAAATTTTAGATATGTATATGCAAAAATATATGTTTTTATTTCATAGTAGAATAATTTTGATAAAACATGAAGTTTTTGCTAAATACATAAAATACAATTGGACAAATTTCCTTACATATACTAGATAATGCTACAAACCTATACATATCTATTTATATATATTTATAAAACAGGTTGAGAAAAATAGGAGACACATTTTAAAAAATGGAAACGATTAATATTTCCTAATTGTCTTTGTTCATAAAGATTTTTTAAATGTTTTAATTTTTGATTATTATGATTATTACTTATTTTAGACTAGTCGACACTTTGTATTTTTTATATATACGTTAATCTGAAATTCTTTCAGCCTATCGATAAAAGTATACAGAGACGGATGTGTAGAATAAAAAAGAATTATTTAGATGGGAATGGAAGGACTCACAACAGTTAGTCGTTCGAGTTAAAGATAGACTTGATTCTGCCCATATTTCAACTGGAAAATCGGCTCCTTCCTCTATATACGTTTCTAGTAGGTATTTAAACGTTCATCCTCATGTTTTATAGAATATAAATCGTATGCAAAACTGTCACCTAATTCTTCAGGTGCTAAATAAGACAAGCCGAAACAATACTTTAACCAACGACCAATTTCAGAATTTTTGTCACAATATTCTTTAGCTAGACCTAGATTCTGTATCTTGCGAAACCAAGATTGGTGTAAATGAAATCTACATCCTAACACTTTAACATTTGGCCAAACTTCAGATACTGCCTTATGAATAGATTTTTCGAAGTCAATAGTAATTTTCTCTGGATTGAAATACAGTGTATCTGTTGAATAAATCTTACATTTTAATAATGTGAAGAGGTTTTTGTATGTTTCAGCTCTCTTATCACACAATAAGCAAAATAATAATGGAATGTAATGACCGTTTGAAAAACCATGCACTGTAAATAACTGTGTAAAATATTTAATGCAGTATGAAAAGGTGCCGTCCATATATATATTGGATATTTTACACAACATATTGACATTTGTAGTGCAAGAAAAAACAACAAACCACTTTCGAGTTCATTGATATATAGAAAATTCTCACCCTTGCTAGTTTTGATTTCAAATGTCTCTAAAACACTATGCACCTCCTCAGCACTTCTTGGATTACGTCCTGGCAAAAATTTTCGTCTATGGTTATAAATGTTTTTTCTAATATATTCGACATCTTTTTCTGGTACTGTTTCAGGCAGCGTGTTTTGTAGTTCTTGTCGGATAATTTTAGATGGCCTTTCACTCATATGCTCTCCGGCTTTTCTTTTGGAGGTATTACTAATTATTTGTCGATTCAGCTTCTTGGTGTCGGCTTCGTGTGTATGGAGTCCTTCACTTCTGGTAACTAAATTCTCGGGCCCAACGGTGAAGACTTTTGATTTGCAATCTTTTTTTGAAACATCTCCAAAATGTTTCTCCACATTTTAGCACCGTTTGTCGAAAGTAAGTGTAGTAATTCACATATAACATGTCCTTTCCTCGATTACGTTTTATTAACTTTGCTTCCATATTAGCAACACTTTAAAAAATATACGCACAACCAAGTAATAATGACAAATTAATAATATGTACTAAACTGATATGTAGAAGGGTTTAATAATGATTTAATTGAATTGGCCGGTGCGTACCACCACCCATTTATCAACCCTCATCCTCTACCTGAAAGTACTCGGTGTGGAATTTACTTCTGCAATTACAATCCCTTAAATATGTCTAGGTCATAAACGGATTAGTGGTGTAGAAATTACCTGCACCCGTTCTAGGCAGCTTGTAAATTCGGCTCAAAGATACTCTTTGTTTCCGTAATAATAGAAAAACTAAAACAATCTTAATATTCTTGTTGTTTCTTCCCTTTCCCTTTACTCCTTATATGTTGTTTGACTATAAAAATTTCAAAAAATAAACCATTTTTAGTTTGAAGAGCACCGAAAAAAATTTATAACAGAAATCGTATGAAGCAACTTCTCTAAAACCCTCTGCCCGGCCCTTCTGATAGCTTCTATCTGTAAGTATAAATAATTATCCTTGAAATTTATTTATTATCTCAATTGAAATCCAAGAAAAAAATCTGCTAATAATGTAGAAAATATATAAAGTTAATCGACTGCTACCACCTCTCTCCTTCCTCATAGGGTAAAGTGTTTAAAATATATCTCCTATCAAGCGTACCAAATTTAAAATTGACATATGATTTCATTAGGGAATTATTGTTCCGACAGACAGATAAACGTGAGATGCCAGCCTCGATAGCATAGCGTAGTGGGTTAAAAGCTTGCATAGAAAACCGATGATGGCTGGTTCGATTCCCACGATCGACAGATAGATAAACAGCAGATGCTGGCCTCGGTAGCGCAGAGGGTTAAGGGATTGCATATGAAACCGATGATGGCTGGTTCGATTCTGGCAATCGACTGTATATATGTATGTGTGTGTGTGTATGTGGGTGTGTACTTTTACGTAATAGTTATTGTAGAAATGCAATAACGCCCGTGGTAGCACTACCACGCCGTGAAATAAAAATGTGTATGTTTCGGCACGTGGGCAACGTTGACAGATATTATAAGATATACATAACTAGAAAAAAGGTAAAAATCCCTGGGCCGGGAGGTGGACTATAAAAAAAATAGATAGACAAATTGACAGACCAATGAAAAAGGGAGAGCTATGTGATCTAGGGACCATGAAACGTGAAGAAATATAATTTTTTACGGTATACCATATAATGCATTTCTTTAGCAGAGGAAGTAATAACATGGTAAATTCAACATTGTGCAACCTCTATCCAAAATTCTCTGTCACTGATGGTATTTGACTGCTTAGCCACTATGCATTCAATTAAAACGATATGACGTTTGATTTATTTATTTATTTGTATGCATATTTTTTTCCAATTCAATAAATATTTACTAATCAGCTAAACGTACTCGTATATTACGGAAGGAAACAATTTTTCACACGAACAATAGTTTTACAATAAGGACAATCACCTGCAACTTGAAAGTTCCTGATGTGGAAAACCACAACGCCGAGTTGT
>CM032446.1:215760426-215773550 GCA_019049505.1 Pachyrhynchus sulphureomaculatus
TATATATATATATATATATATATATATATATATATATATATATATATATATATATATATATATATATATATAATATATATATATATATATATATATATATATATATATATATATATATATATATATATATATATATATATATATATATATATATATATATATATATATATATATATATATATATATATATATATATATATATATATATATATATATATATATATATATATATGTATATATATATATATATATATATATATATATATATATATATATATATATATACCTATACAAAATAAAAATGCTAAATAGTATTGTGTTATCAAACTTTGACGACTACAAGAAGTAGTCTATGAGGAAAATAGTATTTGGACACACTGACAAATGTTAATTATCAATCTTAATAATCTTTACTCAAGTAATTTAAATAAGCGAATCAAATCTGAATTCCAACTTAAATTATTAGCCACGAACATCAAATTAATTGTTCGTATTGTTTTTAATATTTTTTGAACATCGACTAATTTTTAATTTAAATTTAGGTTTACACAAAAAGTGATTATTTTCAGAAGTTCGTTTTGGTAATTTTCAGCTACCACTACGTAAAATAAGTGCAGAATGTCTAAGCTGTTAGTAGGCAAGTGTATCTGTTCACCATTTAGTTTATTGAGTAGAACAAGAACGAGAAAAAACTAACAAGAGATGCGCATCTTTCACAGATGAGCTGTGTTGGATGTCGAACACTGAGTGAAAGATTAGGAATTTTTTGGTAGTATTCGATTTCTTACCATTGTACTGTTTATGGGTACAGAGTAGAGTATACGCTTGACGATTTTCACTGGAAGTGATGACTGTACTATAGTATTACATCAGGTGATTATTCCAATAATTGAGCACCTATACGACTTTTCATTTAAATGTTCCTAATACTAGGAGAACGGTTTACGCCATAAAGAAGTGAAGCAGTGGTGATCCAATTCATGCGATATAACAAATATTTTGATTGAGAAGGTGACTACCAGCTACCTGGTGGAGCCACTCAATTACTTATTTGGGTGACTTATCGAGGTAGACCTTAAGATGTCGCAAAACTTCCGCTAATTTTCAAAAACGAACTTTACATAGTAATAAGAGAAAGAAATATTTTTATTTTTTTGACATTATTATTAATTAACAATTTGGTTTACTGTACGATCTATCAATTCGATTTAGAGTAAAGATATCGAATTGCTAAATTTATGGAAATGAAATAAGTTATGTTCCCGGAAACATCCTATCATAAAATTACTATTAGTATAAATTAAAACGAAACGGGATTCTTTAAATACGTTAATAAAAATTATAACATGAGTAGCTTCAAAACTTCATATCAAATACAATCTACCTAGTTCTAATATTTAATTAGTTTAGGATACTTTTAAGGCAATAGTTATGTAACTTGTAAGGGAAACTATTCAGTTTCCATCAGCAACAATAGGACAATTTGTTTTATTATAGAAGCACCCAACTTACTAGCCACAACTCGGCGTTGTGGTTTTCCACATCAGGAACTTTCAAGTTGCAGGTGATTGTCCTTATTGTAAAACTATTGTTCGTGTGAAATTGTTTCCTTCCGTAATATACGAGTACGTTTAGCTGATTAGTAAATATTTATTGAATTGGAAAAAAATATGCATACAAATAAATAAATAAATCAAACGTCATATCACATATTTTAAAGAAACTTGGAATATGTACGAAAATATATATATGTATATATATATATATATATATATATATATAAATATATATATAAATATATATATATATATATATATATATATATATATATATATATATATATATAAAATATATATATATATATATATATATATATATATATTCATATATATATATATATATATATATATATATATATATATATGTATATATATTTATATATACGTACATATTGATATATGACTTTGTAAGAAGTCGAAACGTTTAAATAAATACTTTTTAATCAACCTTCATCCATAAATAGACCAAATACCAAGAAAATATAAACCCATAGAAATATAAATTACTCAAAGGTCTAAGAAGAGCACATATTTTAAAGAAACTTGGAATATGTACGAAAATATATATATGTATATATATATATATATATATATATATATATATATATATATATATATATATATATATATATATATATATATATAAATATATATATATAAATATATATATATATATATATATATATATATATATATATATATATAAATATATATATATATATATATATATATATATATATATATATATATATATATATATAAATATATATATATTATATATATATATATATATATATATATATATATATATATATATATATATATATATATATATATGTATATATATTTATATATACGTACATATTGATATATGATATGATATTCTACACTTTTTTACATGGTGGCGGCTGAAAATTATCTAAACGAACATTCGAAAATAATCTTTCTTTGTGTGAATCTAAACTGAAATTAAAAACTAGACGGCATTTGAAATATATTAAAAACAATAGGAAATAGGGTGGGTGGCAGGGGTTCTTGCCCATTTCTTTAAAATAATAAGAAGAAAATTGTGCGTTACATCACATATATTTTTGAACTCGTATCTTCTTAAGCCATTATTTTACACTCCACTCGATGATCGGGTAATTTTTTTTCCACTTCCGATTCGCCTCCCCCCCCCCCAAACTAACCCCTTAAGTCAAAATGTAACTTTCAAGACACCGCGGCTCTGATGGGCCATCAATTCCTATATTTTTGTCCAATTTCAACTTTCTACGACAAATAATGTTAGAGATAATCTGGTCTGACAGATGGAGACCGAAACTTGAACATAGTTAAAAATTACTGGACTCTGTTATTTTAGAAAGTCATCCCCGCCATTGGCACAGCTAAGATGAACTGTCTGAATGAGAGAAAGCGAGTTAAATAGAGATAATATAGTAAAATGTGAAAAACAACAAATTTTGTCTACGTTTTGAATCTTGAAAATGTCTTTCAGTAAAATTTTGCAAATTGTTAATGTAAGATGTGTTTTTAAGTATTTTACTGATATTGCTAAAGATTAGTGATAACTGGTTTTTGTTATGGTTTGCATAATTAAACAAAAGTAGTGATATTTTTATACGGTGTTTGTCGTATCCAATTTTTAACCTATATGTGATGTATTTAATGTATTTTTTGTTATGAAAATTGTATTCTGCGTATGCAAATATTGATATAGTCAAATAATTGCAATAGTAAAATAGGTGTCGGTAATTATATTTCGATTCACCGTCAAACATGCATAGACGGCGTTATTTTTTAAATAGAAGTTTGAGACGTCAGTTGCTTTTGCTACTATATATATATATATATATATATATATATATATATATATATATATATATATATATATATATATATATATATATATATATATATATATATATATATATATATATATATATATATATATATATATATATATATATATATATATATATCGCGACGGTGGTGACACTGAAATTACCGATAATATGAAAGTTGATCAGTAAATTATCAGCGTAATTCCCCAATTAGAGAAGGAACATGCTTCAATTTAAGGCACCTCTTGTAGGCGTATTTACCTAAAGGAGCTCATATATCGGCACCCGTTACGATATCAAAACTCGGCAGTGTCAAGTTTAAGAATAAGATTAAAAAGCATAGAAAATTTAATTCAAGTCGCAGATAAGTGAAAATACATCCATAAAATGTAAAATTTCTCGATAAGAATAATATTTTATGCTCCGGAAGATTTTAACTCTAAACCTTCCTTATAATTTTCGGAAACTCACCGGTAAAATTACTCCATAAAAATCCTATGCATACGTTATTGTATGTTGGTTAACCTGTTAAAAAGAATATAGAACAGTTACTTTTGGGATTATAACCAATTATTTGTCCGCTTAAAAAATGATTAGAAAATATTTGTTAACTAATTTAAATCTTTATTTAGAAAAATATTTTAAATCTACCTTCGTGGCGAAAAATACTCCTTATCAATAAAATATCTGCCTTCAGTTACAAATATTAAATAATGATAAATAAATTTTTTATTCTTACCTGTAATAGTAAAATCAAATGAAATGGTGAATCTTTTAATTTAATTATTCAAAATTGTGTTGATTAATGAACTGACTTCTTTTTTTTATTAATTTTTAATCCTGGGAATTTTATGCCTAAAATATTACAGGATTTAATTCACAAGCTATAAAAAGGCTAAGGACATTTGTAATTGCTAATGAATCTTAGAATTAGGCCAATAG
The DNA here is from genome assembly GCA_019049505.1 of Pachyrhynchus sulphureomaculatus. NCBI lineage: Eukaryota > Metazoa > Arthropoda > Insecta > Coleoptera > Curculionidae > Pachyrhynchus > Pachyrhynchus sulphureomaculatus. The sequence continues at coordinate 215,764,772 of CM032446.1, forward strand.
AACAAAAGTATACTCAGTAGGTTATTTTGTCTTTAATAATCTACTGAGTATACTTTTGTTTATCTCTTGAATTATGTAAGTTTTAGATTTAAACTGAATATTTTAAAATGACTTGTTCTATCTCGATACATGAATGTACTTACAATTAGTAGTTTTCAGCATTAGGGAATTACTTTACAAAAAAAAGCAACGTTCCATGCACTAAGTTATGAGCCTTTACTAATCTAAGGCAACGTACCTTATTGCTAATTAGGGTAAATTAACAATAGAGATGCAAAAAAATTATAGGATTTTATTTCACATAATAATGAATTTGTAGTTTGGCCAAATTTGGAGTTATTTCATGTGTATTATAAACATGGTTTTTGAACAAGCTTAAGAGTTCATTACTTGATATCAACTGTCGTTTTAATTTTAGTTTAGTACAGTAAATAAACTAATAACTTTACTGGCTCACACACATTTTGGTGCTTAGGATTTTAGACCTGATTTTAAGTATGTCTGATAAGGTAATGTTAAAAATGTTTCTGGTTTTTTGTATCAGCTCTAGTTAATGAAGTTGGGAATGTGGAATCTTTGGCACAATGATACTACTCAGTATATATTACCACTACACCAAACACTTTATTTTTGCGCTCGACGCGAGTTTCGCTAACCATGTTAACTTCATCAGGAGCGATGATTGACTAAAGCTAAACTACAAATCTACCCGATTTATACTTAGCCTAAGCCTTGAATTACTCAAGCGGAACTAATGACATAGGCAAGGCCATCAGTTCCGGTCAAGTAACCAGTAAAGGGGACTATGAAGAATAGGCCCTCTGTCTTTATTTAAACTACTTTTACATTTTATGATTTTTATACTTTCGTATGCGTTCAACAATCTCCTATCAGATACATTTTTTTTAAATCTTAGATTATCTAATGTTACAGTATGATCAGCTTCAAGGCCATGTTCGGCAATGCTAGACTTTTCTGTTCTACTGTATTTTAAGTGTGCTAAATGTTCTTTAAATCGTGTTTTAATTGACCTTTTAGTTTGCCCAACATACTTTTTGTCACAATCATTACAACTAATTTCATAAATTCCACTCTTCTCACAATTAGGAATCTTATCTTTGGGATTTCCTAAGATATTCCTCAGATTGTCTGATGACTTATAGACTAAGGTGAGGCCTACCTTATTAAATACCTTATTGGGTCCCTTGCTATATTTCGGATTATATGGTATCTGTATCTATTTTCGCTAATCTTTCAAGATATGTTCACCACAGATGTAACAAAACTTATCAGGATCGTTAACACAACGTCTTAACTTACTAGCCATTTTGAAATAATAATATTATTTTGATTAGTGTTATTGTAAAACTTGCTGTTTTCCAATAAGACCGCTAAAAATAAAAGATGAGGTTAGGTACTGAACTAGAGCTGACAGAGTAAAATAAATTTTGTCGATATATAGTATATTACCTTCCTTATCAACTATAGATAAAATCAGAGCACCAAAACAACATATTTTTTTGTAGACTTGTGTTTTCTACTAACTTGATGGGTGGGTATATAGTTTCAAAGTATTAAAAAAATGTTGTGTGGTAGTTATTCATCCAATGACGAAATTAGACCCCGAAGATAATAAAGGATTTAGAATATTATCTGTTCAAGAAGAACAATTTCGAATGGATACTGGGTACTATTATATCCAAAAGATTAATACTTTTTACTAACAGTTTCATCATCGTATTTTTTTGTTCGTAATATATCTTACGGACACTTTCTATAGTTGTTATGAACAAATTATACAACAGAATATGCAGCACTTTTTAGAAGAGCTTGAAACTTCATGTACTTCAGATACTGCAACTGTTCTCAACAAGACTTTGTGATGTAGGCCTTTCTTACCGTTAGATGGCATTGAATTACTGCAGAGCTTAATTAACTACTCAGATTCCAGTGTAAGTTCTACAGCAACAGCAATAATACACTCTATTTTACACGATATTTTGAACTTTTTGGCAAAAATCCGTTTTTTTCTTATATATTTTATGGCTTTTGGTTATTAAATTATAATTTTTAGAAATTGGAGAATAATAAAAGGTAATCTTTTATTTGCAAAATTTTTTACTCCTCGCTGAAATTAAAAAATCGTAGTTAAACCGTCGTAATCAATTACGACAGTTTAACTACGTTGGAATGAAAATTTATTGCTTTTTCTAATCAAAATATCTGGATCGATGTCGATGCTGGATATTGAATCAATTTTGTAATTTGGAGATCAAAGAAACCACCACAGTATAAGCTGTATTGTAGCATGAATAACGGCTGAATCTATGATTGGCATTTATTCATATTTTCTGTTACTAGAGCATTCGTAAATTATTTTATTTTTCGAGTATGAAAATTCAAAATGACCTATGTTCCATTTCGTTACACGTCGATATGTGGGAATTTTTAAACAACCTCGTTTTCAGTATCATAAATTAAATTCTACATACAAGGTTTATTAAATATATGAGAAAACTTCAGGAAGCGATATAATTAGAAAAAAAAGTTACAAATGTAGAACTGAAAATATCATATTTTTTTGGTTTTCCTTATTATCCTTGAATAATTCTCGAATTTATAAAATACAGAGGAAAACCTTTAATAAAAAATGTTTAGATATTACAAAGCAAATTCTTAGAAGAGAGAAAACAACTCCAGGGCTGGAACAATGCTATAATCGTGTTACTTTATAAGAAAGGAGATAGGGCAAATGTAATCTACTGCATTTGCTGATAAATCGTGGTAATTGGGACTAAACTTTGTCAAACTGTAGTGACCTTTCGACGTTTGACTTACAATTGCACGAGGCACCTCCGGATTTTTTACTCTACGAGATTAGAGCACGGATTGAACTCAAGAAAGCACAAATCAAGTATTGCTAATCTGAACTAACCGAAGCTCACCAAATTGTTAATGTAAATATTGTTAGGGTGTTTGTAGACTTCAATTGATTCTCCAAACTTTTGTTTATAAAAATGAGAAATAGAAGAAAAAACTTCGGTTTTCTCTTAGATTGATGGTATGTCCTGTAAAGTGGTGATGTTCAGCTACAGCTTATTGTACAATTTTTTTAAATACACCTTTCATGTTCCGTAATTCTAGTTGCTTTAAGATTCTTCTTTGTAAACCGTACCACATGAATCGGGCATTTTGTAGACACCTTCGGTTTGTAAACGAATTGTACATTTTCGTAATCTCAAACATTGTCCAATTTTTTTATGTAGAAGATTGTGTGAATGTTAGATCTTTTGAGGATTTTGGCTATTTTGTCTATAGTACGATGTATGTAAGATAAACTGCACTATTTACTGATGGATCCTTACCATATTATTATCTTGTCTGGAAGTCGGATTTTTAAAGCTGTTGAACAAATCCTTACTAGTGAGATAGTAACATAGTTTTTAAGAAAGATTTTTTATCGTTCACCTTCCCGCCTGAGTAGGGATTTTACTCTTTTTTTATATCCTAAGGATATCGGCCAGGATGTCGTAATATCCGTCAACTTTGTCCAAATGCCGAAGCATAGATTTTTAGTGATCCGTAGGAAATATTTATAGGATTTACTAATTATTTGACATATAAAGTTGAAATTTGGCATAAATATAGGAATTGATGGACCAATCAGAGATGTGTTGTTTTGAAAGTTAAATTTTGACTTAAAGGGTTAGTTTTGGGGGATGAAATCGGAAGTGAAAAAAAATTGCCAGGTGATCGAGTAGGGTGTCAAATGAAAACTTGTGAACACACAAATTCAAAAATATATATGATGTAATACTTTCGCGCACTTTTTGTATTAATTTTAAGAAATGCCCAAAAATCGCTGTCTCCCAACCCTATTTCAAAAAATACTGATCAAAAAATTTTGAGAAAATTCTGAAATCTTCTCCATAAAATGTAAATTATGCGAAAATTTACACGAGTGCATTATGTTTGATAATTTATCTGGTATAAAAAAACTAAGTGCCTTGACAATATGGTGAAGGTTTTTTTTAATATCCTTTTCAGTACATTACTGCTACCGAGTCGTGTGTCGCTCCTGTACTGAAACAAAATAATTTGATTTTATTTTATTTGTTTATAATTAGACAAATATTTTGGTAATTTTTTTTTTTTTTACACTTTTGTTACTAGATTCTAGATTGAGCTAAATTAATTTATTTTTTATTAAGTAGTTAAGACGCTATAACTATTATATATTACTGACTAAGAAAAAAACGTGAAAATACATAGTGGCCGATTTGTTTTGTATTTAACGGCACCTTTTAGACCACGCGGTAGTGCTGCCACGGACGTTATTACCTTTCTGCAACAACTGCTCTACCTATGTATGTGGCCAAGCCAAATATACTTAAATAAATTAATAAATACTCGTAAGTATACTGACCTGCCGGGATTGAATCCGAGATCTTCTGCACAATAAGGTAGGGCCGCCACACAGGATAGTGATGATAATTAACATGATATTTATTGATATGAGTTAGTTTTCTATAGAATTCTTTCTACAAACCGAAAGTGTCTCTTTTGTACCAGTACATCTAGAAATGGAAGAGTACCACGTGATTCAGTTTTTGTTGTAAATTTTATAATTAAATGCTTTTGATTGGTGTGATTTAAAAAGGCATTGAAGTTTTCTTCGCCATGTGGCCAGATAAGTCAACATATCTGCACCAAAAATTTTAGTTTTTTCAAGAATTAAGCTCAAGACACTCTCTTTAAAGGATTCCATCAAATATTCACCACTACAGCACAAAATGGAGAACCCACGGATGCTCCTGTTGTACAACGTTGCCGCTTCGAGACAACGGAATTTTAAGATTTTTATTTATCATTTTTTATTAATTACCTATTTTTTTAACTATTAAAATATTTTTTTTATTTTTTTATTTCTTTCATATTATTTGCTTTGATAATTTTTAAAAATTATAAAATATAATTAATTTTTAATTTCCATATTTTTTTTTCTACAGTTTCTACAAAACTTCCAAAAGCTAATCCATTCATGTCAAATTATTTATTAAAATTAAATAAACAATATATAAGACTTAAAGTCTTTCGAAAATGAATTTATTATCATAATAATAACCATCGTTAGTCTTATAAAAAATTTTAATTATTTAATACAAAACATTTCTAAATGACAACATTCCAAACTTTTCGCTGGGACTACCCCACCTCAATCTCCTTAACAGCGGCTTGCCCTTAAAATCGCTCCGTATAGATATCACTTGTTATTTTTGACAGATAAAATATAGAGTCTCAACAAAAAATTGACCTGGCTGAAATATCGTAAATAAAAATAAAAACCAAGCGATAAATCCCCATACTCGATTACAATTAAGTCCTTTTTATAAAACTTTCGAGTTGTAGCGACACAATAATGGTTAATAATTAAATTACCGGGAGCCCCAGCAAAATTCGATTTTGCTGCTGCGGTTTAAGACGAAACAGGTGAGTAATTAATCTGCCACTGCTGGAACAGGCGACGTTCCTTTTATTGACCAGTTGTATTGCTGACCGATATATCTCCACTGGTTGTTCACGACACGGCACAGAGGTTTTCTGGTTTATTAAATAATTTTAAAGAGTTAGCACAAGCTTGCACCATTTGGATTTAAGTGAGAATTTAAAATTGAATGAAATTCAAATCTTAAGTTGCACGATTTTAAACTTAACTTTAAGGATCCTTTAAGTAATATATTCAAGTCGATGTTTTTTTAAGTTACACTTCAGACGAAAAAAAAACCTAAAATATTTTATAGTTTGAATTACCGTAACAGTTTTTAGATCAGACAGATCTTTTAATACAGGAACTCCTTTGGGTGATTGAGAATTGAAAGATTTTGTTATCTTTATTCACGCCTTATTTTTATCACATCACTGTTTATCGGTTTACTGAGGGTGTACTGTTCTGGGGTTTTGACTTTCATGGAAAAATCTGATGGTCTGACCTGTTTTCACTTACTTGTTTAATTTATACAATATTTGTTAGGAAATTATTATAAGAATACTTTAAGAAACTTCCCAATATTTGTTGTTTCTTTTTTGATATATATATATATATATATATATATATATATATATATATATATATATATATATATATATATATATATATATATATATACGGACTGTGCTGTTCCGTTTCTGGATACTAGGGTTGTACGCTCAGAAAATAATACAGTCAAACTGGACTGGTATAGGAAAAAATCAAGTTCTGGTAGATATATCCCCTTCCATTCTTATCACCCTATGAAACAGAAACTGAACATCATCAGAGGACTAAAGAACAGAATAGATAAGATTTGCCACCCCTCATTTAGGGAAAAAAATGTAAAACTGTTGGAAGACATTTTGTTGGACAATTACTATCCTAAAGCTCTAATCAAAAAGAATTTTCAAAGACCCCTCCTTCCAATTAATCCAACTGTCACCACTAATGTCGATATTAGGGTAGGAAAGTTACAATACATTGAAGGCCTTTCCCAGTCCTTGTCTTCTCTTTTTAAAAATACAAACATTAAAATTGCTAACTACAACATAAAAAGACTTAATTGTTTTTATACCAATTTAAAAGATAAAACCGATACTTTACAAAGATCTAATATAATCTATGGCATTCCCTGTCAATGTGGTTTGGTCTACGTTGGACAAACTTCACAAAAGCTCTCTAAGAGATTAGCGTTACACAAAAGTGATAGTAAACACAAACCTAACGCAACTAGTTTGAGCTTACACGTAAATAATACAGATCACAGAGTACAATATAACAACAGCTTCATTCTGGATGTTGAGACCAATTATTTCAGAAGAAGTTTCTTGGAAATGTGTTACATAAAAACCTGTAAAAATAACCTCAACCACAAAAAAGACATAGAAGGATTGAGCTCCATGTATACCTATTTGCTAACACAAAACTATACCAAACCAATAAAAAAGAACGATCTCTATGAAAAAATTATTTTCTAGTAAAGTTGACGTTTCTGATCTCTTTGTCATTTTTTGCTATTTATTACCAGTTTTCTATATTTTCTTGTTAAAATTACATAATAAAAAATTAAATATGACTAATAATAAATAACGTCCAGTATTAATTTTCGATTTCAAATTTTTAAATTTTTAAATTAGCCTATGAATCTCTTGATTATAAAATTAAAGAATTAATATAATTAATAATGAATAACTCGTCAATTTCATCAAATTTAAGTCCCCCCTTTTTTATAAAATTAAAACTAAAAAATAGATATCATTAATAATAAATAATTTATCTAAAATTCGCATCTACCGAAAATAATTTACCACATTCCTAATTTTAATCCTTTTTTTTGTCGACCTTATGACGACATAGACTACCAACAATATCCGGCTCGGACTCAAATATCACTAAATAGTTACTAAACTCGACGTCAAAAAATTTTAAAATGGAGTACCGTTTCAACATCATGGTTTCTTGCAGTTGTGGTTCTGTCTTTAAAAGTGTTTTTAACTGATGTTTATTGACCAAGTTTTTATTTTTAATATTTGTGTAACTCTCTAAGTGTCTTTTAATCATGTTTTGTGTAATCATGCATACCACCTGGCCAACAAAAATGCAAATTTCATTGTCTTCACCAGAGATGAACTAACTGCTAAATTTTTGTAAGTAATTTCACATTCAGTCGTACAATTTATTTAATCACGTTTTAAAAAACGAACGTTTTAGTTTATTTTCTGTACCTGGTTTGCATTTTTAGAATCCAGAAGAAGCTACCATTAGGCAGCGAAAGCTCGATAATAAAAATAAAAAGCAGATACTAGAGCCTTTAGATCTTTGATTGCTCATCTCTTCTCCTTATAAGGGCGTTTCCCAGCAGTTAAACTTAGGATTGTTTGTTGCCAGTGCCCTGTTACTGTCCTTCCTCTTTCTTATATATATATATATATATATATATATATATATATATATATATATATATATATATATATATATATATATAATCGTATATCCCTTCTACCGTATGGTGTAGGGCAGTTATACATTCTCCTTTTTTCCCTCTCAATCTCCACATATAAACTTCTTCCATCTGTCTCTATTCTTTGCCATTTTCACTGCTTCTTTCCAGGATTTTCCCTTCTCCTTAAGTATACCTCCAATACTCCCATTCCAGATCTATCTAGGTCTTCCTGGCTTCTGTTTTCCCTGTATTCCAGCTTCATACACTTGTTTCACCTGTCTATCATCCTTCATTCTTTGTATATGTTCCCACCATACTAGCTGTCATTGTTGCATATATTCCATAATTGCTTGTACTCTTAGCCTTCTCCTTATTTCTGTATTCCTTATTCTGTCCTTCCGTGTAACTCCTTGTACTGCTCTCAGGTATTTCATTTCGATGGCTTGTATCTTATTTTTCTGCCTGTCTGTTAGGGCCCATGATTCACATCCATATGTTAGGATTGCTTTTTTTTATTTAAACAAGAAATTACAAATTTGACCTGGTACATAACAATTTCTACTAAAGGCTCATATTAAGTAGCACTACCTCGGTGTTAAAAAAAACTAGCGATAAGCAGTACAAATAGCTGTAATAACAATAAATGTAAAGAACTATCTTCGTGATAATAATAACAACAAATAAATATATCCGTTTTCCGGATATCCCGTTCATATATTTTGGAAAGTAAAGTTAAAAATATAAAAAAAGTTCCTATCAACCTAGGTTTGAAAATGCCCTCCAGAGGAGCCACAGTCCTTCAAAGT
>CM032446.1:215773650-215803281 GCA_019049505.1 Pachyrhynchus sulphureomaculatus
TTTTGAACTGTCGGTTCGAAGAAATTACGCCATCTTAATATTTTTAAATAGAAAGCCCTGTATATTATTTTATTTGTAAGTCCTAGTAAAAATTCTAGATATTATTTGTCTAGCATACCATATCTCTAAATTGAACTGTTTTGGAATTATTGTCATTTGAAATTTAAAATTATAAAAAGACAAAAAACTAAACAAAACATAAATATTATAGGTTTACTTTTAAGGTAACAGGTGCTCAAAATGTCTACCGCTAACAGCGAGGCAATGACCCAATCTGTCATAACGAGCCTGAACAGAGATTTGCAGAGAATCCGGGGTGATCTCTGCTACGTCATATTGAATTCTTTGTCGTAAATCTTCTACAGTTTCAGGTCGACTTCGATAAACTTTGGTTTTCAAATGACCCCATAAAAAAAAATCGAATGGCATAAGGCAACGAAGAACTGACAAACATTTAACAAAGAAGAGACAAATGATAATGGCGATATGTTCAAATCCTTCTATGCTCTAAACACCTTAAAAATAAATAATACTTTTTTCAAACATAATATGAAATACATATTATGTTTGAAACTCTAGAGGTCAACAATCAGTAATAGATTATATTATAATCAACACAAAATTTATGCCAGAAACAATAGTAGATATACGAACACTGAATTCAGCTAATGTAGGTAGCGATCACAAATTGCTCCTATGTAAACTTAGACTTAAAATAAAACCCCACCGACACCGAAAACACAAAACAATTATTAGAGAACCACTTGAGATAAAAATAACTCTTCACCCAATCAACGAACAAGAAATCATATACCAACAGGGAACATCCATAACACAAGACATTATTAACGCGGCAAAGGAAACCTTAAGCCAGATACGAGTAAACATCAACAAAACAAATAAAACACCTTGGTTCACTCCAGAAATAAAGAAGCTGGCAAAGAAGAAAAAAGAGGCATAATATACATATATACATTACATACACAACAAAACCCAAGACAACTTGAACAGATATATCGCAGAAAGAAACTTAATAAATATGAGAAGAAAACAAATTAAATGATGATGCCATATTTATAGTGAGGCAGATAATGGAAAAACCTAAAGAATTTAACAAATCTGCATATATGTGTTTCGTCGACATGACTCAAGCCTTCGATAGAATGCAATTAACAGATAAAAAAATTATTACAGGAAAAGCAGACAAACCAGAAGCCAATAAAAATCATACATGACATTAACACAGAATGTAGAACAAATATAAAAGTGGAACATCTACTGAGCAAAAAAGTAAAAAATAAACGCCGGAATAAGACAAGGCTATTTATTCACTTAGTCACTTTACATTCAACCTCGTCATGGAGAGAATAGTGGAGAATCTTCCAAAAACTAGAGGATATAAATTGGGCAACACACATTTCCACACAATATGATGCACTCCTTATCTCCAATTCTGAGAGCTACCTTCAGAAGATCTTTCATGCCTTCAATTTGAAAGCGAGAAAACTAAATATGATTATCAACACAACTAAGACAAAATGTATGGTAGCTTCAAAAGAATTATTAAGATGCAAGCTGGATATCCAAAGAAGTATTATTGAACAGGTTAATAATTTTAAATACCTGGGAACAATGATAACAAGCTACGGAACTACCGACTTAAACAGGGAAGTAAAATAACAGTCTATGAAGGCATCACTAATAGCAGGTTGTTTGGCGAATATAGTATGGAAAAATAAATACCTCACAGTGGAAAGTAAAATAAGAATATACAAGACAACAGTGAGACTGATTCTCACATATGCTGTAGAAACAAGAGCTGACACATGTAAAACAGCACAAATGATAAGGACAAAAGACATGAAGGTGAATAGGTATATACATGGAAAAACTATCCACGACAGAATCCGCAACAAAGATCTACAAGAACTAAGTAAGATCCAAGAAATATCCAAATGGACCAGAATTAGAAGAAAACAATGGAATAAACACGTAGATTGAATGGACGATAACAGACTGGTAAAAAGGGCCAAACTCAATAAACCCTGCGGCAGAAGAACTAGGGGCTGACCTCCGAAAAAGTGGAAGGAGTGCTGGACGTCTACATCGGAAGAGGCCTAATGGAGATAAAACAGGCAGTATACCTACTTATATGACACATTATATAAGGAAGAAGAAGACGAAATATTCCTAGAATGTACTGCTCTAAGGGAAAATAAAGCGGGCTACATCCATCGAATATTTTACATGAAAATACTTGTAAAATAAACCCAAGTTGCCAATCGCTCTTCGATGTTCTAAGGAATGAAAAAGATGAGTGGTGAGTTGTGGATCTTTAATCAGGCGATCAGCTCTCTCCTGAATAGAACCCAATGTGTGTATGTTTGGGAGCCAAGCATTAAACATGTGAGCAGTATTCCATCGATGAATTTGAGCTTTGTCCAGAATTAACAGTTGTTGTGGGGTGTAAAGCTATTTAGTTCGAAATAATATTCCCAGCTTTTAGAAAGCTTTCTTTGCTATACATGCAGCACATGTTCATTCTAAGACATATTTGCTGCCAAATGAACAAATTAAATTAATACGTATTCTAAATTTGCATTCTTTAGTAAAAAAAACTTACTTGAATAAATCACTTTGTAATATAAAATAACCGGTCAAGTGCAAGTTGAACTTGCGCAATTAGTGTTCCGTACGTTGATTGCTTAATTTTGTTACAGCGGTATAAAATGGTCAGTGACTTCACAAAACACACCCCAAATGAGTTTTCAACAAAGTTTGTTTCCAATCTTTACTGAAATCTGATGACCTTGAAATTTTTGTTTTTTTTTATATACCAGATAAAGTATTAACGGTAATGCACTCGTGATAATTTTCGTCCAATCTACACCCCGTGGAGAATATTCCAGAATTTTTTTCAAAATTTTTTGATAAGTACTTTTCGAGATAAGGCGGGGGGACAGCGATTTTTCGCGATTTTTTAAAAATAATACAAAGAAAAGTGCTCGCAAGTATTACATTATATATACATTTTTTAATCGTGTTTTCACAAGCTTTCATTTGATACCACACTCGATGACCTAGTAATTTTTTTTTTTTCACTCCCGATTTCACCCCCCAAAACTAACCCCGTAAGTCAAAATTTAACTCTCAAAACTACATGGCTCTGATGAGGCCATCAATTCCTATATTATTACCAAATTTCTACTTTCTATGTCAAATAGTTTCGGAGAAAATCGGGTGTGACAGACAGACAGACACCGAAGTGATCTTATAAGTGTTCCGCACGGAACACTAACAACCTCCATTAGAATTTCTATGCCTTAAAACAGAAGTTGCTTTCTGGCACACTGTGTTCGACCCTCCAGAAAACTGCCAATCCACCCAAGGACTTCACTACTTAGTCCTATTTTCCGCAACTTGCCTAACAAGAGCGTATGATTAACTCTGTCGAACGCCTTCGAAAAGTCAGTATATACACTATCAACATACTGGCGATTCCCAAGGGCGCTCAACAGAAAATCATGATATGCAAGCAGGTTTCTGACAGTTGACCGACCAGGTCTAAAACCATGCTGCTCGTCAATTATTAGGCTATTACAGCTCCATGACAAAAATCCTGCAACTAAACTATCGGACAATTTGGGTATTGCGGATTAAATGCACACGCCCCTGTAGTTAGATATATCACTCATATCACCGGACTTATGAATAGGGGTAATAAATGAGTTTTTCCAGTACATAGGGAATTTTTAGTCTTAAGTTTTCTATTTAAATTATTAAGGATGTACACAGAACCAATGCTCAAAACACAATTATATGTCCAAGATCTAAAATACGCAGATAAAGTCGCTACTCAGACATGACGAAATTTTAACTTTGTATCAAAAAACACAGAGCATCATTTAAACCGAAATGGTTAAGTGGCAGGAATTGCAACAAGAAAAGCATGTGAAAACAACACGACAAAATTTGTTTCTTGGCAAGGCTATCTGGTACTATAGTAATAAAAAATAACCGGTCAAGTAGAAATTGGACTTGTGCAATTAGTAGTTCGTACGTTGATTGCTTTTGAAATAAAAATGTTTGTTATGGAGGTATAAAATGATCAATGACTTCACAAAACAAACCCCTAAATGAGTTTTCAAGAAAGTTTCTTTTCCGATCTTTACTGAAAAGTGATGACCTTGAATTGTTTTATACCAGATAACTTATTAAAGGTACTTCTGATAATTTTTGTTTAATTTATACCCTGTGGAGAATATTCCAGAATTTTTTCAAAATTTTTTTATCAGTACTTTTCGAGATAAGAGGGGACAGCGATTTCTCACGATTTTTTAAAAATAATACAAAGAAAAGTGTACGCGAGAACTACATTATATATATTTCCGATTTCCCCCCCAAAACTAACCCCTTAAGTCAAAATTTAACTTTCAAAACTACATGGCTCTGATGAGGCCATCAATTCCTATATTACTACCAAATTTGAACTTTCTATGTCGGACGGACGGACAGACCGACGGACAGACACCCAAGTGATCTTATAAGTGCTCCATACGGAACACTAAAAAACATATTTTAAAACTTTTAACACTACGTCGTTAATGAAACAACAATAAAGTTAAATAATATGTTTAACCGGATCATGGTGATTATTAATGGGAATGAAAAATTTCCTTATTAGGTGGAAAATTGTTGGAGTGTGTATTAGTAAGTAAATCTTCTAACAAATTTAACCAAAAAGTTGTCGTCTTCTTCAGCATAAGTTGCCTTTACTAAACCCAAAAAATTAAAATCATATTAAACTTTAATATTATTTAGTGAAATTTTATTATGACGCATTATTACATTTTTGGAGCAGGTAATGTTTACTCCTAAAAATTTAACCTTGACTTGGAAGATAAAAAGAATATTTTTTTTATTAGACATAAATGTAGGTAACAGTCAAAAACGCAATACTTATTACATTCTTAATATATCCTTAGAAGTCAAAATACAGCCAAATCAGTAAAGTCATTTTTAAAGGGCATTTCATTTTGACATTAATATTTTATCCGAAGAAGCTCGCTTGGTCGCTGAATTCCTTTCAATATTACAAATAAAAATTTGAAAGTTGAGTTAATGTCGCGAATCTAATGGATATAAATTGTTCTGGAATTTTCTACACATTGATAGATACCCGAGACGATCCTAATGCATGATTGACTCCGTTAACCCGATATTTTGAAATTGATTATAAAATAATATGCTGACAATTTATCCGGCATGAATACATGATACAGAACAATTTAGCGACTCGAGAAAGGAATATTATTACAGCTAGGGGACTAACATGTACAATGTCTGTCAAAAATTCTGCAAAATATGTTACATGCCTAAAGGTTGTAACAGTATACCACACTAGCTCCATATCGAAAAACTCAAATCTTACAACTGATACCACAAGTAAATCAAATCTTATTTCTCCTAATTAGTTTTAAGCCTCAAGGAAGAGACCTTATTTTCATCAATGGTCTAATAATTGCGATAGAATTTGAGATAAACAAAAGAAAGTTAATTCCCTAGCTTTTTAATTATTTATCTAGAACCTACACTAAACTGTAGCTCCACATTGCTCGCTTAATACATAAATGTTAAATATTATATATGTAGTTAGTTCTTATGACTTCGTCCTCTCGAATTGCTTCTCATATGGCATATATTCTGATAAACTGGAGTCAGATTACAGCAGTACCACGAATTTTTGGGCCGCAGTGCAAATTATTAAGAATGATAATCAAAATCGAATACTTTCCGAACAGTTATCACCACTACACCAAACACTTTTCCACGACTCGCGTTTTGCTAATCATCTTAGCCTCTTCAGCATTATTGACTGAACCAATTGATTTACAGTCAATTATACAGCCACACAAAAAATGTTCATTATCAGGAACCAAAATACATGGATTTAGTGTATTTCTTAACGCTGAATTCGAGTCTGTAGTTAAGAAAAAGATTTATGGTGTTATGTTTTTTTTGGCCAAAAACAACCCCTGAAAAGGGGTAAAATTATAGTAATAATGTAATGACTTTTAATGAAGCATAAAAAATGGTAGATATTTTATAGTCTAGAGAAGAGAACATGCATTCAAACCACAGCAAGCTATCTCTATTAATTAAACTAAAATCCACCATTATAGGGGGTGAAAAGTACCTCTGAAACTCAAATAACGCACGTGAGTTTAAATAACATGTAAAAAGGATAAATTCTTTTAGCTCTTAGGACAAAATATCTGAATTTGGTTTGACAACCAGACATTAGCCTTAAAGGGTTGAGACTACCCCCACCTACGGAGGTATTGCATAAGTTTCAATAACGATGAAAACAGTTCATGCTTTTGTAGTTTTATGCAGAGTGAACAAATATGGAGTAGTTTCGCTTGAACCAACGATACACGACTATAAACTACCATTAGAGGGTGGTAGAAACTACCCCTACGCTCTTATGATGCACATGGATATTATTGAAATTTGGAAATGATCAAGTATTTTTATCTTATTGTGCCAAAGGTTAAAAATCATCCCTGGGGGAGGGAGGAACTGCCCCTTGAGATTGATGGATCTTAGAAGTTCTAGCATTTGAGAAAAAAAATACAGACTTTCACAGTCTCAGATAGGATGGACAAATACAGGAATGTCTGGTTGTCATACCAGATTCAGATATTTTGTCGTAAGAACTAAAAGAATTTGTTTTTCTACTTGTTCTTTAAACTCACTTGCCTTATTTGAGTTTTAGAGGTACCTTTTACCGTCTACAATGGTGAATTTTGGTTTAATTAATGGAAATAGCTTGCTGTGATTGCTGTAATTTGAATGCGTATTCTTTTCTCTAGACAATAAAATACCTACATTTATAACAAATATATGCTTATACTGCACTCTGTCGGTGACTTACTAAGCCTATTCAAGCAGAGCGGCACAGCACGGCTGGCACTTATTGTAGAAACGCTCCTTTCTCGAGCTTACTGCTCGAAGGCATAGATGACAGAATTGGTAACTTCTAAAAATACGATTCTTTTCGTTTTTTTTAGTTGTTATACCAATGATGCCATCTATAGCGACATTTTTCACAATTTTTTTTTAACTACCGATTCGAAGTCGGCGTCGCAAAATACACTAGATCCACGTATTTTGTTTCGTGGTAATGAATTTTTTTTTGAATGTGTGGTTGTGTTACTAGTCTTAGTAGCAACAATACAGATTACAGAGTATACTTTTATTTTGTTAACTGACACGTATAAAAAGTTGCACTAGGCGTAATTGCAGTTTCGTAGTACTAATACATTCTCAAACGCAAAGAACGTAGTAGTACTACGAAACAGCAGCTACGCCTAGTGCAACTTTTTATACATGTCAGTTAACAAAATAAAAGTATACTCTGTAACCTGTGTTGTGGTTAATATGTACTATCCCAAGGCAACGGCCAATTTCATAAATTCTTTAGTCTTGGTAGGTTAGCGAAACGCGTGCAAAATAAAGTGGTGATAATAGTTGTGTAGTGTCATTGTGTCAAAGATTCCAAATTCCTTACAAAGATAATGTTAAAGAAAAATTCATAATTTTCGCAATTTTAACATTCACGACTGACGATAATAAATCAAATCATCTTTCTACTTTCAAACAAGACTCCCGCAAACTTGAACCAATTACTTTTGTATTAAATTTAGTATATATCACCACTACACCAAACACTATAATTTTGCACTTGACGCGCGTGGTGGTGTAGTGGTAACATATACTGAGTAGTGTCACTGTCCCAAAGATTCTCCATTCCCAACATAATTGTATGAATTAATTACATCGATAACCATCTATAACCATAAATTGTTTATGTAATTATATCCAAATTTTGTAACTTTCCAAATTTTCGTATAATTATTTACGAAGGAGAAATATACAACAAAAAATGTATATTCAAATGCATATGATTTTGTAAAATTTTGTTATTTACAGGAATATTTTAAAATATATAAATTGACAAAGAAATAAGAAAATAAAACTAAAACAAGAATAACGGCGATGTTTTTAGTGTTCCGTACCGAACACTTATAAGATCACTTCGGTGTCTGTCTGTCTGTCTGTCTGTCACACACCCGATTTTCTCCGAAACTATTTGACACAGAAAGTTGAAATTTGGTAATAATATAGGAATTGATGGCCTCATCAGAGCCATGTAGTTTTGAGAGTTAAATTTTGACTTAAGGGGTTAGTTTTGGGTGGTGAAATCGGAAGTGAAAAAAAATTTTTTTTACTAAGTCATCGAGTGTGGTGTCAAATGAAAGCCTGTGAAATCACGAGTAAAAAATATATATATAATGTAATACTTGCGCGCACTTTTCTTCATATTATTTTAAAAAAATCGCGAAAAATCGCTGTCCCCCGCCTTATCTCGAAAAGCACTTATCAAAAAATTTTGAAAAAATTCTGGAATATTCTCCACGGGGTGTAGATTGAACGAAAATTATCACGAGTGCATTACCTTTAATAATTCATCTGGTATAAAAAAAACAAAAATTTCAAGGTCATCAGATTTCAGTAAAAATTGGAAACAAACTTTGATGAAAACTCATTTGGGGTGTGTTTTGTGAAGTCACTGATCATTTTATACCTCTGTAACAAAATTTTTTATTTTAAAAACAATCAACGAACGGAATACTAATTGCGCAAGTTCAACTTGCACTTGACCGGTTTTTTTTTTAACATAAAGTTCGACACAAAATTAAAAAGCACATAAAAAGTGTACTTTATTATTTAACTGCCTCTTTCAATAATATACGCTCAACCTAAACTTCTTTCAAATTTTCAACCCGTACGTGTTAAAATAAAGATAAAAAAATAATATAATTATCATTATTATTAACAAGAATCTGCTAAATAATGTTTAAAATCTCTTCTTTCAAGTATAGACCCACCATTCGTATGGCAGACATAATTATATAAAGCACAGCTAATAATTTAAACGATAATAATAAGTAAGGAACAAAAGAACTTACCTTCTCAAGGTGTAAATGTGTATATGTAATTCAACTTCTAGTAGTATGAGCAGGGCTAAACACTGAAATTCCTTAGTCTACGGCTGCAAACAACGGCGTTACACAAGATTGCAGAATAGACTATTATCTGACTTATACGAGGCTGGTTTGAAAAGTTCGTGCAAAAATAAAAACTACTTATGTGTTTGGGGTAAAACTTTTTTATTTTTCGACATAGTCTCCTTTTAGGCTTATACACTTCGTCAAACGATGTTCTAGTTTGTTGATCCCTTCCGAATAATAGGATTTGTCCAAGTCTGCAAAATATCCATTAGTGTCTGCAATCATCTCCTCGTTTGAATAAAATCTTTGTCCCGCCAGCCATTTCTTCAAATTGGGGAACAAATAGTAGTCCGAGGGAGCCAAGTCTGGAGAATAGGGGGGATGTGAAACGAGTTAGAATCCTATTTCCATTAATTTTGCGACCACAACGGCTGAGGTGTGTGCTGGTGCGTTGTCGTGATGGAAAAGGACTTTCTTGTGAGCCAATCGCGGGCGTTTTTCTTGCAGCTCGGTTTTCAAACGATCCAATAACGATGAACAATATTCACCTGTAATAGTTTCACCCTTTTCCAGATAGTCGATGAGGATTATCCCTTGCGAATCCCAAAAGACAGTCGCCATAACCTTTCCGGTCGAAGGAACGGTCTTCGTCTTTTTTGGTGCAGATTCCCCCTTGGTAACCCATTGTTTAGATTGTTGTTTGGTCTCAGGAGTATAGTAATGTATCCATATTTCATCCACAGTGACGAAACGATGCTAAAAGTCCTCCGGATTCTTCTGGAACAGCTGCAAACCATCCTTGCAACACTTCACACGATTCCGTTTTTGGTCAAGCGGCACCCATCTTGCGGATAGCTTTCTCATGTCCAAATGTTTATGCAAAATATTATGACCCGTTCAGTCGAGATGCCCACAGCACTAGCAATCTCACGCACCTTAACTCTTCTGTCATCCATCACCATATCATGGATTTGATCAATGATTTCTGGAGTCGTAACCTCCACAGGCCGTCCAGAACGTTCAGCGTCACTTGTGCCCATATGGCCAGTCCGAAAATTTTGAAACCACTTATAAACTGTTCTAATCGAAGGTGCAGAGTCACCATAATGTTTATCAAGCTTTTCTTTAGTCTCCTGAGGCGTTTTGCCTTTCATAAAGTAATGTTTAATCACCACACTAAATTCTTTTTCGTCCATTTCTTGAAAATCACTCGACTTCCTTGATTCACACGAATGCCAAACACAAAGAAATATACCAATATGGCTGAAACTTGGTGTGCGTTCATTCAAGAGATGCTACTAACTAAACATGACCTCGATACGCGCCGGTGGTGCCATCTCTCGGACTTTGCACGGACTTTTCAAACCAGCCTCGTATATTCTATAATGTTAATAATATGAAAATTAAAAATCATAGTACATAAATGTAACTACACCGTTACAATGTACTACTATGTTTTTTTTTCCATATATTGGCCTCAGAAATTTAGTGTATTAGCCATGAATTACTGATGTATTTATAATAAATAAATTAAATAATGAACAAAGGTGAAAAACAGTTGTATATATGTAGATGTATGGTGAGAATATGCAATAATGTTCTAATATATGTCGAATTTATCTCTCTAATTATTATTATTATTCAGAGGATAATATACAAATACAGGGATACTGTTTTCATGCTATTGGGGTCTATCAGGGCCACTTTACTAGCAAATAAGATCATGAAGACCACTTAAAAAGAATTATAAGGACAGGCAAGGATGTGGATGGTTGTAAATATAATATGTGTGTTAATTCTTAAAATTTTTTTTTTAAGAAAATTACATATATCTGGTTGTGGCTTCTTAATAGTATTCTGGTATCTATACAGATAAGAATATATTGTGTTGTATTTTATTAATAAGAACGTCTGAATGGCATGTAGTTAATCTGCCACCGAATAATATGTGGCCGGTGTCTCCCTGATCTCCATAGTGAATTATTTTTTACTCCAATTTTATTGAGATTGCTGGGAAAGAAGCTGCGATTAATTTTGAGATGACTGATCGTTGTAATGTTCTCTCTAGAGTAACTAACGTAACAGTAGTTTCATCCTTCTTCAGTATTACAATTTCATTTTATTTTAATCCCTTGTGCCTAAAAATTATATAATTATGTCTCTATTTTCTTTCGAAGATATTAGAAAAATTCATTATCCACGAAAGGGCACCGTAACATGTTCAATTCATTTTCACCTTTCACTTTCATAATAGCTCTGGGGCTTTTATTTACAAAACGATTACAAAACAAAATCAAATAATTGATTTTCAATAGCTTTTTTAACAAAGGATTCAATTTGCCGACCTCGATATTTATTGAAAAGAAAATATTTTGTTATATTCGTGCAAAATATACAATTTGTATTGTTGTAAATAAAGAAAAAATATTTATTGAAAACCGTTATTTGTTGTACAAGATAATATAGAGTTTAGATCGTTATAAAATACAATAATATGCTCCATATCATCAAATATAGTACGTATCGTTTTTGTATGTTAATTTTTCTTAATTTTACCAATTCTAAATAGTATGGCATATTTGAAGTCAAATTTTTTGTGATAATTTCTGCCAAATTTTTATCACTTTCACGACAGCATGACGGCCAATTTCTATCCTTCGGCGTATTTCTGCTCACAACTTCCAGACTTTGCAGTTAAAGAGCCCTTATATGTAAATTTATCAACAACTCTACAGTTCTTTCCTGATATTGAGTTGTTTATTGTTGGCTATGTCTATGATCATAACCTTTGTTTTAGATTGATTTATCCGTAGTCCCAGCAACTTGCCTTCCTGCTGTAATTGTAGCATGATACGCTCAAGGTCCTCGATCATATATATGTATATATATATATATATATATATATATATATATATATATATATATATATATATATACATATATAATTTTCCAATTTTCTTGAGTTCGAGTCAATTATAGAATGAAACTTCCTAAACTTCATTGTGATCCCTTCTTTTTATTGACGTTTCGGCACAGTTTGCCTTTTAAAAAAATTTTTTTTTGTTGGGTTTGGCTAAAATTGTACATATTTTATCCGTATTTGAAATGCATATCTTATAAATTTATTAAAACTAAAATAATTAACTTTATGAGTGTTCTTACTTTGGACGTGGATGTTTAGATTAATATTTATCTTAGCCCATTTCACTGGATCACAACGTACTCTTTTTCCATTTTTTGTTACACGAACCATATGTTAATTAGTTTTCATTGTCATTTATTTTATTTTAATTTAAAAATTGGGATGAACACAACATGTAGACTGCATTAATAGTACTGCCATATATGTATATTTGGCTCAGGTTATTTGTTTCTTTTTTGTTGTTGATAGCGGTTGGTATTTTTAGTGTTCCGTACGGAACACTTATAAGATCACTTCGGTGTCTGTCCGTCTGTCTGTCCGTATGTCTGTCCGTCTGTCACACCCGATTTTCTCCGAAACTATTTGTCATAGAAAGTTGAAATTTGGTAATAATATAGGAATTGATGGCCTCATCAGAGCCACGTAGTTTTGAAAGTTAAATTTTGACCTAAGGGGTTAGTTTTGGGAGGTGAAATCGGAAGTAAAAAAAAAAAAATTTTACTAGATCATCGAGTGTGGTGTCAAATGAAAGCTTGTGAAAACACGAGTAAAATATATATATATATAATGTAATACTTGCGCGCACTTTTCTTTGTATTATTTTTAAAAAATCGCGAAAAATCGCTGTCCACCCGCCTTATCTCGAAAAGTACTTATCAAAAAAATTTGAAAAAATTTTTGAATATTCTCCAAGGGGTGTAGATTGAACGAAAATTATCACGAGTGCATTACCTTTAATAATTTATCTGGTATATAAAAAAAAACAAAAATTTCAAAGTCATGAATTTTTAGTAAAGATTGGAAACAAACTTTGTTGAAAACTCATTTGGGGTGTGTTTTGTGAAGTCACTGATCATTCTATACTTCCGTTACAAAATTTTCTATTTTAAAAGCAATCAACGTACGGAACACTAATTGCGCAAGTTCAACTTGCACTTGACCGTTTTTTTTTTGTATGATAATAGATTCCAATATTTCTCTTTTTTTCCTATTGTTCTCAGTGACTAAAATCTTTGTTCCTTCATAGTTAAATGTGTGTTTCTTTTCCTCTTCGTGCTTTGTTAGTGCTGTTCTATTATTTTATATATCTTATAAACCAAATATTGAAAAGACGGATACATAAATTTTATAATTCTACCGAAAACAAAAACCAACAACAAAAAAGCCCAAAAGAAACAAAGCATATCGTTTTACCATACTTAAACGGATTTTCACAAAAAATTGAAAAACTTTTTAAAAAGCATAATATAAATATCGCTCATAGAGCCCATAACTTACTGGCAACCAACTTTTCAAAATTAAAAAAAACCAAAACCCCAAAAAATAAAAAGAGCAATGTTGTATACCAGATTCCTTGCAATAATTGTGAAGGTAATTATATAGGGCAAACTAGTCAATATTTGGAAAATAGGATAAAGGGACACGAGTATGACAAAAATAACAGAACAGCACTAATAAAGCACGAAGAGGAAAAGAAACACACATTTAATTATGAAGGAACCAAGATTTTAATCACTGAGAACAATCGGAAAAAAAGAGAAATATTGGAATCTATTATGATACAAAAAATACCAACCGCTATCAACAACAAAAAACTATAAATGCAGTCTACATGTTGTGTAGGCAAACTGTGCCGAAACGTCAATAAAAGGAAAGGATCACAATAAAGTTAAGGAAGTTTCATTTTATAATTGACCTCCAAACCCAAGAAAATTGAAAAATAAAAAAAAAGTATAGACAGGGTCAAAGAAAAATAACAAAATCATATATATATATATATATATATATATATATATATATATATATATATATATATATATATATATATATACGTATATATATATATATATATATATATATATATATATATATATATATATATATATATATATATATATATATATCTATATACGAGGCTGGTTTGAAAACTCCTTGCAAAAATAAAAACTACTTATGTGTTTGGGGTAAACCTTTTTTATTTTCCGACATAGTCTCCTTTTAGGCTTATACACTTCGTCCAACGATGTTCTAGTTTGTTGATCCCTTCCAAATAATCGGATTTGTCCAAATCTGCAAAATATCCATTAGTGTCTGCAATTACCTCCTCGTTTGAATAAAATCTTTGTTCCGCCAGCCATTTCTTCAAATTGGGGAACAAATAGTAGTCCGAGGGAGCCAAGTCTGGAGAATAAGGGGGATGTGAAACGAGTTGGAATCCTATTTCCATTAATTTTGCAACCACAACTGCTGAGGTGTGTGCTGGTGCGTTGTCGTGATGGAAAAGGACTTTCTTGTGGGCCAATCGCGGGCATTTTTCTTGCAGCTCGGTTTTCAAACGGGCCAATAACGATGAATAATATTCACCTGTAATAGTTTTACCCTTTTCCAGATAGTCGATGAGGATTATCCCTTGCGAATCCCAAAAGACAGTCGCCATAACCTTTCCGGCCGAAGGAACGGTCTTCGCCATTTTTGGTGCAGATTTCCCTTGGTAACCCATTGTTTAGATTGTTGTTTGGTCTCAGGAGTATAGTAATGTATCCATGTTTCATCCACAGTGACGAAACGACGCTTAAAGTCCTCCGGATTCTTCTGGAACAGCTGCAAACCATCCTTGCAACACTTCACACAATCCCTTTTTTGGTCAAGCGTGAGCAATCGCGGCACCCATCTTGCGGATAGCTTTCTCATGTCCAAATGTTTATGCAAAATATTATGTACCCGTTCAGTCGAGATGCCCACAGCACTAGCAATCTCACCTTCTCTCATCCACCACCATATCATGGATTTGATCAATGATTTCTGGAGTCGTAACCTCCACAGGCCTGCCAGAACGTTCAGCGTCACTTGTGCCCATATGGCCAGTCCGAAAATTTTGAAACCACTTATAAACTATTCTAATCGAAGGTGCAGAGTCACCATAATGTTTATCAAGCTTATCTTTAGTCTCCTGAGGCGTTTTGCCTTTCATAAAGTAATGTTTAATCACCACACGAAATTCTTTTTCGTCCATTTCTTGAAAATCACTCGACTTCCTTGATTCACACGAATGCCAAACACAAAGAAATAGACCAATATGGCTGAAACTTGGTGTGCGTTCATTCAAGAGATGCTACTAACTAAACATGACCTCGATACGCGCCTGTGGTGCCATCTCTTGGACTTTGCACGGACTTTTCAAACCAGCCTCGTATATATATATATATATATATATATATATATATATATATATATATATATATATATATATATATATATATATATATATATATATATGTATATATATATATATATATATATATATATATATATATATATATATATATATATATGTATATATATATATATATATATATATATATATATATATATATATATATATATATATATATATATATACATCTGAACCTTTTCCAATCCACTCTGGAGTTTGTCAGGGTTGCTTTTAACTTTAACGTCAATCGAGAATATATCATGAAAAGAACTAGGGAAAATTACTATGCGGCAAATGGAAGGCGTATAAGCAACCTGAGGTACGCTGATGACACTGCCAACTTCACCAAAAACATCAAAGACCTTGCTACAATTGCAGCGGGAAAACGAGTTGCCGGGATTACGGATAAATCAACCTAAAACCAAGGTTATGATCATAGGCAGAACCAACAATAAGCAACCCAATATCAGGAAAGTTTTTAACTGTAAAGTTGTTGATAAATTTACATATCTGGGCTCTTTAATTATAAATTCTGGAAGTTATGAGCCAAAAATATGGCGAGGGAAAGACATTGACATTCAGGCTGTCATGAAAGTAACAAAAATTTGACGCGTTCGCAATATATCTAAAACAACAAAAATTTGACTCCTGCATTCTTTAGTTTTTTTCCATTTTACTAGATATGGATGCTTAAAGAAAGGGACCGTTCAAGACTCAAGGCGTTTGAGATGTGGTGTTATCGCAGATTACTCCACACAGAACCAATATTTTGATTCTGGAAGAACTAGGATTAGCTAAAAGAGTAACTTACACCATATATGAAAAAATTTTGCTATACTTGGGCTACATAGCTAGGCAGAATAACGATATGGAGCTACTAGTCATAGAAGCAAAAGTAAACGGCCTGGTCTCTACAACGCGGATCGAATCAGGTTTGGAACCTAACCGGAGTTGGAGTGTAGGATGCAATTCATCTTGCTGACGATAGGAATCAGTGGAAGGACTTAATATCATTAGCAGTCACCACACCTTTGTTAAGACTAAGAAGGAAAGATATATATACATATATATATATATATATATATATATATATATATATATATATATATATATATATATATATATATGTATATATATATATATATATATATATATATATATATATATATATATATATATATATATATCTGCAAACTTTTTTACCCATTATTTAAAAGTTATCTTCAAATGTGAATATTTTCGTTCGTGATGTTAGTGCGTACAGTGCGTGCATATCTACTGTAATTTAGTTGCCTCATTTAAAACTCAAGGGTTACAACCAATTACTATGGATTTTCACATTTCGGCATAAGATTATATATACATTTAATAAAAACTACGTAACAAGACCATAAGGGGAATAAATGCCAAGAAAACTATTTCTTTTGAACAATTGTGTGTGCATAAAATAGTATTCTCCAAAATTACTACTTAACCAGGTAGCAGCAAACAATACGATATTTAATACTTCTCATACCAACTTTAAGAGAAAAAAACGTTAATTCAATATTATTTATATGTATATTTAGATAGACGTATAAGTAATTTTGTGCTCATAATGTTCTCCCTCGGTGTTGTTGGACATTAAGGGGCAGCTCCAGTTGACAGTGGTGTTTTGATTTGTTTCTCTATAGCTATAGAAGCTCTGTTCTTGTTGTAGGTTTTTGGTATGAAGCAGAGAATAACATAACTAGTGCAACAAACCTTTAAAAATAAAGCAATGACTATCGCCCGCAAGTTTTATCCTTCAAAAACATGCTAAAATTTCCAAATATTTACGTATTTATATTTAAGGGATTAAATGAATCCATTATTTATTATTTAAATCAATTGAAATACAAATAAATGTTTGCATTTGAAATCCGTAAGGCTATTAAAAAAGATGGTATTCTATTATTAGCATGGTGGTAAACACTCCTATAAGTTTCCAGATTATTTAAACAAACGGTCTTGAATATACCTTTTAAGCAACTTACAAAACGATTGATAAGCATTTCCGCCTACATCATCACTGATAAATTTATTATTTCTCACCAGATGCAAATGAATTATTCTTACCAACCGTTCTTTCAACCGATAACTTCAGTCTGTACAATTAGAGAACTTCTGAGACAGACTACCAAATAAACATTTCTTCAAGGGAAATCAGATTTTAAAACGGGTTCATGAGGCTGCAAAGAAGGATCAACTCGATAACCGCCAAAAATGGTTTTCTTTTTTCAATTATCTCCCTAAACATTTTCCAGTAACCGTTGAAATTTTTAACTTTGGGAATTTTAAACACGGTTAATCAACTAGTGGGAATGGAAACTAAATTCACGACCAAAGAGGTAGATTTATTATCTACGCCCCGGGTAATGTAATTGAATTTTCAATTCCACCAATCGGTTAGGCATACTCAAAACCCAAAAATACTAAATTTTAAAATTTTTCCTCAAAATGGTTAAGGAAATAATCTACAAAAATTAATTGCGACTTTGAAGGACTGTGGCTCCTCTGGAGGGCATTTTCAAACCTAGGTTGATATGAACTTTTTTTATATTTTTAACTTTACTTTCCAAAATATATGAACGGGATATCCGGGAAACGGATATATTTATTTGTTGTAGTGCTACTTAATATGAGCCTTTAGTAGAAATTGTTATGTACCAGGTCAAATTTGTAATTTCTTGTTTAAATAAAAAAAAAGCAATCCTAATATATCGATGTGAATCATGGGCCCTAACAGACAGGCAGAAAAACAAGATACAAGCCATCGAAATGAAATACCTGAGAGCAGTACAAGGAGTTACACGGAAGGACAGAATAAGGAATACAGAAATAAGGAGAAAGCTGAGAGTACAAGCAATTATGGAATATATGCAACAAAGACAGCTAGTATGGTGGGGGACATATACAAAGAATGAAGGATGATAGACAGGTGAAACAAGTGTATGAAGCCCGAATACAGGGAAAACAGAAGCGAGGAAGACCTAGATAGACCTGGAATGGGAGTATTAGAGGTATACTTAAGGAGAAGGGAAAATCCTGGAAAGAAGCAGTGAAAATGGCAAAGAATAGAGACAGATGGAAGAAGTTTATATGTGGAGATTGAGAGGGAAAAAAGGAGAATGTATAACTGCCCTACACCATACGGTAGAAGGGATATACGATTATATATATATATATATATATATATATATATATATATATATATATATATATATATATATATATATATATATGTATATATATATATATATATATATATATATATATATATACGTATATATATATATGTATATATATATATATATATATATATATATATATATATATATATATATGTATATATATATATATATATATATATATATATATATATATATATATGTATATATACATATATGTATATATATATATATATATATATATATATATATATATATATATATATATATATATCAAAAAAAGAAACAACAAATATTGGGAAGTTTCTTAAAGTATTCTTATAATAATTTCCTAACAAATATTGTATAAATTAAACAAGTAAGTGAAAACAGGTCAGACCATCAGATTTTTTAATGAAAGTCAAAACCCCAGAACAGTACACCCTGTGTAAATTTGCATATCAGTAAACCGATAAACAGTGATGTGATAAAAATAAGGCGTGAATAAAGATAACAAAATCTTTCAATTCTCAATCACCCAAAGCAGTTCCTGTATTAAAAGATCTGTCTGATCTAAAAACTGTTACGGTAATTCAAACTATAAAATATTTTAGGTTTTTTTTTCGTCTGAAGTGTAACTTAAAAAAAACATCGACTTGAATGTTACTTAAAGGATCATTAAAGTTAAGTTTAAAACCGTGCAACTTAAGATTTGAATTTCATTCAATTTTAAATTCTCACTTAAATCCAAATGGTGCAAGCTTGTGCTAACTCTTTAAAATTATTTAATAAACCAGAAAACCTCTGTGCCGTGTCGTGAACAACCAGTGGAGATATATCGGTCAGCAATACAACTGGTCAATAAAAGGAACGTCGCCTGTTCCAGCAGTGGCAGATTAATTACTCACCTGTTTCGTCTTAAACCGCAGCAGCAAAATCGAATTTTGCCGGGGCTCCCGGTAATTTAATTATTAACCATTATTGTGTCGCTACAACTCGAAAGTTTTATAAAAAGGACTTAATTGTAATCGAGTATGGGGATTTATCGCTTGGTTTTTATTTTTATTTACGATATTTCAGCCAGGTCAATCTTTTGTTGAGACTCTATATTTTATCTATCAAAAATAACAAGTGATATCTATACGCAGCGATTTTAAGGGCAAGCCGTTGTTAAGGAGATTGAGGTGGGCTAGTCCCAGCCAAAAGTTTGGAATGTTGTCATTTAGGAATGCTTTGTAATAAATAATTAAAATTTTTTATAAGACTAACGATGGTTATTATTATGATAATAAATTCATTTTCGAAAGACTTTAAGTCTTATATATTGTTTATTTAATTTTATTAAATAATTTGACATGAATGGATTAACTTTTGGAAGTTTTGTAGAAACTGTAGAAAAAAAATATGGAAAATAAAAATTAATTATATTTTATAATTTTTAAAAATTATCAAAGCAAATAATATGAAAGAAATAAAAAAATAAAAAAAATATTTTAATAGTTAAAAAAATAGGTAATTAATAAAAAATGGTAAATTAAAATCTTAAAATTCCGGTGTCTCGACGCGGCAACGTTGTTCAACAGGAGCATCGGTGGGTTCTCCATTTTGTGCTGTAGTGGTGAATATTTTGATGGAATCCTATAAAGAGAGTGTCTTGAGCTTAATTATTGTAAAACTAAAATTTTTGGTGCAGATATGTTGACTTATCTGGCCACATGGTGAAGAAAACCTCAATGCCTTTTTAAATCACACCAATCAAAAGCATTTAATTATAAAATTTACAATAAAAACTGAATCACGTGGTACTCTTCCATTTCTAGATGTACTGGTACAAAAGAGACACATTCGGTTTGTAGAAAGAATTCTATAGAAAACTCATATCAATAAATATCAATGTTAATTATCATCACTATCCTGTGTGGCGGCCCTACCTTATTGTGCAGAAGATCTCGGATTCAATCCCGGAGGTCAGTATACTTATTTATTAATTTATTTAAGTATATTTGGCTTGGCCACATACATAGGTAGAGCAGTTGTTGCAGAAAGGTAATAACGTCCGTGGCAGCACTACCGCGTGGTCTAAAAGGTGCCGTTAAATACAAAACAAATTGGCCACTATGTATTTTCACGTTTTTTTTCTTAGTCAGTAATATATAATAGTTATAGCGTCTTAACTACTTAATAGAAAATAAATTAATTTAGTTCAATCTAGAATCTAGTAACAAAAGTGTAAAACAAATATTTACTACCTAAATATTTGTCTAATTATAAACAAATAAAATAAAATCAAATTATTTTGTTTCAGTACAGGAGCGACACACGACTCGGTAGCAGTAATGTACTGAAAAGGATATTAAAAAAAAAACCTTCACCATATTGTCAAGGCACTTAGTTTTTTTATACCAGATAAATTATCAAACATAATGCACTCGTGTAAATTTTCGCATAATTTACATTTTATGGAGAAGATTTCAGAATTTTCTCAAAATTTTTTGATCAGTATTTTTTGAAATAGGGTTGGGAGACAGCGATTTTTGGGCAAAATTAATACAAAAAGTGCGCGAAAGTATTACATCATATATATTTTTGAACTAGTGTGTTCACAAGTTTTCATTTGACACCCTACTCGATCACCTGGCAATTTTTTTTTCACTTCCGATTTCATCCCCCAAAACTAACCCTTTAAGTCAAAATTTAACTTTCAGAACAACACATCTCTGATTGGTCCATCAATTCCTATATTTATGCCAAATTTCAACTTTATATGTCAAATAATTAGTAAATCCTATAAATATTTCCTACGGATCACTAAAAATCTATGCTTCGGCATTTGGACAAAGTTGACGGATATTACGACATCCTGGCCGATATCCTTAGGATATAAAAAAAAGAGTAAAATCCCTACTCAGGCGGGAAGGTGAACGATAAAAAATCTTTCTTAAAAACTATGTTACTATCTCACTAGTAAGGATTTGTTCAACAGCTTTAAAAATCCGACTTCCAGACAAGATAATAATATGGTAAGGATCCATCAGTAAATAGTGCAGTTTATCTTACATACAGCGTACTATAGACAAAATAGCCAAAATCCTCAAAAGATCTAACATTCACACAATCTTCTACATAAAAAAATTGGACAATATTTGAGATTACGAAAATGTACAATTCGTTTACAAACCGAAGGTGTCTACAAAATGCCCGATTCATGTGGTACGGTTTACAAAGAAGAATCTTAAAGCAACTAGAATTACGGAACATGGAAGGTATATTAAAAAAAATTGTACAATAAGCTGTAGCTGAACATCACCACTTTACAGGACATACCATCAATCTAAGAGAAACCGAAGTTTTTTCTTCTATTTCTCATTTTTATAAACAAAAGTTTGGAGAATCAATTGAAGTCTACAAACACCCTAACAATATTTACATTAACAATTTGGTGAGCTTCGGTTAGTTCAGGTTAGCAATACTTGATTTGTGCTTTCTTGAGTTCAATCCGTGCTCTAATCTCGTAGAGTAAAAAAATCCGGAGGTGCCTCGTGCAATTGTAAGTCAAACGTCGAAAGGTCACTACAGTTTGACAAAGTTTAGTCCCAATTACCACGATTTATCAGCAAATGCAGTAGATTACATTTGCCCTATCTCCTTTCTTATAAAGTAACACGATTATAGCATTGTTCCAGCCCTGGAGTTGTTTTCTCTCTTCTAAGAATTTGCTTTGTAATATCTAAACATTTTTTATTAAAGGTTTTCCTCTGTATTTTATAAATTCGAGAATTATTCAAGGATAATAAGGAAAACCAAAAAAATATGATATTTTCTGTTCTACATTTGTAATTTTTTTTTCTAATTTTTACGAGTAATATCGCTTCCTGAAGTTTTCTCATGTACTTAATAAACCTTGTATGTAGAATTTAATTTATGATACTGAAAACGAGGTTGTTTAAAAATTCCCACATATCGACGTGTAACGAAATGGAACATAGGTCATTTTGAATTTTCATACTCGAAAAATAAAATAATTTACGAATGCTCTAGTAACAGAAAATATGAATAAATGCCAATCATAGATTCAGCCGTTATTCATGCTACAATACAGCTTATACTGTGGTGGTTTTTTTGATCTCCAAATTACAAAATTGATTCAATATCCAGCATCGACATCGATCCAGATATTTTGATTAGAAAAAGCAATAAATTTTCATTCCAACGTAGTTAAACTGTCGTAATTGATTACGACGGTTTAACTACGATTTTTTAATTTCAGCGAGGAGTAAAAAATTTTGCAAATAAAATATTATCTTTTATTATTCTCCAATTTCTAAAAATTATAATTTAATAACCAAAAGCCATAAAATATATAAGAAAAAACGGATTTTTGCCAAAAAGTTCAAAATATCGTGTAAAATAGAGTGTATCATTGCTGTTGCTGTAGAACTTACACTGGAATCTGAGTAGTTAATTAAGCTCTGCAGTAATTCAATGCCATCTAACGGTAAGAAAGGCCTACATCACAAAGTCTTGTTGAGAACAGTTGCAGTATCTGAAGTACATGAAGTTTCATGCTGTTCTAAAAAGTGCTGCATATTCTGTTGTATAATTTGTTCATAACAACTATAGAAAGTGTCCGTAAGATATATTACGAACAAAAAAAATACGATGATGAAACTGTTAGTAAAAAGTATTAATCTTTTGGATATAATAGTACCCAGTATCCATTCGAAATTGTTCTTTTTGAACAGATAATATTCTAAATCCTTTATTATTTTCGGGGTCTAATTTCGTCGTTGGATGAATAACTACCACACAACATTTTTTTAATACTTTGAAACTATATACCTACCCATCAAGTTAGATAGAAAACACAAGTCTACAAAAAAATATGTTGTTTTGGTGCTCTGATTTTATCTATAGTTGATAAGGAAGGTAATATACTATACATCGACAAAATTTATTTTACTCTGTCAGCTCTAGTTCACTACCTAACCTCATCTTTTATTTTTAGCGGTCTTATTGGAAAACAGCAAGTTTTACAATAACACTAATCAAAATAATATTATTATTTCATAATGGCTAGTAAGTTAAGACGTTGTGTTAACGATCCTGATAAGTTTTGTTACATCTGTGGTGAACATATTTTGAAAGATTAGCGAAAATAGATACAGATACCATATAATCCGAAATATAACAAGGGACTCAATAAGGTATTTAATAAGGTAGGCCTCACCTTAGTCTATAAGTCATCAGACAATCTGAGGAATATCTTAGGAAATCCCAAAGATAAGATTCCTACTTGTGAGAAAAGTGGAATTGATGAAATTAGTTGTAATGATTGTGACAAAAAGTATGTTGGGCAAACTAAAAGGTCAATTAAAACACGATTTAAAGAACATTTAGCACACTTAAAATACAGTAGAACAGAAAAGTCTAGCATTGCCGAACATGGCCTTGAAGCTGATCATACTGTAACATTAGATAATCTAAGATTAAAAAAAAATGTATCTGATAGGAGATTGTTGAACGCATACGAAAGTATGAAAATCATAAAATGTAAAAGTAGTTTAAATAAAGACAGAGGGCCTATTCTTTATAGTCCCCTCTACTGGTTACTTGACCGGAACTGATGGCCTTGCCTATGTCATTAGTTCCGCTTGAGTAATTCAAGACTTAGGCTAAGTATAAATCGGGTAGATTTGTAGTTTAGCTTTAGTCAATCATCGCTCCTGATGAAGCTAACATGGTTAGCGAAACTCGCGTCGACTGCAAAAATAAAGTGTTTGGTGTAGTGGTGATATATACTAAGTAGTATCATTGTGTCAAAGATTCCACATTCCCAACTTCATTAACTAGAGCTGATACAGAAAACCAGAAACATTTTTAACATTACCTTATCAGACATACTTAAAATCAGGTCTAAAATCCTAGGCACCAAAATGTGTGTGAGCCAGTAAAATTATTAGTTATTAGTTTATTTACTGTACTAAACTAAAATTAAAACGACAGTTGATATTAAGTAATGAACTCTTAAACTTGTTCAAAAACTATGTTTATAATACACATAAAATAACTCCAAATTTGGCCAAACTACAAATTCATTATTATGTGAAATAAAATCCTATAATTTTTTTGCATCTCTATTGTTAATTTACCCTAATTAGCAATAAGGTACGTTGCCTTAGATTAGTAGAAGCACATAACTTAGTGTATGGAACGTTGCTTTTTTTTGTAAAGTAATTCCCTAATGCTGAAAACTACTAATTAAATTGTAAGTACATTCATGTATCGAGATAAAACAAGTCATTTTAAAATATTCAGTTTAAATCTAAAACTTACATAATTCAAGAGATAAACAAAAGTATACTCAGTAGATTATTAAAGACAAAATAACCTACTGAGTATACTTTTGTTCTATTGGCCTAATTCTAAGATTCATTAGCAATTACAAATGTTCTTTGCCTTTTTATAGCTTGTGAATTAAATCCTGTAATATTTTAGGCATAAAATTCCCAGGATTAAAAATTAATAAAAAAAAGAAGTCAGTTCATTAATCAACACAATTTTGAATAATTAAATTAAAAGATTCCCCATTTCATTTGATTTTACTATTACAGTTAAGGATAAAAAATTTATTTATCATTATTTAATATTTGTAACTGAAGGCAGATATTTTATTGATAAGGAGTATTTTTCGCCACGAAGGTAGATTTAAAATATTTTTCTAAATAAAGATTTAAATTAATTAACAAATATTTTCTAATCATTTTTTAAGCGGACAAATAATTGGTTATAATCCCAAAAGTAACTGTTCTATACTCTTTTTAATAGGTTAACCAACATACAATAACGTATGCATAGGATTTTTATGGAGTAATTTTACCGGTGAGTTTCCGAAAATTATAAGGAAGGTTAGAGTTAAAATCTTTAGTAAAATTTTCCGGAGCATAAAATATTATTCTTATCGAGAAATTTTACATTTTATGGATGTATTTTCACTTATCTGCGACTTGAATTAAATTTTCTATGCTTTTTAATCTTATTCTTAATCTGAGAAACTTGTCACTGCCGAGTTTTGATATCGTAACGGGTGCCGATATATGAGCTCCTTTAGGTAAATACACCTACAAAAAGTGCCTTAAATTGAAGCATGTTCCTTCTCTAATTGGGGAATTACGCTGATAATTTACTGATCAACTTTCATATTATCGGTAATTTCAGTGTCACCACCGTCGCGATATATATATAGATATATATATATATATATATATATATATATATATATATATATATATATATATATATATATATATATATATATATATAGTAGCAAAAGCAATTGACGTCTCAAACTTCTATTTAAAAAATCACGCCACCTATGTATGTTTGACGGTGAATCGAAATATAATTACCGACACCTATTTTACTATTGCAATTATTTGACTATATCAATATTTGCATACGCAGAATACAATTTTCATAACAAAAAATACATTAAATACATCACATATAGGTTAAAAATTGGATACGACGTACACCGTATAAAAATATCACTACTTTTGTTTAATTATGCAAACCATAACAAAAACCAGTTATCACTAATCTTTAGCAATATCAATAAAATACTTAAAACACATCTTACATTAACAATTTGCAACATTTTACTGAAAGACATTTTCAAGATTCAAAAAGTAGACAAAATGTGTTGTTTTTCACATTTTACTGTATTATCTCTATTTAACTCGCTTTCTCTCATTCAGACAGTTCATCTTAGCTGTGCCAATAGCGGGGATGACTTTCTAAAATAACAGAGTCCAGTAATTTTTAACTATGTTCAAGTTTCGGTCTCCATCTGTCAGACCAGATTATCTCTAACATTATTTGTCGTAGAAAGTTGAAATTGGGCAAAAATATAGGAATTGATGGCCCATCAGAGCCGCGGTGTCTTGAAAGATACATTTTGACTTAAGGGGTTAGTTTGGGGGGGGAGGCGAATCGCAAGTGGAAAAAAAATTACCCGATCATCGAGTGGAGTGTAAAATAATAGCTTAAGAAGATACGAGTTCAAAAATATATGTGATGTAACGCACAATTTTCTTCGTATTATTTTAAAGAAATGGTCAAGAACCCCTGCCACCCACCCTATCTCCTATTGTTTTTAATATATTTCAAATGCCGTCTAGTTTTTAATTTCAGTTTAGATTCACACAAAGAATGATTATTTTCGAATGTTCGTTTAGATAATTTTCAGCCGCCACCATATATATAATATATACATATATATATATATATATATATATATATATATATACATATATATATATATATATATATATATATATATATATATATATATTCATATATATATTCATATATATATATATATATATATATATATATATATATATATATATATATATATATGTATATGTATATATATATATATATATATATATATATATATATATATATATATGTATATATATATATATATGGTGGCGGCTGAAAATTATCTAAACGAACATTCGAAAATAATCATTCTTTGTGTGAATCTAAACTGAAATTAAAAACTAGACGGCATTTGAAATATATTAAAAACAATAGGAGATAGGGTGGGTGGCAGGGGTTCTTGACCATTTCTTTAAAATAATACGAAGAAAATTGTGCGTTACATCACATATATTTTTGAACTCGTATCTTCTTAAGCTATTATTTTACACTCCACTCGATGATCGGGTAATTTTTTTTCCACTTGCGATTCGCCTCCCCCCCCAAACTAACCCCTTAAGTCAAAATGTATCTTTCAAGACACCGCGGCTCTGATGGGCCATCAATTCCTATATTTTTGCCCAATTTCAACTTTCTACGACAAATAATGTTAGAGATAATCTGGTCTGACAGATGGAGACCGAAACTTGAACATAGTTAAAAATTACTGGACTCTGTTATTTTAGAAAGTCATCCCCGCTATTGGCACAGCTAAGATGAACTGTCTGAATGAGAGAAAGCGAGTTAAATAGAGATAATACAGTAAAATGTGAAAAACAACACATTTTGTCTACTTTTTGAATCTTGAAAATGTCTTTCAGTAAAATGTTGCAAATTGTTAATGTAAGATGTGTTTTAAGTATTTTATTGATATTGCTAAAGATTAGTGATAACTGGTTTTTGTTATGGTTTGCATAATTAAACAAAAGTAGTGATATTTTTATACGGTGTACGTCGTATCCAATTTTTAACCTATATGTGATGTATTTAATGTATTTTTTTGTTATGAAAATTGTATTCTGCGTATGCAAATATTGATATAGTCAAATAATTGCAATAGTAAAATAGGTGTCGGTAATTATATTTCGATTCACCGTCAAACATACATAGGTGGCGTGATTTTTTAAATAGAAGTTTGAGACGTCAATTGCTTTTGCTACTATATATATATATATATATATATATATATATATATATATATATATATATATATATATATATATATATATATCTATATATATATCGCGACGGTGGTGACACTGAAATTACCGATAATATGAAAGTTGATCAGTAAATTATCAGCGTAATTCCCCAATTAGAGAAGGAACATGCTTCAATTTAAGGCACTTTTTGTAGGTGTATTTACCTAAAGGAGCTCATATATCGGCACCCGTTACGATATCAAAACTCGGCAGTGACAAGTTTCTCAGATTAAGAATAAGATTAAAAAGCATAGAAAATTTAATTCAAGTCGCAGATAAGTGAAAATACATCCATAAAATGTAAAATTTCTCGATAAGAATAATATTTTATGCTCCGGAAAATTTTACTAAAGATTTTAACTCTAACCTTCCTTATAATTTTCGGAAACTCACCGGTAAAATTACTCCATAAAAATCCTATGCATACGTTATTGTATGTTGGTTAACCTATTAAAAAGAGTATAGAACAGTTACTTTTGGGATTATAACCAATTATTTGTCCGCTTAAAAAATGATTAGAAAATATTTGTTAATTAATTTAAATCTTTATTTAGAAAAATATTTTAAATCTACCTTCGTGGCGAAAAATACTCCTTATCAATAAAATATCTGCCTTCAGTTACAAATATTAAATAATGATAAATAAATTTTTTATCCTTAACTGTAATAGTAAAATCAAATGAAATGGGGAATCTTTTAATTTAATTATTCAAAATTGTGTTGATTAATGAACTGACTTCTTTTTTTTATTAATTTTTAATCCTGGGAATTTTATGCCTAAAATATTACAGGATTTAATTCACAAGCTATAAAAAGGCAAAGAACATTTGTAATTGCTAATGAATCTTAGAATTAGGCCAATAGAACAAAAGTATACTCAGTAGGTTATTTTGTCTTTAATAATCTACTGAGTATACTTTTGTTTATCTCTTGAATTATGTAAGTTTTAGATTTAAACTGAATATTTTAAAATGACTTGTTTTATCTCGATACATGAATGTACTTACAATTTAATTAGTAGTTTTCAGCATTAGGGAATTACTTTACAAAAAAAAGCAACGTTCCATACACTAAGTTATGTGCTTCTACTAATCTAAGGCAACGTACCTTATTGCTAATTAGGGTAAATTAACAATAGAGATGCAAAAAAAATTATAGGATTTTATTTCACATAATAATGAATTTGTAGTTTGGCCAAATTTGGAGTTATTTTATGTGTATTATAAACATAGTTTTTGAACAAGTTTAAGAGTTCATTACTTAATATCAACTGTCGTTTTAATTTTAGTTTAGTACAGTAAATAAACTAATAACTAATAATTTTACTGGCTCACACACATTTTGGTGCCTAGGATTTTAGACCTGATTTTAAGTATGTCTGATAAGGTAATGTTAAAAATGTTTCTGGTTTTCTGTATCAGCTCTAGTTAATGAAGTTGGGAATGTGGAATCTTTGGCACAATGATACTACTTAGTATATATCACCACTACACCAAACACTTTATTTTTGCAGTCGACGCGAGTTTCGCTAACCATGTTAGCTTCA
>CM032446.1:215803381-215833381 GCA_019049505.1 Pachyrhynchus sulphureomaculatus
GAGGTATATATTAAAAATAATTTATAAAAAACACAGAATATATCCTAGTACCCTTCTCTTTACACATGAAACATGTAATATTAGAACAATGTATTTCAGAACAGTTTGCACCTTTCTACATATTCGTAAAGAACGGAATAAATTCGTTAATCGTACTTACAAAACAGGTTGTAGAGAAAATGAAAACTTAATACTTCCCAGGAATAACAGCAACATAAATCTAAAAAGTGTCAGTTATTTAGGTCCGAGAAGCTACAACCTTGTGCCGAATTCAATAAGACTGGTAAAAAACAGCAAAATATTTCGCAAATTATGTGAAGCATATATATTTGATCACAACATTTGCACATGAATCATGTATTGTATCTGTTATTGTATTTGTATCTGTATTGTTATCTCTCACAAAAAGAAGGAATAAAACCTGCTCCAGAAAGGAAGTTATTAGTAAACTACCTAGACACATACAGGTGCCCTGGAACCTAGGTGTCATTAATTTGTGATATCATTTTATAAAAAACCGTCTTGCAAAATGCCTGCAAAGTAACAGCTTCTTCATTAATAAAATTATTGTGATATTTTAGTCACCGTTATTGTAAATCGTTTTTAATAGTTAAAATTGATCATTGTTCATGTTAGGCTTATTGTTTGTGAAAAATGTTCTCAATTAATAAATTAATAATAATAATAATAATATATACATACATATATTATATATATATATATATATATATATATATATATATATATATATGTATATATATATTTATATATATATATATATATATATATATATATATATATATATATTATATATATATATATATTTACATATATATATATATATATATATATATATATATATATATATATATATATATATGTTTGTATTTACATATATATATATATATATATATATATATATATATATTATATATATATGTATTTATATATGTATCCCTACGTATTAGAACTGTATCAAGCACTGGAAATTTTTATTCAACATTTTTCTCAAACTAAATTTTGATCACACAATACACGTTAACAAAGCGGTTCAGAACCCTTTAAAAAGAAACTCTTTAATGGTAAAATTTTTATACTAAAATCTTGAAGCCTGTAAATTTTACAAGTATGCAGGGCGCTCGTGTCCCAATGCTAGCGTCATTTGCATCTCCCGTGTCGTCATCGCCATTCTTGTTTTACTTACCGCTCGCGCTACCCGCCTAGCCTGAGACAAGACTCTTACATAAAACACAGCGTAAGGTGTGTACATCAGCGTTTCCAAAAGGATAGAAACTTAATTTGACTTCGGGGTTTTGTTGAGCAAGCAAAGAAGCTGAACTTGAAACCCCCCGTCCACAAGAAACCAGCCGAATTGCTGGAAACTGTCAAAAATGTGTTTAATCTTACGACGATTATAGCCAAATATACATAAAGATTAGGTAACTTTGGCCCAATTCAATTTTGTAGGTGTAGTCGAAGCTGAGAGTCAGCTAATTTGAGTTTTGTAGGGCTATCAAATATGTCTTTATAAAACGAGATACATATTTCGCCAGCCGGGGAATCGGGTTTATATAAAAAAAAAAATATGCAGTTTAAAAGTCGACACCTTAAAAACTCAATAAACCATATTTTTATTTTTTGATATGAAAAAAGGAAAATGCTATTAGCGTCCCATATAAGCAACTGCTTCTGCCATTTTATCCACAAAAACCAAGCGTTTTTTAAACACCCCTGGGAGTAAAATATTTTTGCAGTCTCCCGGTTCTTTATTACACCATAAAGATATTGTCTGGCTTAGTATATCGGAAAAAGGTTAGAAAATAGCTATTCTTTGCACGTAGCTTATTTCTTTTATAGTTTCCAGTGCGTAGCAACGTCGACTTTTCAGTTATTTTTGTTCAGTGAGTCGATGACACGGCTACATTATTTAAATGAAACGTTTTGTGGTAACGCGCCTCAAAATAGATAAAAGGAAGCCGTATGGTAATAAGGGAGAATCACTTTAGGTAGATTATGGCATATATACAGGCAAAGGAGCTCGATTCTTTTATTCAAATTGTGTACAGAGAAAATTTTCCCTGTAAAAAATCAATACTAAAGCTCTAAAGCATCAAATCAAAGAATATTATATTTTAATTATAATTTTTAAAAATTAGTGAAGTTATTTATATACAACTTCTCTCGCATGTTTAAATGGTAAAATAAAAACTGAATATGACTTTTCATTCTATTAGCATTTGTAATTAAATGAGACCACTATTTTACTACACTGTAAACAAAAATGCGCCGAGAAGATGTTTATAGTAACCAGAATTTGGCGGGATTAATTGTCCGTTTTGATTTTTTTTTTGATTTCTGCCAAATTCTGGTTGCTGCAGATGTCTACTCTGCGCAAGCGCCCACCGAATATTTACATTAAAACCCAACCACATATTTAAGCTGGCCTGAAAAACTGACTGACGCAAATGGATCGGTCAAATAAATAGTGTCGTCATGCTTCCAAAATTTAAAAAAATCGCTGGCTTTCTTAGTGTTATTTCGTTCAATCTAATAAAGTGCAAAATGTTAGCTGATAGATAAGACGGTAAATAACATTATATGGGGAGAAATAGCTGAATATTTTCCAAGTTTGTATTTTAATAAATTTTATATCTATAATATATAGAAAATGCAACGTCTGTCTATCTGTCCGTTAGTGCGCTTATCACTCAAGAACCACTTATCCGATTTACGTGCTTTTTTTTTAAAACATACATATGTTCTCTGGCCAGGCTATAGGCTAAATTTTATTACGTTAGGTAACATAAGGAATAAGCAGTGACGATAATAGTGAATCAAGTCGGAAAAAAGTTTGCCGCTAGCGCGTTCTCTTGCAATCCACTGCCAAAACCATTAAACAAAAAATATAATATATGTAAAATGCAACGTGTTTGTCTGTCTGTCTGCCTGTTAGTGCGCTTATGACTTAAGAACCACTTAGCCGATTTACATGTTTTTTTTTTAATTCATACATTTGTTCTCTGGCCAGGATATCTATAATCTACTATAATATATATAAAATGCAATATCTCTCTCCGTCTGTCTGTCTGTCCGTAAGTGCGCTTATCACTTGAGAACCACTTATCCGATTTACGTGCTTTTTTTTCTAAAACATACATATGTATGTTCCCTGGCCAGTTATAAAATATATTTTATTACGTTAGGTAACATAATAAGCAGTGACAATAATAGTGAACTAAGTCGGAAAAAAGTTTGGAGCTAGCACGTTCTCTTGCATTACATTGTCTAAACCATTAAATATGGAACAATATCATGCAGCAAAGAATATAATATATATAAAATGCAATGTCTCTCGGTCTGTCTGTCTGTTCGTTGGTGCGCCTATCACTCGAAAACCACTTATCCGATTTTTTTTTTAGATTTATAGATATGTTCTCTGGCCTGGTTATAGGATATATTTTATTACGTTAGGTAATATAAGAAATAAGCAGTGACGATAATAGTGAATCAAATCGGAAAAAAGTTTGTCGCTAGCGCACTCTCTTACAATACGCTGCCTAAACGGGTACATATAGAACAATATCATGTGACAAAGAATACAATATATATATAAAACGCAACGTTTCTTTGCCTGTCTGTCCGTTAGTGCGCTTAGCACTCAAGAACCACTTCTTCAATTTACATGTTACGATTTATGTTACGTTAGTTAATATAAGGAATAAGCAGTGACGATAATAATGAATTAATTCCAAATATGTATGTATATATATATATATATATATATATATATATATATATATATATATATATATATATATATATGTAACACATGGGCTGAAAAACAAGTCCCGGGCCTAACACATAGATGGCGCTAGTTTTATTGCAGTCACCTTTTTTTCAGTTAATACTAACCTTCAAAAGACAGCTGTTAAAATTTCATGATATTCTATTCATTAGTTTGTGAGTTATTGTGCTAAGAGTGACGCTACTTTTGTTATTTTCAAAACAATGGATCAAAAACAATTTCGTGTTTTAATTTTACACTGCTTCTTGATGGGAAAAAATACCGTTCAAGCGAAGCAATGGCTTGAAAAGTGTTATGGGGACTCCGCTCCATCAGAAACAACAATAAAACGTTGGTTTGCTGCCTTCAAACGTGGTCGTAGAGACACCGATGATGCAGAACGCAGTGGACGTCCAAATGAGGCGGTAACACCAGAAAACATCAAAAAAATCCATAAAATCGTTTTGAATGATCGAAAAGTGAAGTTGCGTGAGTTAGCTGACATCGTAAAGATATCAAAAGAACGTGTTGGCTTTATATTGCATGAGCATTTGACTATGAGAAAGCTCTGTTCAAAGTGGGTGCCGCGTTTGCGCACTGTTGATCAAAAACAAGAACGTGTTGATGATTCTGAGCAGTGTTTGGCCATGTTTAAACGTAACAAACCGGAATTTTTGCGTCGATATGTGACAATGGATGAAACATGGATCCATCACTTCACTCCGGAATCAAAACGATCGTCATCTGAGTGGACAGCAACTGGTGAACCTCGTCCAAAGCGCCCGAAAGCACAACAATCGGCTGGAAAGGTTATGGCCTCGGTATTTTGGGATGTGCGTGGTGTAATATTCATCGACTATCTTGAGAAAGGAAACACCATCAACAGTGAATATTATAAAGCGTTATTGGAGCGTTTGAAGGCCGAAATTGCAAAGAAACGACCGCATATGGCAAAGAAAAAAATTTTGTTTCATCAAGACAACGCACCGTGTCACAAGTCAATCAAAACAATGGCAAAAAACTACATGAATTGAACTTCGAATTGCTCCCACATCCACCGTATTCGCCAGATTTGGCTCCCAGCTACTACTGGCTGTTCGCAGACCTGAAAAAAATGCTCGCCGGTAAGAAATTTCGCACGAATGAAGAGGTTATCGCTGAAACTGAGGCCTATTTTGAGGCAAAAGATAAATCGTTCTACAAAAGTGGTATTGAAATGTTAGAGCGGCGCTGGAATGATTGCGTTGCTCTTGATGGAGATTACGTTGATGAATAAAGCTAATTTTGAACCAAAAAAAAAAAAACCGTGCTTTCTTTGTTAGGCCCGGGACTTTTCAGCCCATGTGTTATATTTATATATATACATACATATATGTATATAGTTTTAGAGGAGACTAACGTAAAAACTAGGATGCTCAAATGTGTAAACTAAACCTACCTCACATAATTTGATCACATCACCAGAAGAAGAGACACCATGGTGACTGAATTGGTTATATTCCTAACAAAAATTCAATTTTTGCTAAAATTGCACTTGAAAGGTTAAAAAATTCCACTCGTTATTTATTTTAATATAGATTATGTCATACTATAATGTACAGAGGCTTATCAAAA
Source organism: Pachyrhynchus sulphureomaculatus (assembly GCA_019049505.1). NCBI lineage: Eukaryota > Metazoa > Arthropoda > Insecta > Coleoptera > Curculionidae > Pachyrhynchus > Pachyrhynchus sulphureomaculatus. The sequence continues at coordinate 215,808,780 of CM032446.1, forward strand.
GGAGGATGACCACAATACGAAGTAGATAATATAACGATAAGGCAAATAAACAGCTTAGCCCAGATAAGATAAGATGGTTCATGCTTGATAATGATATTTTAGTGCCGAAACACAAAATGCTAATATAAATTGAGATATATATATATATATATATATATATATATATATATATATATATATATATATATATATATATGTATATATATATATATATATATATATATATATATATATATATATGTATATATATATATATATATATATATATATATATATATATATATATATACATATATATATATATATATATATATATATATATATATATATATATATATATATATATATATATATATATATATATATATATTATAACGTAACAATATGTAAGTTTTTATGACATTTCATATTATTACAGGAAAGAACTATCTAACATCTTTTAAGAAACAAAAAACGGTCAGAAAATGGATTGAATCTAATTTATTTAAAGAATTTCTCCTGTTCTAGTCACTCCTGAGTTAAAGAAATATTTGAACATGTCAAGCAAATACATACTTACATATTTTACATAATACATTCTCGTCAAAATGTAATTATGGTATATTTAGAACAAAATTTTAAATATTTTAAACACTGACAGATACATAAATGTAAAATAATAATAATAATGATCACAATAATAAGGAAAGTATGAGAAGATACACAGTATAACGAGAATGCTTCGCCAGTAGTTAGCAGAAAACTTGAATATTTTACAAGTAAATAACATACTTGATGACAAGGACGCTCTGTGTCAAATTCTTAGAAACAACCGTTTTAAACTATACTGGAATCAAACGGTATTAAAAGATGAAACAGACGCTCATTATAGATCAAAGTCAATGTATTAGGGCTAAATTTTCAGACTACACAGTAATACAGCGTTGATCGATATCGCCATTCTTAATCATAACAAACTACGGAAGATATGGAATGAAAAGAGGCACAAATAGAATAAAAGTGGAAAGTAAATAACATCCAAATAATTCTCATTATTTAATAGTGAGGGTGACGCTAGAGAGTTTGATATAAGAAACATTAAGCGTCTTAGCCTAAATGACAAGACCATACTAAAAGTAGTTCTACTTGCATTCTGATGAACTGTTACTGAAAGTTCATGAAAAACACACATCATCTCCCAGTGCCCGATAACGTGGAATGAGTCTCCTCAGAGCTTAATCTTATGTACAAGGTGAGTCAACGAGAGAGTAAAGCTTATTATCTCATTTGTTTCGGGAATAACGAAAAAATGTTAAATACAATAGTTTTAGGGAATGTTAAGGTGCATAGTTTAAAATTATTTTTGAGTATACAGGGTACTTAAAAAAAGCATGGCCGATATAACATATGTTTTTTTTAAATGGAACATCCCATTTAATAATTTATTTTTAAATTCTGCGTAAAATTTTATAACTTTTTTATTAATAATGTTGTATACCTAAACTTTTTTTAGTTTTTCTAATATTTAATTTTTTTTTAAAAAATACTAGTTTTCAGTTTTGTAAAAATTTGCCAGTAGCGCCATTGTTTCTGAAGGTGAAATACTCATAACTGGTACGCGCGTTCTGTAGAGATAAAAAAAGATATATGTAAAGAAATTTAAGTTAGGTACTACAGGGTGTTCAAAATAATTTAATACATTTCGACTATTTTAAATTGAAAAATCTCAAATTTTTTAAATAGCACATCCTGTATATTATTATTTTTTCTGATAGATTTTACAAAACCCTCCAACTTTTATTAAGTATCTCATATACCTATTTCTAATAGTTTTCGATTTATTTTTGGATTTTCCACTTTTTACCATTGTTTTTAATACACTTACGCTATTGTGAAAACATAAACAATTAGTTAATAATTTTAATATAGTTTAACTTATCTATTGATTCATTATTATGGCGTAATAAATGTTCAAAAATATGCCCGTACTTAAATACGCATGTGTAGTCGTTTTATTATATTTTCCTTCCCTTTCCTTAGCATAAAGGGCGTTATTGTCCTGCAAGCATCCCGTATCCCATTTTCCATATCTACTGGTGTTGTAGGGCGCTTCAATAAACACGATCTTTAATGTAGTTCGTCATTCTCGAAACAAATGAGATAATGAACTTTACTCTATCGTTGACTCACCCTGTACATATGGGATGAGTCAACATCCTCACAAAAGCAGTGCTTGAGTCATGTGGTTAAATTATAATAGTAATCATAATATTAATAACAATGTTACATAAAATCAAATATGGTATATACCAGTTAAAAAAATCTATTATAACCTGTATGGTTTTACGTAATAAAGTTTAGGCCAGGTGCTGAGATAGAACATTTAATAGTCTGTTATTGAAGTTATGTTTTAGAGGGAACTAAGTGCACATTTTGTCAATTTGCTGGCCACTCACACCAATTATTTTTGCTTCCCTCAGATTGTTGGTGGTTATTAACTTAACATAAGTGACTAGTAGTCATCCTTAATTGATCATGATATGTAGCAGCCAGTGTGGGTATCAGCTATAAGAATAGTCCCGCCAGTTTTTTTTTTTTAAATAATAATATTATTTTTATTAACAGAAGTTATACGATTTTTAGAATTTACTCACATATTTAATTTTTCATAACTAATCCTGAAGCTAGCCAAGAAGTAGCTATTATATTGAAAAAGTTAAGTATCAAAGTTATTTGAAACTTTTAAAGGCAAGAAGAAAGTTTTCTTGCTTATTAAATACACTTTAAAGGTAAGGAATTTTATTTTATATATACTTTGAGCTTTTTAAAATTCTATCATTCAAAAAATAAGGGCTTTTTGGAAACTGTCTGAGATTAGTATACCTGATACTTGCTTATTTAAAAGTTAGCATTTTATTTGTTTAGGACGAAACGATGAATAAAAATTATTTTACTTACGTATTACTAGTAATTACACAGCCTCACAAAAAAAAAAGTGGGGTATACTTTTGATGCGATATATCAGATCCGTAGTATTTTTGCCCGCTGATCACGAATCTGACGTCAAAATATCGCCATCACATCTCAATTTTTTCCTAACCTCAAAAAATAGGTAAAAATTAGTAAAAATTAAGAAAAATATACTCCTAAAAAATTGATTCAAGCTTTTTCATGAATCCAAAGATGTATTAATATGTATTCGGACACGCTAAGCTAATATTCATCGGTTGGATTAAGCCATACAGTTCTGTTTTCTTTCTAACCTCAATAAATCAGACAGATATAGTGCTTCTTGAATGCAAAAAAAACGAATTCAAATTAAAATTCAACCGATTTTTACCAAATTTGGTACACGGGGATTTTTGGGTCGCTGATCACGAATCTGAGGTCGGATTTGCAAAATTCGAAATGGCGGATCCAAGATGTCGAACAAAACTTTTGAAAACCAACCGATTCCTACCAAATTTGGTATACAGTTGGGGAATCCTCAAACCTGATACTCTTAAACCCTAAACCCTGAAACCTTCGACTCCCACACCCCTGTAACCTCAAAAAATAGACCTCAATAACCCTGTAACTTTAAAAATGAGACCCAATAAACTCAAAACCAGGACATTTAAACCATATACTCTCAAATAGTAGACCCTTAAGCCCTAGAATTGCGAAGGTTAGAACCACGCCTAACTTTCCTTTTTTTGGCTGTATCTTGTTTTTTTTTTCGCGAATGACCTATTCAAAGGCTTTCTGCCCAAACGCTTTTGAGGACTTGTTTCTCTTTTTAGCGACCAGCAATAGTCCGCTAGCATATGGTCATCCCATCGTCCTTGATACCGATTTTCTATGATTTTCAGATCTTGGTGAAAACGTTCCCCTTGCTCCTCACTGTAGTCACCAAGATTATCTGGGAAATCATCGATGTGGGAGTCCAGGAAATGTAATTTTAGATTCATTAAGCAACCTAATGTTTGAAAATTTTTTACCATTTTCTCGACTATTTCTTTGTACTTAGGACTTTTATTATTTCCCAAAAAGTTTGTTGCGACTTCTTTAAAACTAAGCCAAGCAGGTTTTTCAACTTTATTCATTTTAGTAACAAATAATGAATCTTGAAACAATTTTTAATTAATTTTTAGCTTCAGAAAATTTCGGAAATTTTTTATGCAAATATCTGAAACATGGGCCGTTTGTATCTAATGCTCTCGTGAATTGCTTCATAAGTCCAAGCTTAATGTGAAGCGGGGGAATAAGAACTTTTCCTGGATCTACCAATGGTGGAAACAATACATTATTTTCACCAGGAGTGAACGATTCTCTTGTTGGCCAAATTTTTTTCTTATATAATGACGGTCCCTGTCTCTGCTATTCCACAGACATTTATAACAGGAATAAAGTGTAAACCCTGACTGTTGGCCAAGCAATATTGTTACAATTGATATGATCAGCATATTTTATTTTCATCAAAAGCTGCTTCATTTTTTCATATTGCTCTTCCATAACTGTGGAATGAGCAATCGGAATGGGAGCGTAAACGTTGGTATTATGCAGCAAAACTGCCTTAATGCTCCGTTTAGAAGAATCAATGAACAGTCTCCATTCTTCAGGATCGTATGAGTTATTTTGAAATTCATCCATTAGACCTTTTACATCGGTACAATATGAAAGTGACAATTCCTCGTCTATTGTGAAATATTTTCGAAATTCTTCATCTCTGTTTCTATAATAAGAAATAGTAGCTTCTGGCTTAAGTAAATGTCTTTTCTTTAAAAAGGAAGCAAGATGCTCTGAACCATCTTTGGATAAGCCTAAATTTCTGACTAGATCACTAAGTTCTGACTATGATACGAGTATTGGTTCTTGTTTACGGTTGTATGGTAGAAATTCTTTATCTGTGTCACTAGTATATGATAGGTTGTCACTAGAACATTGATTAGTAACAGTGCTTGAATCTTTTTCGAAAGTCTCAATGTTTTCGGCATGAACTGATAAGGTGAAATCATTTGTTTCCATAACATCAGCATCAAGTGGTTCAGGAGGCGGAATTAGTTTAGTTGGTCTTGTTACTGTCGAAACATCGTTATAAGTAATAGTGCTTTTATTTTTTCGGTTATGCCTAGATACAACATTCATACAAAAGTAGCAATCATTTTCACTGTATGGTCTAGTCCATATTGCTGGTCTGAAATATTTAATCGCCTTCTTATTGATGTACAACATTATTTTGCAAGAACTGCAAATGATGTGGGGAACCCAATCTGTATCCTGGTGCTGTATTTCAATGTTAAAACAATCCTTATATAAGGTTTTAATCTTATCCGTTATCGGTGACCCCACTTTACTCAATACGTGTTGACAGTAAATATAACAAAATGAATCATTGTTTTTATCGCACTTATGAAAAGTCCTTGTACCGTGAGACCGTTTTCTTGTAGCATTATACTCTACATGAGCCAAGTCACCCACACACGAAGAGCTACGGTCGCTGGATGACGACGGCTGCGGGCCCGCTTTCCCACCCTGACCGACCGCCGACACTGGGTTTCCGAGTCCCTGCATCGTAATTCTCTTTCTTCTACCTGCCATGACGGCATCTAAGCCGTTATCCAGGGACTCTGCCGGCTAGTGGAGTAACACCGTTGCCCACCGTCACCACGTGGAGGTGCCCTGGATGCAGGTGGAAGAATAAAAATCGACCGATGAATTTTCTCGGCGTTCAAAATGGCGCGAAAAACATCTGCCATCTTGAATTTTGCAAATCCAACCTCAGATTCGTGATCAGCGACCCAAAAAATCCCCGTGTACCAAATTTGGTAAGGATCGGTTGAATTTTAATTTGAATTCGTTTTTGCATTCGAGAAGCACTATATCTGTCTGATTTATTGAGGTTAGAAAGAAAACAGAACTGTATGGCTCAATCCAACCGATGAATATTAGCTTAGCGTGTCCGAATACATATTAATACATCTTTGGATTCATGAAAAAGCTTGAATCAATTTTTTAGGAGTATATTTTTCTTAATTTTTACTAATTTGTAACTATTTTTTGAGGTTAGAAAAAAATCGAGATCTGATGGCGATATTCTGACGTCAGATTCGTGATCAGCGGGCAAAAATACTACGGATCTGATATATCGCATCAAAAGTATACCCCACTTTTTTTTTGTGGGGCTGTGTTATCAAAATCGATTAGAGTGCTATTAATCAATTGAATTTTCAAAATATATTAGAAAGAGGTCTCTAGATTTACCGGTTAGGCAAACTTATTTAAATGGACCTACTTACAACCTCTCGAGCCTCCATATTCTCCTTCTCATTTACATTAACGATCTACTGGAAAGAACCGGGAATCAAATCTACAGCAAGTGCCGAGGAAAGTATGCCGATTTCTTAATTTATATCGAACTCTCGAACATCAGTTACTCATGCAAATATCCGCAAACGCAGCTACTCATACAAATATCTGCAGAGAACAGGAAGTCATTCAACTTAACAGATAAAATTCTATCTTGGAGTGACGTGGTCCAAGTCAAATTTAACACTACAAAAACCCAAGCGGCAGTTTTTTATAAAAAAGTTAAAATTGCGAAACCAGACATACTTATGTCGAAACACTCCATTCCTCTAACAACATCAGTAACTTACTGGGCCTTAAATTGTGAGCAAATATGATCTGACATGAATATGGGGCATGCATAGTAAGAGCGCTTCTCATAAGCTTAGAATATTATTTCATACTAGAAACCTTTACGCTCCACAAATTTTGAATCCTGATCAAAGCTTCAGTTCGACCATCGATGAAATACTTCTCCCATGTTTAGGGCTCTGCTCCTAAATATACATTGCGTTTATTTGATTCTATTCAGAAGAGAGCTGCTGGTCTGATTGGAGACCCCCAACTCCCCAGCAACCTTGACTCCTTAGAATGTCGAAGAATGTTTGGCGACTTAAGTCTATTCCTCAAGTACTTTCACGGAAGATGTTCAATGGATGTAGCTAACTTACTTTCTTCCAAAGCGACGCATGCTAGGAATATACGTCGCCCTAATACATCACATCCCTACGAGGTTCAGCTTGTACATCCATTTTCAAGAATTATTTTATATGGAGAACCTCATTCCTTTGAAAAGATTGTGTTTCCAACGAGTATAATTTACATTGATTTAGTACCAACGGGAATCGTTTTCTCCGCACTGGCGTTGCTCCTGTGGCATTTTAGAGATTTCCTGCAGAAAGTATGCTAAGCCCATAAAACAGAAGAATAATTACATTACAATTCAGCGTAATATTTTAAATAAATTTTTTTACTGCTTTGATTAATTCTTTTATAACACATGGGCTGAAAAGTCCCGGCCTAACAAAGAAAACACGGTTTTTTTTTTTGTTCAAAATTAGCTTTATTCATCAACGTAATCTCCATCAAGAGCAACGCAATCATTCCAGCGCCGCTCTAACATTTCAATACCACTTTTGTAGAACGATTTATCTTTTGCCTCAAAATAGGCCTCAGTTTCAGCGATAACCTCTTCATTCGTGCGAAATTTCTTACCGGCGAGCATTTTTTTTCAGGTCTGCGAACAGCCAGTAGTCGCTGGGAGCCAAATCTGGCGAATACGGTGGATGTGGGAGCAATTCGAAGTTCAATTCATGTAGTTTTGCCATTGTTTTGATTGACTTGTGACACGGTGCGTTGTCTTGATAAAACAAAATTTTTTTCTTTGCCATATGCGGTCGTTTCTTTGCAATTTCGGCCTTCAAACGCTCCAATAACGCTATATAATATTCACTGTTGATGGTATTTCCTTTCTCAAGATAGTCGATGAATATTACACCACACACATCCCAAAATACCGAGGCCATAACCTTTCCAGCCGATTGTTGTGCTTTCGGGCGCTTTGGACGAGGTTCACCAGTTGCTGTCCACTCAGATGACGATCGTTTTGATTCCGGAGTGAAGTGATGGATCCATGTTTCATCCATTGTCACATATCGACGCAAAAATTCCGGTTTGTTACGTTTAAACATGGCCAAACACTGCTCAGAATCATCAACACGTTCTTGTTTTTGATCAACAGTGAGCAAACGCGGCACCCACTTTGAACAGAGCTTTCTCATAGTCAAATGCTCATGCAATATAAAGCCAACACGTTCTTTTGATATCTTTACGATGTCAGCTAACTCACGCAACTTCACTTTTCGATCATTCAAAACGATTTTATGGATTTTTTTTTGATGTTTTTCTGGTGTTACCGCCTCATTTGGACGTCCACTGCGTTCTGCATCATCGGTGTCTCTACGACCACGTTTGAAGTCAGCAAACCAACGTTTTATTGTTGTTTCTGATGGAGCGGAGTCCCCATAACACTTTTCAAGCCATTGCTTCGCTTGAACGGTATTTTTTCCCATCAAGAAGCAGTGTAAAATTAAAACACGAAATTGTTTTTGATCCATTGTTTTGAAAATAACAAAAGTAGCGTCACTCTTAGCACAATAACTCACAAACTAATGAATAGAATATCATGAAATTTTAACAGCTGTCTTTTGAAGGTTAGTATTAACTGAAAAAAAGGTGACTGTAATAAAACTAGCGCCATCGATGTGTTAGGCCCGGGACTTTTCAGCCCATGTGTTATATCTTTATACTTCATCTTGTTGTGACTGGTTGCCACTTTTGGGTCACGCGATAATATTTAGTCACGGAAGGTCACTGAAGATTCTTTAAAAATTCTAGGTAGGATATCTCCATATAAATATGGAGTTAAATTTCACCAGCAAGAGTGACAAAGCCCAAAAAACTTATCGTATGATCGGGAGATGTCCGATGCACCTTCGTTGAACCAGTCTACCTCTGGTACTAGTTCAACGTTCGTTTCTCAGTATTTTCGGTATTATATCTTCTTGTATAAGAAACTTATAAACAATGAAAGTTTCCGAAGAGGTCAGGGAAGTAATTGGAAGACTCTTAGGTACTTGGCGCATGAGCTTGTAAATTTTGCATTTTTTGACGATATTATCACCTTTAAAACAGAGAAAAATGGCGAAAACTCTCTAGGCTACTATGACAACAAGCACTTCCGACATGCAAGTAGTGACATCAAATAGTAGAATTCATAATTTTGTTTCTCGGGAGCGACCAAATGAATCCAGGCCAACACCACGGCTAGCTGTCACCAAACAAATGACTTTTGGAACAGTGGTCAGCCGTAACATTGAATATTATGTTACGACCCGTACGATAATTTGTCACCTCAGTTCCTTGATGAGGAGAGAGGAGTAGCATTATTTAAAATTTTTTACTAACGCAGGTCTGCCTATAAGTGAAAATATCTAACCGAAGTTATTAACAATATTTAATTAATAATTTTAACTTTAATTTAATTTGTTTTTTTTCCAAATAAACGCACTTTTTTCAATTTTTCGAGTATTTTTTTTGGTCTTGCCTCTAAATTAAAACAGAAAAAAATTCGAACTTGTGGCAAATTATCTCCGAAAAAGATGGAAAGCATCGGCAAGAGGAATGGTAATGAAGCTAGGTCCACTAATCGATGGACAACTCGCTATGTAGTATAAGGCGAATATACATATATCACAAATTCGCCAACACCAAGCCATATTTTTTAGCGTTTTTTAGCTTGGGAGTGTTTATATAATTTATGTCCAGTAAGAACCTGGCCGCTAGTATTCTTGAAAAAATGTGTTTCGAGAACATTTTTTGCCATCAATGTATTCTTGGGTGTACTAACAACGGAGCAATTACCTTAGTAAGTTGTCCAATCGCCTCCTGCTTCAATAATCGCCTGATATCTTCAAAGCATGCTATCGACGAGATTTTCTACATACTCTGCAAATTTTTGGAATCTCATGAGACAATTAAGTCAAAGTCCTCATAGTCTTTTCTCCGGGCCTTCTCTTTACAAGGTATCAAATATTTTCAATAAGGTTGGCGTCTGGCCATTATGAAGGCCACTCTAGTATCTTATCGTGGACTCAAGCGACGTAATTTTGACCCAGCAAAGGTTCCTTCAACGGAATTTGACATCATGAGCACGAAGATGTTTACAAACGGTCTTATGGGACACACTCAGATTTTCTTAATTTTGTCGCTCCTTGACGTAGTGTCAATTTCGGGTCCCGTGAAAACAAAGACACGATTCGTTTATCGAATTTCAGAGTGACTTTGCCTACCGACCCACGTTTTGGCAAGTAGTCGACGAAATTTTTCGTCTCGTTAAAATAATTTACCCGCTTCTTCACAAACGATACCGACTTTTTTGTATATTTAGCGGCCATGGAATGTGACATTTTAGGCACCTTTGGATGGGAACAAAGAAAGTCTGCCTCGAACAGAAACGTAAACAAAGCGACTCACTTTGAATTTTACGTGATTTCGATGAAAGTCCGAAATCCACTGATACTTTTACTAAAATGCTTCGTAGACAAAAGTTCCCTCAAAAATTTAGAAGCCCGCATGAATTTCTAACTTTGTGTTTGTTGGGACACCGAGTTTGTGTTTTATCAACCAATTTCTAAGCAGCTAGTTGATTATGTCTAATAACTCTTGGAGGCAATATATAATATGATGCCTCTAAAGTTACCAAACATAAACCATCAAACAAATTTTGAACGTAGAAATGGTTTAACAATTTATCCATTTTCCAAAATTGGAAATCTTCAACAAGAAAAAACTATTAGCTATTTAAAATATTCAGTATTTTAATGAAAATAAACTAAAACTCTATAGTTTCAAACTAATTTCAGACTCTCAGAAAACTATTTTATTAAATAATGGAGGTAAATATTTGTGGTTTTTCAAAATTTGCAGGTAAAACAACAAGGTCTTGTTATATATTGAATAAACGTCAAAGGTTTTTTTTTCTTTTTATATACACGTAGATAGTTTATGTTCTTTAAAAAGCTGTCATCCGGAAAATAAAGGTTGCTGTAGAACTCCGTCCAGTTTAAAACAATATTGATTTTATTTGATCAAACGAAACGGTCACGGAATTCCTAAGTTTAAACTAAAGGATATTTTGGACGAGATGTATGAATAAGTCTCATGTTTTTAAATTAATTTTGCTTTTAACCGTCTACGTTATTTTGAATAAATTGTAACAAAAATCAAACAAAATTTTTATATATAACTAGCCTTGCCCGCGGCTTCGCTCGCGTGGACTTGATTCACTACTATCGTCACTGCTTATTCCTTATGTTACCTAACGTAATAAAATATCTGCCATTGTTTCCCCTTATCTCCCATTATTTTTCCTTATTTCCCATTACCTCTCCATAATTTCGATTATCTAGGCTTATTTCTGCTCATCTCCCATTATTTTCTCCTTATCTCCCATTATTTATCCTTATCTCCCATTATCTCATCTTATCTCCCATTATCTAGGCTTATCTCGACTTATCTCGCAATATTTCTTCTTATCTCCCATTATTTATACTTATCTCCCATTATCTCACCTTATCTCCCCTTATGTAGGCTTATATCGAATTATATAGAAATAGTATAAATTTATAAAAACACGTAAATCGAATAAGTAGTTCCCAAGTGACAGACGGACAGAGATGTTGCATTTTATATACATTATATTCTTTGCAAAATGATATTGTTCCATATTTAATGGTTTAGGCAGTGTATTGCAAGAGAACGCACTAACGGTAACATTTTTTCCGACTTTTTTCACTATTATCGTCACTGCTTATTCTTTATGTTACCTAACGCAATAAAATATATCCTATAACTTGGCCAGAGAACATATATGTGTTTTAAAAAAAAACACGTAACGCACTAACGGACAGAGAGACAGATAGACAGACAGAGAGACAGATAGACAGACAGAGAGACGTTGCATTTTATATATATTATAGATAGATAACCTGGCCAGAGAACATATGTATGTTTTAAAAAAAGGCACGTAAATCGGATAAGTGGTTCTCCAGTGATAAGCGTACTAACTGACAGACAGGCAGAGAGACAGGCAGACAGACAGACAGAGAGACGTTGCATTTTATATATATTATAGATATAAGATTATAGATAACCTGGCCAGAGAGTATGTATGTTTTAAAAAAAAAGTACGTAAATCGGATAAGCGGTTCTCCAGTGATAAGCACACTAACGGACAGACAGACAGACAGAGATTCGTTGCATTTTATATATATGTATCATAGATGTAATAAAATATTTATCTATAACCTGGTCAGAGAACATATGTATGAATTTAAAAAATTACGTATATCGGATAAGTGGTTCTCGAGGGATAAGCGCACTAACGGACAGACACACAGACAGACAGACGTTGCATTTTATATATATTATAGATATAGATTATTATTATTATTATATAACCTGGCCAAAGAATATATGTGTGAATTTAAAAAAAGACACGTAAATCGGATAAGGGGTTCTCGCGTGATAAACGCACTAATGGGCAGACAGACAGACAGAGAGACATTTTATTTTATATATATTATAGATTATAGATATTCTCTGCTATCAGTCGATAAGTTTTAAAAGCGAAACCTATGGAGCATCACTTAAACCAAATATTGAACACTATTTTGAAGCTTCATCTGTCATATGAACGCAACGTAAATTTCAAGTCGATCTGTCAAATCATTCATTATTTGTCAGCTGGTTAAAGTATATCCTGCATTCTGTGTTTTGGAAGGTTTATCGGCAACTGAAACTCATGCAAAGTTAGTGAATATGTTAAACGAGTCTGCTCCTTTATTTCTAACTGTTCATAGATGGACTCGAGTTTAAACGTGGTCGTACAAGCGTGAATGATGATCCACGTTCAGGACGTCCAAAAACTGCAACAACTGAAGAAACTGTTGTTCAAGTACTAGATATGGCATCGCTCATGGATCAGTACATGAAATGTGATGAGATATGACATGTTTTGGGTATAAGAAAGCTATTCACAAGAAGGGTGCCGCATTTGTTAACATCGGAACAAAAACGCACTCGAGAACAACTTTCTAAACAACATTTGGCTCGTTTTACAAAGAATAAAACTGATTTCGTGCATCGTGCAACTAGAAATGAGACCTGGGTTTAACAGTATGATCCTGAACTGCGACAATAAACCGCACAGTGGACTCAGTCTATTGTTCAGCTCCAAAGCAGCCAGAGTGATCAAAGTTGTTCAAAAAAATATGGCATCAGTTTTCTGGGATGCAAAAGGAATTTTGTTAATTGATAACATTCAAACCAGTAAAACAATCTCAGGGGAGTATTATTGCAACTTTTGGATTAGCTAGATAAGAAAATTCATGAGAAAAGGCCCCGTTTGCAGAAGAAAAAACTTCTTTCATCATGAGCGTGCATCTGTTCTCAGAGGTGTTTTGATAACGGCAAAACTGGTCGGACTAAAGTACGAATTGTTGGAACATCCACCCTATTCATCAGATCTGGCTCCCAACTTCAAAAGATTTCTACTTGGGAAGCGTTTTTCAACAAATGATGAGGTGATAGCATCCGTAGATGTGTATTTTAAAGGTCTTCCGGAAAACCAGATGGGATAAATGAATTGGAAAATCGTTGAAAAAATGTATAGAGCTTCTTCTTCTTCTTTATATTAGGCATTCACGTTCAGGACGTCCAAAAACTGCAACAACTGAAAAAACTGTTGTGCAAGTACTAGATATGGCATCTCTCGTAGATCAGTACATGAAAATGTGATGAGATATGACATGTTTTGGGAATAAGAAAGCTATTCACAAGATGGGTGCCGCATTTGTTAACATCGGAACAAAAACGCACTCGAGAACATCTTTCTAAACAATATTTGGTTCGTTTTACAAAAAATAAAACTGATTTCGTGCGTCGATTTGTAACTAGAAATGAGACCTGGGTTTAATAGTATGATCCTGAACTGCGACAATAAACCGCACAGTGGATTGAGTCCACTGTTCAGCTCCAAAGCAGCCAGAGTGATCAAAGTTGTTCAAAAAATTATGGCATTAGTTTTCTTGGATGCAAAAGGAATTTTGTTAATTGATTACCTTCAAACCAGTAAAACAATATCAGGAGAGTATTATTGCAACTTTTGGATTAGCTAGATAAGAAAATACGTGAGAAAAGGCCCCGTTTGCAGAAGAAAAAAAATTGTTTCATCATGAACGGGCATCTGTTCACAGAGGTGTTTTGGTAACGGCAAAACTGGTCGGTCTAAAGTACGAATTGTTGGAACATCCACCCTATTCATCAGATCTGGCTCCCAACTTCAAAAGATGTCTACTTGGGAAGCGTTTTCCAATAAACGATGAGGTGATAGCATCCGTAGATGTGTATTTTAAAGGTCTTCCGGAAAACCAGATAGGATAAATGAATTGGAAAATCGCTGGAAAAATCTATTGAGCTTTTTCTTCTTTTTCTTTATATTAGGCATTCCTGCCTGTTTTTCTTTAATGTAGCGTCGCTACAGGTCGTCGTTGCATCTTTTTCGTGAGCGTCCTATACTCCTTCGATCCACCGGTGATTTATCTCGAGCTATTTTCACTAATCGTCGTTTGGACATTCTATTTATATGATGGTTCCATTCTTATTTTCTGTTCCTTACCCACGTGTTAATGTCCTCTACTTCACATATGTGCCTTACATTGTCATTTGTTTCTCTATCCCAAAGTGTTCTTTCTGCAATTCTTCTGTTTCTGGGCTTGTCTCTGCTGTGTAGGTTATAACTGGTCGAACTGCAGATTTATATATACGAGATTTTACTTCTGTTCTCAAGTATTCATTTTTCCAAATAGTGTCATTTAAGGCATCCTGCTATTCTATTGGCTTTTACTATTTGTTCTCTTATTTCTTCTTCTATGTAGTTGTTATACGATAATTTAATTCCTTAGTATTTCATTGTCATCACCTGCTCTATAATCTGATTATCAATTTCCAGCTTGCACCTAATTGGTTCTTTAGAGATAACTTCTGATTTGGTTTTTCAGCCGATATTAAACTAATGTACTAATTTCTGCAAGTCATCTACATTCTCAGCGATTAGGACAGTATCGTCAGCGTAACACAATATTTGTATCGCTTTATTGCCCATTTTAGAGCATTTTTTGTTTTTACCTGTTTAATTATTTCATCTTATATAATGTTAAATAGTAGGGGACTCCGTGAGTCTCCTTGTATAATACCAGTTGTTACTTCTATGGGTTCCGTAAACTCCGAATTTACTCTCGCTTCTATTTTATTTCTTTTCTAAATGTGCGCAATTAGTTTTATTATATTCAATGAAATATTCTTATTATAAAGTATGTGCACTACGTCTTGCAGCTGTACTCTATCAAATGCTTTTACCAAATCTATAAAACATAAGAACGTTCGTCTGTTATACTCATTTTTGAGTAATTTGCCTGATTATAAATACTGCGTCGGCGTCGTTACAAGATCTTCCGCTCTTGAATCCTTCATTACTTAGGAATGGAAATCGTCATATATTATGCATTTTTGCACTTCTTTTCTCAGAAGCAAAATGAATACAAAATAAAATAATTTATATATATATATTATATATATATACATACATATATATATATATATATATATATATATATATATATATATATATATATATATATATATATATATATGTATATATATATATATATATATATATATATATATATATATATATATATATATATATATATATATATATATGTGTATATATATATATATATATATATATATATATATATATATATACATATATATATATATATATATATATATATATATATATATATATATATATATATTGTAGGTCAGTATTCAAAAAGCATACGTATTTTCTCAACAATAATCTATCAGTTCATTACTTAGGAATGGAAATCGTCATATAGTAAATTAATTTTTCGGTGCTGATATTCTAATTTTTAGTTTAATTTCCACATGATATTTGTCGCCACAAAAGTTGAGTTTGATTAGTTTAGGTGATTTTTATCTGAATAATGGTTAAAGCTAATTAATATTTATGTCACATTTTTGCACTTTTTTTTTCAGAACTAAAATGAATACAAAATAAATTAAATAATATGTATATATACATATAACACATGGGCTGAAAAGTCCCGGGCCTAAACACATAGATGGCGCTAGTTTTATTGCAGTCACCTTTTTTTCAGTTAATACTAACCTTCAAAAGACAGCTGTTAAAATTTCATGATATTCTATTCATTAGTTTGTGAGTTATTGTGCTAAGAGTGACGCTACTTTTGTTATTTTCAAAACAATGGATCAAAAAACAATTTCGTGTTTTAATTTTACACTGCTTCTTGATGGGAAAAAAATACCGTTCAAGCGAAGCAATGGCTTGAAAAGTGTTATTGGGACTCCGCTCCATCAGAAACAACAATAAAACGTTGGTTTGCTGACTTCAAACGTGGTCGTAGAGACACGATGATTGCAGAAAACGCAGTGGACGTCCAAATGAGGCGGGTAACACCAGAAAACATCAAAAAAATCCATAAAATCGTTTTGAATGATCGAAAAGTGAAGTTGCGTGAGTTAGCTGACATCGTAAAGATATCAAAAGAACGTGTTGGCTTTATATTGCATGAGCATTTGACTATGAGAAAGCTCTGTTCAAAGTGGGTGCCGCGTTTGCTCACTGTTTATCAAAAACAAGAACGTGTTGATGATTCTGAGCAGTGTTTGGCCATTGTTTAGAGCGGCGCTGGAATGATTGCGTTGCTCTTGATGGAGATTACGTTGATGAATAAAGCTAATTTTGAACCAAAAAAACCGTGTTTTCTTTGTTAGGCCCGGGACTTTTCAGCCCATGTGTTATATATATATATATATATATATATATATATATATATATATATATATATAATATATATATATATATATATATATATATATATATATATATATATATATATATATATATATTGTAGGTCAGTATTAAAAAGCATACGTATTTTCTCAACAATAGTCTATTAGTTCATTACTTAGAAATGGAGATCGTCATAGAGTAAATTAATTTTTTCGGTGCTGATATTCTAATTTTAGTTTTATTTTCACATTATATTTGTCGCACAAAAGTTGAGCTTGATCAGTTTAGGTGATTTATATATATATATATATATATATATATATATATATATATATATATAGATATATATATATATATATATATATATATATATATATATATATATATATATATATATATATATATATATATATACGATGTAGTTTCACTGTTTACTAACATTTCTCTAGACCTTATTATATCAATATTAAATGAACATTTCACATTAACAGAAGAGATATGTAATATTCCTAAAGAACAGTTTCTACTAATCATTACTTTTTTATATATTATATTTATATTTTTCTCCTTCAATAGTACATTCTACAGACAAAAATTGGCGTCCCAATAGGAAGTGCTATTTCACCAATTCTGGCCGAAATCGTTATAAATAAACTTCTTTATTTTGTCATTTCAATGGTGGAATTTGAATTTCCCCTTCTGTTTCAATATGTAGATGACTTGTTAGTAGCTTTACCTGCCGGAAGTGTACAGAACACTCTTAATGTTTACAATTCTTTCGAACATAAATTAGTATTTACTGTTGAGGAGGAGACTGACTGTGCTGTTCCGTTTTTGGATACGAGGGTTGTACGCTCTGAAAATAATAGAGTCAAACTTCACTGGTATAGGAAAAAATCAAGTTCGGGTAGATATATCCCATTCCATTCTTATCATCCTATGAAACAGGAACTGGACATCATCAGAGGATTAAAAAACAGAATAGATAAGATTTGCCACCCTCTATTAAAGAAAAAAATGTAAAACTGTTGGAAAACATTTTGTTGGACAATTACTATCCTAAAGCTCTAATTAAAAAGAATTTCCAAAGACCCTCCTTCAAATCAATCCAACTCTCACCACTAATGTCAAAATTAAAGTAGGAAAGTTACAATACATAGAAGGTCTTTCCCAGTCCTTGTCCTCTCTTTTTAAAAATACAAACATTAAGATTACTAATTACAACATAAAAAGAATGAATTGTTTTTATACCAATTTAAAAGATAAAACCGATACTTTACAAAGATCTAATATAACCTACAGCATTCCTTATCAATGTGGTTTGGACAAACTTCACAAAAGCTGTCTAAGAGATTAGCGTTACACAACAGTGATAGCAAACACAAACCTAACGCAACTAGCTTGAGCTTACACGTAAATAATACAGATCACAGAGTACAATATAACAAACATCTTCATTGGGGATGTTGAGACTAATTACTTCAGAAGAAGTTTCTTGGAAATGTGTTACACAAAAACTTGTAAAAATAATCTCAATCACAAAAAAGACATAGAAGGATTGAGCTCCATGTATACCTATTTACTAACATTAAATTATACCAAAACCAATGAAAAAGAAGGATTTTTATGAAAAAAATTAGTTTCCAGTAAAGTTGACGTTCCTTTTCATTTTTTTGTTATTCCTGCTTTTTATATAATACTAATTTCTTTTTTTGTGTCTTCTTGTTATAAAATTAAAAAATTAAATATGATAAATAATAAATAACATCCAATATTAATAGTCCCTTTCAAATATTTTAAATTAGTCTATAAGTCCCTTTGTTATAAAATTAAAGAATTAATATAATTAATAATAAATAACTCGTCTAATAGTAACATACATCAAATTTAAGTCGCTTAATCTACTTTTCTACATAATTTCCGTGAATATTGAGGCACTTGTCATAACGTGGCACCAGTTTTTGAATACCCTCCTCATAAAATTCTGCCGCCTGACTTCTGCGGCAGAATTTTATGAGGAGGGTATTTCCCTCCTCATATATATTGTACCCTGTATAAATACGGTCCCCTGTATTTATACAGGGGACCGTATCATTAATACGGTCCCCTGTATAAATACAGGGGACCGTATTAATGATACGGTCCCTGTATCACAAATGTTTTGACTTCGTTATCGTCTTGAAGACGCTGACCACCCAGGTGCTTCTTCAAGTGCAGGAACAAATGGTAGTCGCTGGGCGCCAGATCAGGGCTGTATGGAGGATGATCTAGAGTTTCCCATTTAAAAGATTTGATGAGATCTTTGGTCCGATTAGCCACATGTGGACGGGCATTGTCATGCAGCAAAACGATACCCTTACTCAACTTGCCACGTCTTTTGTTCTGGATTGCACGACGCAGGTTGTTCAATGTCTCACAATAAGGACGCTGCATTGATTGTCTCATTACGAGGCAGAAACTCCACTAGCAATACTCCTTTTCTGTCCCAAAAAACTGTGCACATGATTTTGCGGGCAGAAATTGTTTGCTTAAACTTCACTTTTTTGGGTGATGATGAATGTCGCCATTCCATGGATTGTTGTTTCGATTCTGGTGTGACGTAGGCCACCTATGTTTCGTCACCAGTAACAATTTGGTCTAAAAAATGTTCACCTTCATTGTGGTACCGCTCAAGGAAAGTCAATGCACTGCCTAAACGTTGGGTTTTGTGCAAATCCGTCAACATTTTTGGAACCCAACGTGAACACAATTTCCGGTAATTCAAGTTCTCGGTCACAATGCGATACAAAACACTACGAGAATATTGAGGAAAGCAGTCGCACAATGATGAAATTGTAAAGCGTCTGTTTTCTCTCACCTTAATAGTAGCATCCACCAAAAAAATTTACCACATCCCTAACTTTAATGCTTTTGTGGTTTTTTGTCGACCTGATGACGACATAAACTACCAACAATATCGGTTCAGACTCAAATATCACTAAATAAGTTACTAAACTCGATATCAAAAATTTTACCATTTCAACATCATGGTGTTTCTTACAGTTGCGTTCTGTCTTAAAAAGTATTTTTGATTAATATTTATTGACAACGTTTTATTTTTAATACTAGTGTAACTCTCTAAGTATCCTTTAATCGTGTTTTTGTAATCATACCTACTACCTGGCCAACAAAAACGCAAATTTTATTGTCTTCACCAGAGATGAATTAACTGCTAAATTTTTCTAAGTAATTTCTCATACAGCCTTATAATTTATTGAATCACATTTTAAAAACGAACGTTTTGAGTTTATTTTTCTGTACCTGGTTTGCATTTTTAGAATTCAGAAGAAGCTACCATTAGGCAGCAAAAGCTGGATAACAAAAAATAAAAAGCAGCTACTAGAGCCTTTAGATCTTTGATTGCTCCGCTCTTCTCCTTATAAGGGCGTTTCCCAGTAGTGAAACTTACGATTGTTTGTTGCCAGTGCCCTGTTACTGTCCTTCCTCTTTCTTATATATATATATATATATATATATATATATATATATATATATATATATATATATATATATATATACTAATAATAATAATAACATAGGGGAACAGCTGTTTTGGTGTCGAGGTTTTTTGAGCTGATTCTATATCAATTTGATGTCCTGAATTCAAATAACGTATTCATTTGTACCTAGGAGCTCAAATTTTTAAGATATACAATTTTAGAGAAATATAAGTTACATTATTGTAACTCAAATCCGTAAGTGTAGTAAACAAAAGTAGATACGAAATTTTTATTTTAGTTATACAAAATACAATATTATGTCGTACTTACAAACAAAAAAAAAACATTGAAGAAATGAAATAGTCACTCAACACTTGGAAAGCTTCTTTTCCGCGACATTCTTGAATGTTTTTTTAAACAGTCCCTTTTTAAACTCCAGCAGTAATCTGCCATCATGTGCATGTCCCATCTTCCTTGGTAGCGGTCCTCCATAACTTTAATATCTTGGTGAAATCTTTCACCTTGTTCCTCACTCATGTCTCCTAAATTTTCTGGAAAACGGTCTAAGTGGCTGTGTAAATAGTGTATTTTAATACTCATATTGCACCCTAAGGATTTGAAACTATTAAGCATCTTGTTAACCATTTCAACATAGTTTTGAGCTTTATGTTTGCCTAGAAAATTTTCTACAACTGCAACAAATGATGTCCAAGCTTCTCGTTCAACTTGATTCATTGAATGGATTGGATCCTTAATTAATTGTCTTATTTGTGGGCCGTCAAATATCCCTGCTTTGAGTTTTTCTGTGCTCAACTGTTGCATTTTTACCCCTATATATGCAAAACAAGACCCATTCTTATCAAGAGCCTTTACAAATTGCTTCATTAAGCCCAAGTTTATATGTAACGGAGGAAGTATGATTTTTTCTCTTTCAACCAAAGCGTCGTTAATGACATTCTTTTCCCAACGTCCATGTTTTCTCTCTGAGGCCAATCTTTTCTAACCCAGTGGTGTGTTTTGTCCCTACTATCCCAGAGGCACAAGAAACACGGATATTTCGTGTAACCACTTTGCTGCCCAAGAAGAAAGTTTACCATTTTTAAGTCTACACAAATCATCCATTGATGTTCGTAATACTTTATCTTCTGCAAGACCAAAGCTATGGTATTATATTCTTCTTTCAGTTTCGTTGAGTGAGCTAGTGGTATTGAACCATATTTATTCCCATTATGTAGAAGGACACATTTTAAACTTCGCTATGAACTGTCAATAAATAGGCGCCAATCATCTGGAATATATTCAGAAAGTCCCATTTCTTTCATGAGTCCCCTAATTTCGTGACAAAATACAAGATTGTCTTCTTGAGAAAAGAATGGTAGCAGATCTTTTTCTCTTGTACGGTAAAAGTAATTTTGGTTCCTTGTTCCAGTAAATTTTTGTCGTTCAACCTAGAAGCCAGTACTTCAGAAGCTTTTTTCGATAAATTGAGATCCCTGGTGAGATCATTTAATTCATTTTGATTGAAGCGTTGAGGAACTGATGACGTCCCCTCATAGTCACTGTTAGTTTCATTAGCATCAGAACTTTTATTAGCATCAGAAGAGCGATCAGAGGGAAAATATTCGTCATCAGAGATATGTGGTAGCTGATGAAATGTTGGAATCGGTATTTCATCTGAGTGCGGGATAGGGCGTATTGCCGAGTCTAAATTGGGATAAGTCCACTTACTGCGGTTATTTCGATTGATTCCATTAGTATTTACTAAACAGAAATAACAATCATTGAAGTGGTTTTTTGGTTCTCTCCAAACCATTGGTACGCCGAATTTTAGACATTTTCTTTTCCCGGTAGTCCACTGCCGTAAATGCTCTGTACAAGTTTTACATACGAGATGCGGGGCCCACGTTTTGTCCTGATCACCAAGCTTAACTCCAAAGTATCCAAGATACGCTCGCTTTACAAAGTCAGTAATAGTTTGTCTGTTTGTTGAAACATGTATTCTCCGCATATATAGCAAAACACATCAGGTTGATTTACACAACTTCTTCTTGAACTGGAACCTGAACTCATTTTAATTCTGTTCAATAACACAAAAACACTCTTTTCTTAACATAAAATAACACGCCGAATTCGATCTACTCTCATTAGTAAGAACGCACAAAATGACGAGACTTACCCGAGTTAGGTGATTAAAAGGGTCAGTTCAGGTACCTGATAGGCAATGGTTCCACTATTTATAGATTTACCTGGAATTTACTCAATTACAGACTGACAATAAAAACCATTGTACCTACATTAATGAATATATAATAATTTTAGAACTCTCATAAATGAATATACTGAATAAAAACCACATTGGTAGATAAGTTGATGTATCTAAAAAAGTAGAGCTGATAGAGAAAAACGGATTGCATGTATAGATTTAGCGTCCCAAATATAGTTAAAATCAGCTCTAAAATCCCAGGCACCAAAACAAAAATATTTTTTTGTTGCCCTGTGTAATATAAATAAATAGGATTTTAATTATTTTTATTTAGCGATTTAAGTAACAGCACCAGACTAGGTCAAAATATAAAATTTTCTGAAAAAAACAAAAGGTCGGAAAGAAATTTTGTTTTTTTCTCGAAGTAGGTATATTTATTAAATAACTATTACTTTTATTTTTATGGCGAAAAACTTAAAAAGACTTAAAGAAAGTTCGGTTTAACAGTTAACCCAGATACTTTTACTTTACATCCGACGTGGGCGCTCTCCGCTCGCGACTCTACGCATGCTATAAAAGGAAAATGATTATTGAATTATATGGAGGTATTCTCTGTAGAAGCCATACGCCTCTATAATAGAAGCTCCTACAGCGACATAATCTCTTGATGTTATACCGCGACTCGCATCAACTACTAGTTAGCTTTGGCAAAAGTTGTAACTTTAAACAAAAAATAATAATAATGTAATTATAAAGAAACATTTATTAGCACAGTTAAAAAATATAGAATTTTGTGAAATAGTAGCCATTGAAACTATTATAGTCGCTTCATAATTAATAGAGAATGGATTCATATTGTAATGAACTTCGTGAAAACAAGTAAAATTTTCAGATTGTCCAAATTAATGTTACCTGCATGCCTACTTAAAAATTTCTGATTATAAATTGGCTCAGATCTCTAGTGATAACAAATTCCCATATTATCTTATTTTTGACCAACAAATTCTAAAATAACATATATTTTCTTCCATTTATGCATTTCAAAACACTACATCCCATCTTAAAATGCAGGAGCAGCATTTATTTATTTATATTATAGCTTATCGTTTGTAAATATTTGTTTTAAGGATATAGTCAATAACAATAATAAAAAACCAATTTCTTCAGATGTCTGTAAAAAATTTGCTCAGAAGATTCAAAAATTTTTATTTTTTGTTTCCTGATCTTTTTTTTTATGCATGTGTGTTTGTTTTCCGAAAAATATAAGGTTTAGATTTTTGAATTCTCTTCAAATCTATTCCATATTCATTAAGTTTATTTTAACGGATTGCGCTATATATTATTATATTTTTTGGAACCTATGTTAAATTTTAATTCTAAAATTTATGATGTACAAATATTATATATCGAATTTGAACAGTTTCGAAGACACCGACAATTAAGAAGTAAAATTTTTGCACTTAGATTAATCACAATATCTATGCAGTGGTTTCGTGGCATATAAATAAACTATAACCAAAGGCTGGAAAATGTTTATTCAAGCAAATATTCTCATACACAATTTAAAGTGGCGTTTGGTTATTAAAAACAATTTTTCCACACTTGTACAAGAACGAAACTACACTTGATACTAGCGGCAATCTAGAAGATTGAACTACGCTGTTTTATAACCTAATAATTCAATAATAACATTTCAGTCCCTACATATTAGAACTATATCAGATATAAGCTTTTGCCGATGTAACTTTTCAAATGTACATTAACTTTAACACCCCGATACTAATAATTATAAAAATAACCTCTTTGATCAAGAATGTTCAAGACTGTAGGATTTACACCTACGCCAGACACTGAAGTTTCATTGCTCGAGTCGTACGCATTGCCCGCGTTGTCTGCATCGCCCACGCCTCCCACGCCGTCCGCAGGACGCTTACAAAGGACAAAGCATTTTAAAAGCTAAAATTGATGGAACTTTATATAGCGTTTATGACATCTCATTTTCATTATAAGTAGCAGAGTGTAGACACTAAATTATACATTTGCATAGTTTGTAAAATATATTACAATCGATGGATTACGTGACTTCTGGTCTTATAAGAAAAGCGATACAAAGAGAAGTAATTTAAAAGTTCAATAAAAACTTTTATTACCT
>CM032446.1:215838381-215845304 GCA_019049505.1 Pachyrhynchus sulphureomaculatus
TAGTAAAACTTAAGAACAACCTAAAATTTCGATAAAATTAAATTTTATTATCTATGATTATCTATGATTTGGTTTACCAAAGAGGGAAGTGCCTTCTACGTTGTGACTTCTAAGGCACGCTTGCAACAAAGATGTTATTTGATGTGTTATACAGGATCTGACAAGCGTTCTCCAGAGATAGACAGTCAGTGACAGGGGACCAGTCCGCATTTGGTATTAAGTCATACATAAGTGGAAATTAGCTCTTCTAAAATTAAAGTTTAATTCAGAATGTTCATTGTTAGTAGGAATCATATTAACACGCATGAGGCACGTATGGAAATTAATTAATAGTGAATGATGATACAGATCCTCAGTCACAAGCGGGAAATTGGCAAAAACAAGGTCCAAGCAAGTCCATAGGCATTGGGTATATTATTATACTGTCTACAATTGAGATCTCAGCAAATTCATTTAAAAATGCTATGCCTACTGACAGATGGAACATCACTATTGTAGGTAGGAACATTAAAGTCACTTATAATCAAGACCCGCTTATTTTGCATATAGTCAAGGGCAGAAAAAAGCTCAAGAACAGCTCTGATTGCTCAATTTCCAGAGATGGATATATAAAGAACAAAGATACATAGTGTGGTATAACGAATAATAATCTTACAGTCTACAATGTCTATAAATGGGACACTCTCAGTAATCAGCGAAAGGTTCAATTTCTCCGAAGCGAACTTGTTGGTCACACTCAATAGCACTCCACCACCCCTAGACGCGCCGATAATATCGCACTGCATCTGCACGGTAGACTGCATATGACTGAGGAAATAGTTCGGAGTCCACGATATCAGGCTGAAGCCACGTCTCAGATACACCATTGAAATCAAACTCACATGATGCAACTGAGTTATAAGATTTAGTGTTTCAGTGTGCTTTGTACCAAATTTACTTAGTTTTGGTTACATTGGTGGCGATTTAATTTTCTTTCAAAAATTATCACTTTTGAAATATGTGTAGGTCACTTTGCCCCTTCCCTGAAATATGTGTTTGCATCATTGCAACAATAGCAACGAGATAAACAAATAAATGTTGTTTTTATTATATAATCTTGAAATTTATTTAATTTTGCGATATCGGTCTATTAGTTATAGCTAATAGTTACTGTCACTTGTAACTATAGTTTAAATTATTGTAAATTACTAAATAGTGATGTGTTGGTGAGTAATTTCACCCACGAATATTCATTTCACGGGCGATTGTTTTTAGGGAAACAATTATCATAGAAAGGACTTTGTGACTAGCATGAACTGAATTTAACCAGGTTAAAGAAGTCATTTATTTATATCTCGCCGAAGTCTTGAATGATAAAGATCAGTTTCTTTTCTTAAACAATTATATTATAACTTATATCCTAAATAACAGTTAAGGCTCATTGTCATTAATCGTACTGTAAGATATCGATCCAGTAGATTTTCCAAATAATGAACACGATATTTCAACATTCTTTAGTGAATTGATAAAATCGTTCACATCAGCACTACTTTGGTAACTTACATGGCAAATAATAATTTAAATAATTATGAATAATCTACACATCTCCTCTTTATGAGAAGTTCATAATACTAATCACAAAGTGTCAATTTTTTTATATGGAATTTGTAATAGTTTTCTTTTTTTTATTATTAGGTGCACTAATTAATTCTCGCGTACTACGAGGGCTACCTTTTAAGCTTTTACAACACATCGTACAAATCGTTCTATTGTTTCTCAAAATATTCGTTTTAAGATTATATTTCTTTTGCATGCGTTCGAACCATTTCTCGAAACATTTTTTCCACTCGGAAGTTGGTACATCAAAAACACCATTTTGAAAGGGTTCAACAGTTTCTTTAGGTGAAGAAAACCACTCTCACCAATTTTTTTTGACACTCAGGAACAAACAGAAGTCGTTAGACGATAAATTAGGTGAATACGTGCAAAAAGACACTTATTCGATGTTTTTCTCCATCAAATAATGAACTATTGGCGTGCATGTGTGATAGCTAGCATTGTCATGCTGAAGACTGATGCGAAGTTTTCGGTTGTTTTTCGTTAACTGTTCTCTGATCCTTTAAAGCAATGGTGGCAACATATCCAGTATAACCAAAGAAAACAAGCGATCATTTTCTTGGAAGCACTTCGGGAACGAACCAGTTTTGTTGAGATTCGGTTCACCTTGAAAGACCCAAAACAGTTGATTATTGCTTAGTTTCAGGCTTGTACGAATTGTTGCGATATTTTATATGGATTTTGCATGTCCTCGATAGAATTTTTTGGGCATTTTCTTACACCCATTGAGCCTGTTTTCGATTTCCAAATTATGCGGAGTCCATCAGGAACAGAGCATTTTTCACAGCTAAATGTTCATGCAAAATCGAATGTTCCGCAGTCTTTGACATGCCTAAATATGCCTCTATCTCACGGTAAGTCACATGTCAATCCTCTTCCATCATGTTGCGTACAGCATCGATGTTTTTTAAAACAACAACCGATTTTGGTCGACCCACACGAAATTCATCGCTAACAGAAGCACCACCATGACGAAATTCTGCAAAACAATTGTTGTTTACAATTTTTTTTTGATGGTGATTCATTGCATTATTGTTGAATTAGGCTTTACTTAAATTGAAAGAATGATCCAACGAAAACCTTCACGTAAGATTTCCATTATTCACGAAACTCGCTGTGAAAAAAACTACTCTGTCAATTTCTAAGGCTGGCGCTATTGAACAATAACAAATGTCAAATTTTTACAACAATGATAATGTCACATTTCAATAGAGCCATCTAATGGTCGTTTGCAACGACTTAAAAGGCTTCCCTCGTACAAAACCTATAAAGAATTGAAATTTTGTCTCGCATTATAGTTATTTTAAATCGCCATCGTTCAGTTTTAAAACGAGATATAATATTAAAATCTATAAAGTCGTAACCTAAAATATTTGTTCGGATTTATGTGAAAATGCTGTATTATACAACACGTCTAATAGTGGTTCTAGCAAACTAGAGAAAAATGGACCCTTTAAACCTTCAGGGTAATGAATCAAGAGGCGTTGACATAAGAGGAGTTTGGCAAAATTTTTGGACAAAAATTTTACCAAACTCAATTTGAACTTACGAATACACTCAGTATAACCTGGCAAGGAGTCCGGTCGGTCACTCACGAGCTAAATCCAGAGAGCAACAACAATAATGGCCTCTAGGTTAAGAAAAAATTGTTACTTTTGATGAAATTATATATATTTTCTGTGATTTCCAGAAATTAAATTCATATGTTTAACCAGGTGAACTATCAACGAATACCATAAAATCGAACATCCATAAAAATTGTTCAAAAAATACTATTTCTATGAATTTGATGGGATCAACCAAAAAAACATGGGCATGATCGGCGATGATATGCTTCAACATGGTCAGGTAGTCACAGCCGATCTGTATCAATGACACACTTGAAGAAAAAATCACCATTTCGAAAAGAATAGTAATACAGGAAAACATCCATCAAATACAGAGACCTGAAAGCCATTCAGATTTAGGCTTTAAAATACTTCTTCATGTGGCTTATTTTCTAGACTTGGTTTCTTTAGATTCAGATGTTCACAGTATTACCTCACTGATTCCTAGTTCGAGTCAGTTGAACCAGACAATAAATTCATCGCGTCAAAACAAGCATGACTTTTCCAATATGTAATCCGACAATTATCCGAGATATAACAAAAGTTCGTTGGAAGCGAAGAAGATTCTTTGAAGATTGGGTTTCTATGTGTTTTTTTTATAAATTAATGTGAAAGTTCGTCTATAAATGCTGAGAATTAATTTATACATCTAATAGTCATTTTAGCAAAAAAACTCGTTACAGAACACACTGTATAATACAACATTCTAGCCTAATGAACGCTGGAGCCCCCCATTACAAAAGAATATATGGTTTTTCATTACACAAAATTGAAGCGGCACATAACCCAAGATACATTAATTTTCTTTTGTTGCATGTGTTACCCCAGACAATGAAAACGTGTGCTAAATGAACATTTTTGGGGTAATAAACCGTAGAAAATATTTTAAATTAAATACTTCGTTACAATGTGTAGGCACGCTAATGTTTTTGTTTTTCTGGTGAAAACATTTTTCGGAATTAAAAAGGAAAATTTATTGACAAACATAACAGACGATATTGGCTGTTTAATGTAAGCCTGTTATTTTTGTTACAATATCGACAAAATTAGTTGAAACCTCGTTCTGGAAAGATTGTTTTTTAGCACTGTCATTTTAGAAGAGGAGGTATTTTGTAAAGAATTCGAAGGTCTAAACTAGTCCATACC
This sequence comes from Pachyrhynchus sulphureomaculatus, assembly GCA_019049505.1. NCBI lineage: Eukaryota > Metazoa > Arthropoda > Insecta > Coleoptera > Curculionidae > Pachyrhynchus > Pachyrhynchus sulphureomaculatus. The sequence goes on from CM032446.1 coordinate 215,842,731, forward strand.
TTATTGTATCAGTTGTAATTAGATTTCCATTTTACTGAAACTTTTAACTTATATCGGACTCTTTAAAACCTAGCAAAATTCAGAATAGTATTAACAGATACCGTTGCTATATTTTTAGATTTCAGGTTTAAATCCTTATCTGTATCTATTTCTAATACATAATATGCAAAAAATCATTATGTAATCTATAAATTTGATATCTTCCCATCATTTACGTATACATGTAGATATATGTTTTACGTTTATTTCAGAAAACCTTAGTAGGAAAACATTCAGAAATATGTGGTACCAAAACTGATCACTGGATAATGCCCGAACTTAATTAATTTTTTTTGAAAACCAGCACTCTGGTTTGCTTAACAAGAGTGTGTACCAAAAGTATGAGTTTATATTGGCTTTGTTTTATAAATACATGTCAAACATCAGAGAATGAATTTCACTAGAAAGGTTATCCTCATAACTATCATCAATTCAAAGTATGATTTCGTTGATGAATTTGACGCCAGTACACTTTTTGGGTAAGAATACAGAAACTAAAATTCAATAAGTTTTGTACGTTGTTGGGTGGAATTTATTTCCATTACGTCATAGCTTATTTTCAAAAGTATATGACTTCAAATATCCCTTCAACCTTTAGATTTTTTTTTTTTTCTCAAAGCTTAGTGCAAATCTCCATAAGATAGAAAATTAACTCACTAATGAACAGCTTACAAGTGTTAGATATGAGCTAATATATATATATATATATATATATATATATATATATATATATATATATATATATATATATATATATATATATATATATATAGTGTTATAAATATCCTTTATTGTATTTAAACCTTTGTATCAACAAGAATTACAGAAAAATAGTTTTAAATGGCGTTTTGCTATAACTAACCAAAAAATCTGATTTAGGGTTTTACATTATATGTGGTTATAGCAACTATACACATCAAAATAGCCGACCCAGGTTTGATAATTACCTGAATATTTACACATATTGCCACGCTTATAATTAAAAATTTGTCACTTCATTTCATAAATAATTACAGAAATGTCACCTTTTTGAGTTCAACAAATGTAGCTGATGCTCAAGACACAAATAGTTCTTGAATTTCAGTGTTTTAGGAGGACTGATACAATACACTTACAAAAATAACCTCCTACACTAACAAAACTTTCTATCTAAGCTGAAATTATTCACCCCTACTAATAATTCCTACATTCCCATTGAAATATTGTTTAATTTTCACTGTAGTTGTATCGCGATACATTATAGAACGATATAAAATAAAAAATTTTATCAATGCGATACCAAAAAATCGTTTTAATATTTAAAACGTCCTCGTGTAGCTTCTGAATGATTTTTGGCAGTTGGCGCTCTCGTTTCGGCTCAATCGTTGCTATTAATAGAGTGCGCGATGGCATTGGTCTTTTAAGATCGTGATCTTTAAATATTTTACAATGGCATTTTAAAATAAGTTTGCAATAACAATTAAGAGATGTGACGCTTGGATCTTGAGCACATCTTTGACTTCAAGTTTTTGTTGCCTTTTATGTTAATAAGGCCTGTAGTAATGCAATTAGGATACTCAGGTTGGTCCTAAGATATTCGTGTATTTTTATAGATATGTAAGCACTAAATATACTTTATTTCACTTCGTGTTATCTAAGCTAGAATATGGTGAAATTGGGTAGATTCCTATTTTTTAAAAATATATGATTCAATTGGAAAATGTTCACATTAATTTTGTTAAATTTCTATCATTTACGAAAGAGATGGGGTCTCTTTAAAGTAGTACACAGTCTGTCAGGTAAGAACGTATCCGCGATAATTCATTTTTGGTAGAAACAATTCTAGCCTTTTAACAAAAAATCGGTAGAGAGAACCTCGTCGAAATCATGTTAAATTCGGAAATGAGTCACTTATTTGCTCGTCGGTTCGCCACAGTCTTTTTTTGTTTCCATCCAAAGTGGCCTAAAATGACACATTCTGCGGCAGCTCAATATATTAAAAAGTCATTGACGTTTGTGAAGAAGTGGATTAATTATTTTCACGAGACGAAAAATGTTGATGACTTGCCAAAACGTGGCTCGGTAGGCAAAGTCATTCCGAAAGTCAAAAAAACGAATCGGGTCTTTGTTTTCACAGGACCCGAATTTGTCGATGGGTCAAGTAGCGGAAAAATTAAGAAAATCGGGTTTGAATGTGTCCCATAAGAGCATTCGACATCTTCGTGATCATGATGTCAAATTCCGAAGCACGTCGAGGAAATTTTGCTGGACGAAAATCACGTCGCGCGAGGCGAGTCGCTCGGGCCCACGATAAGATACTAGGGTGGCCCTCACAATCGCCGGACGCCAACCCTATTGAAAACGTTTGGTTCCTGGTAAAGAGAAAACTCAGAGAAAATACTCTAAGGACTTGTGAGTCAGTTGTTTCGCAAGATTTGAAAAATTTGGGAGGTCATTGTCATAGTATGCAGAAAATCTCGTCGATAGCATGCCTCGAAGATGTCAGATGATTATTGATGCAGGAGGCGATTGGACAACTTACTAAGGTAATTGTGC
>CM032446.1:215845404-215942904 GCA_019049505.1 Pachyrhynchus sulphureomaculatus
AGAATATTTGCTTGAATAAAACATTTTCCAGCCTTTGGTTATAGTTTATTTATATGCCACGAAACCACTGCATAGATATTGTGATTATCTAAGTGCAAAAATTTTACTTCTTAATTGTCGGTCTCTTCGAAACTGTTCAAATTCGATATATAATATTTGTACATTATAAATTTTAGAATTAAAATTTAACATAGGTTCCAAAAATATAATAATAGCGCAATCCGTTAAAGTAAACTTAATGAATATAGAATAGATTCACTAGGACCGATATATGAGAATTCAAAAATCTAAACCTTATATTTTTCGGAAAACAAACACACATGCATAAAAAAAAAGATCAGGAAACAAAAAATAAAAATTTTTGAATCTTCTAAGCAAATTTTTTACAGACATCTGAAGAAATTGGTTTTTTATTATTGTTATTGACTATATCCTTAAAACAAATATTTACAAACGATAAGCTATAATATAAATAAATAAATGCTGCCCCTGCATTTTAAGATGGGATGTAGAGTTTTGAAATGCATAAATGGAAGAAAATATATTTTAGAATTTGTTGGTCAAAAATAAGATAATATGGGAATCTGTTATCACTAGAGATCTGAGCCAATTTATAATCAGAAATTTTTAAGTAGGCATGCAGGTAATATTAATTTGGACAATCTGAAAATTTTACTTGTTTTCACGAGTTCATTACAATATGAATCCATTCTCTATTAATTATGAAGCGACTATAATAGTTTCAATGGCTACTATTTCACAAAATTTTATAGTTTTTTAACTGTGCTAATAAATGTTTCTTTATAATTACAATATTATTATTTTTTGTTTAAAGTTACAACTTTTGCCAAAGCTAACTAGTAGTTGATGCGAGTCGCGGTATAACATCAAGAAATTATGTCGCTATAGGAGCTTCTATTATAGAGGCGTATGGCTTCTACAGAGAATACCTCCATATAATTCAATAATTTTCCTTTTATAGCATGCGTAGAGTCGCGAGCGGAGAGCGCCCACGTCGGATGTAAAGTAAAAGTATCTGGGTTAACTGTTAAACCGGAACTTTCTTTAAGTCTTTTTAAGTTTTTTTCGCCATAAAAATAAAAGTAATAGTTATTTAATAAATATACCTACTTCGAGAAAAAAAAACAAAATTTCTTTCCGACCTTTTGTTTTTTCAGAAAATTTTATATTTTGACCTAGTCTGGTGCTGTTACTTAAATTGCTAAATAAAAATAATTAAAATCCTATTTATTTATATTATTATTATTATTAGTGTATATATATATATATATATATATATATATATATATATATATATATATATATATATATATACATACATACATACATACATATATATATATATATATATATATATATATATATATATATATATATTTATATATATATATATATATATATATAAGAAAGAGGAAAGACAGTAACAGGGCACTGGCAACAAACAATCGTAAGTTTCACTACTGGGAAACGCCCTTATAAGGAGAAGATTGGAGCAATCAAAGATCTAAAGGCTCTGGTAGCTGCTTTTTATTTTTGTTAGCGAGCATTTGCTGCCTAATGGTAGCTTCTTCTGAATTCTAAAAATGCAAACCAGGTACAGAAAAATAAACTCAAAACGTTCGTTTTTAAAATGTGATTCAATAAATTATAAGGCTGTATGAGAAATTACTTAGAAAAATTAAGCAGTTAATTCATGTCTGGTGAAGACAATAAAATTTGCATTTTTGTTGGCCAGGTAGTAGGTATGATTACAAAAACATGATAAAAGGACCCTTAGAGAGTTACACTAGTATTAAAAATAAAACGTTGTCAATAAATATTAATCAAAAATACTTTTTAAGACAGAACACAACTGTAAGAAACACCATGATGTTGAAATGGTAAAATTTTTGATATCGAGTTTAGTAACTTATTTAGTGATAGTAGTTTATGTCGACATCAGGTCGACAAAAAACCACAAAAGCATTAAAGTTAGGGATGTGGTAAATTTTTTTTGGTGGATGCTACTATTATTTATTATTAATGATATTTATTTTTTAATTTTATAACAAAGGGACTTAAATTTGATGTATGTTTACTATTAGACAAGTTATTTATTAATAAATTATATTAATTCTTTAATCTTATAACAAAGGGACTCATAGACTAATTTAAAATATTTGAAAGAGACTATTAATATTGGATGTTATTTATTATTTATCATATTTAATTTTTAATTTTTTAATTTGATAACAGGAAGACACAGAAAAAGTAATTAGTAATATATAAAAAGCAGGAATAATAAAAAGTGAAAAGGAAGGTCAACTTTACTGGAAACTAATTTTTTTTCATAAAAATCGTTCTTTTTCTTTGGTTTGGTATGATTTTGTGTTAGTAAATAAGTATACATGGAGCTCAATCCTTCTATGTCTTTTTTGTGATTGAGATTATTTTTATAAGTTTTTCTGTAACACATTTCTAAGAAACTTCTTCTGAAGTAATTAGTCTCAACATCCAGACTGAAGATGTTGTTATATTGTAATCTGTGATCTGTATTATTTGCGTGTAAGCTCAAGCTAGTTGCGTTAGGTTTGTGTTTGCTATCACTTTTGTGTAACGCTAATCTCTTAGAGAGCTTTTGTGAAGTTTGTTCAAACCACATTGAGAAGGAATGCTGTAGGTAATATTAGATCTTTGTAAAGTATCGGTTTTATCTTTTAAATTGGTATAAAAACAATTCATTCTTTTTATATTGTAAGTAGTAATCTTAATGCTTGTATTTTTAAAAAGAGAAGACAAGGACTTGGAAAGACCTTCTATGTATTGTAACTTTCCTACTTTAATGTTGACATTAGTGGTGAGAGTTGGATTGATTTGAAGGAGGGTCTTTGGAAATTCTTTTTAATTAGAGCTTTAGAATAGTAATTGTCCAACAAAATGTTTTCCAACAGTTTTACATTTTTTTCTTTAATAAAGGGGTGGCAAATCTTATCTATTCTGTTTTTTAATCCTCTGATGATGTCCAGTTCCTGTTTCATAGGATGATAAGAATGGAATGGGATATATCTACCCGAACTTGATTTTTTCCTATACCAGTGAAGTTTGACTCTATTATTTTCAGAGCGTACAACCCTCGTATCCAAAAACGGAACAGCACAGTCAGTCTCCTCCTCAACAGTAAATACTAATTTATGTTCGAAAGAATTGTAAACATTAAGAGTGTTCTGTACACTTCCGGCAGGTAAAGCTACTAACAAGTCATCTACATATTGAAACAGAAGGGGAAATTCAAATTCCACCATTGAAATGACAAAATAAAGAAGTTTATTTATAACGGTTTCGGCCAGAATTGGTGAAATAGCACTTCCTATTGGGACGCCAATTTTTTGTCTGTAGAATGTACTATTGAAGGAGAAAAATATAAATATAATATATAAAAAAGTAATGATTAGTAGAAACTGTTCTTTAGGAATATTACATATCTCTTCTGTTAATGTGAAATGTTCATTTAATATTGATTATAATAAGGTCTAGAGAAATGTTAGTAAACAGTGAAACTACATCGTATATATATATATATATATATATATATATATATATATATATATATATATATATATATATATATAAATCACCTAAACTGATCAAGCTCAACTTTTGTGGCGACAAATGTAATGTGAAAATAAAACTAAAATTAGAATATCAGCACCGAAAAATTAATTTACTATATGACGATCTCCATTTCTAAGTAATATATATATATATATATATATATATATATATATATATATATATATATATATATATATATATATATATGTATATATACATATTATTTAATTTATTTTGTATTCATTTTAGTTCTGAAAAAAAAAGTGCAAAAATGTGACATAAATATTAATTAGCTTTAACCATTATTCAGATAAAAATCACCTAAACTAATCAAACTCAACTTTTGTGGCGACAAATATCATGTGGAAATTAAACTAAAAATTAGAATATCAGCACCGAAAAATTAATTTATTATATGACGATTTCCATTCCTAAGTAATGAACTGATAGATTATTGTTGAGAAAATACGTATGCTTTTTGAATACTGACCTACAATATATATATATATATATATATATATATATATATATATATATATATATATATATATATATGTATATGTATATATATATATATATATATATATATATATATATATATATATATATATACTATATATATATATATATATATATATATATATATATATATATATAAATATATATATATATATATATATATATATATATATATATATATATATATATATATATATATATATATATATATGTATATATGTATGTATATATATATATATATATATATGTATATATATATATATATATATATATATATATATATATATATATATATAAATTATTTTATTTTGTATTCATTTTGCTTCTGAGAAAAGAAGTGCAAAAATGCATAATATATGACGATTTCCATTCCTAAGTAATGAAGGATTCAGGAGCGGAAGATCTTGTAACGACGCCGACGCAGTATTTATAATCAGGCAAATTACTCAAAAATGAGTATAACAGACGAACGTTCTTATGTTTTATAGATTTGGTAAAAGCATTTGATAGAGTACAGCTGCAAGACGTAGTGCACATACTTTATAATAAGAATATTTCATTGAATATAATAAAACTAATTGTGCACATTTAGAAAAGAAATAAAATAGAAGCGAGAGTAAATTCGGAGTTAACGGAACCCATAGAAGTAACAACTGGTATTATACAGGAGGAGACTCACGGAGTCCCCTACTATTTAACATTATATAAGATGAAATAATTAAACAGGTAAAAACAAAAAATGCTCTAAAATGGGCAATAAAGCGATACAAATATGTGTGTTACGCTGACGATACTGTCCTAGTCGCTGAGAATGTAGATGACTTGCAGAAATTAGTACATTAGTTTAATATCGGCTGAAAAACCAAATCAGAAGTTATCTCTAAAGAACCAATTAGGTGCAAGCTGGAAATTGATAATCAGATTATAGAGCAGGTGATGACAATGAAATACTAAGGAATTAAATTATCGTATAACAACTACATAGAAGAAGAAATAAGAGAACAAATAGTAAAAGCCAATAGAATAGCAGGATGCCTTAAATGACACTATTTGGAAAAATGAATACTTGAGAACAGAAGTAAAATCTCGTATATATAAATCTGCAGTTCGACCAGTTATAACCTACACAGCAGAGACAAGCCCAGAAACAGAAGAATTGCAGAAAGAACACTTTGGGATAGAGAAACAAATGACAATGTAAGGCACATATGTGAAGTAGAGGACATTAACACGTGGGTAAGGAACAGAAAATAAGAATGGAACCATCATATAAATAGAATGTCCAAACGACGATTAGTGAAAATAGCTCGAGATAAATCACTGGTGGATCGAAGGAGTATAGGACGCTCACGAAAAAGATGCAACGACGACCTGTAGCGACGCTACATTAAAGAAAAAACAGGCAGGAATGCCTAATATAAAGAAAAAAAGAAGAAAAAGCTCAATAGATTTTTCCAGCGATTTTCCAATTCATTTATCCTATCTGGTTTTCCGGAAGACCTTTAAAATACACATCTACGGATGCTATCACCTCATCGTTTATTGGAAAACGCTTCCCAAGTAGACATCTTTTGAAGTTGGGAGCCAGATCTGATGAATAGGGTGGATGTTCCAACAATTCGTACTTTAGACCGACCAGTTTTGCCGTTACCAAAACACCTCTGTGAACAGATGCCCGTTCATGATGAAACAATTTTTTTCTTCTGCAAACGGGGCCTTTTCTCACGAATTTTCTTATCTAGCTAATCCAAAAGTTGCAATAATACTCTCCTGATATTGTTTTACTGGTTTAAAGGTAATCAATTAACAAAATTCCTTTTGCATCCAAGAAAACTAATGCCATAATTTTTTGAACGACTTTGATCACTCTGGCTGCTTTGGAGCTGAACAGTGGACTCAATCCACTGTGCGGTTTATTGTCGCAGTTCAGGATCATACTATTAAACCCAGGTCTCATTTCTAGTTACAAATCGACGCACGAAATCAGTTTTATTTTTTGTAAAACGAACCAAATATTGTTTAGAAAGATGTTCTCGAGTGCGTTTTTGTTCCGATGTTAACAAATGCGGCACCCATCTTGTGAATAGCTTTCTTATACCCAAAACATGTCATATCTCATCACATTTCATGTACTGATCTACGAGAGATGCCATATCTAGTACTTGCACAACAGTTTTTTCAGTCTTTGCAGTTTTTGGACGTCCTGAACGTGAAGGCCTAATATAAAGAAGAAGAAGAAGCTCTATACATTTTTTCAGCGATTTTCCAATTCATTTATCCCATCTGGTTTTCCGGAAGACCTTTAAAATACACATCTACGGATGCTATCACCTCATCATTTGTTGGAAAACGCTTCCCAAGTAGAAATCTTTTGAAGTTGGGAGCCAGATCTGATGAATAGGGTGGATGTTCCAACAATTCGTACTTTAGTCCGACCAGTTTTGCCGTTATCAAAACACCTCTGTGAACAGATGCACGCTCATGATGAAAGAAGTTTTTTCTTCTGCAAACGGGGCCTTTTCTCATGAATTTTCTTATCTAGCTAATCCAAAAGTTGCAATAATACTCCCCTGAGATTGTTTTACTGGTTTGAATGTTATCAATTAACAAAATTCCTTTTGCATCCCAGAAAACTGATGCCATATTTTTTTGAACAACTTTGATCACTCTGGCTGCTTTGGAGCTGAACAATAGACTCAGTCCACTGTGCGGTTTATTGTCGCAGTTCAGGATCATACTGTTAAACCCAGGTCTCATTTCTAGTTGCACGATGCACGAAATCAGTTTTATTCTTTGTAAAACGAGCCAAATGTTGTTTAGAAAGTTGTTCTCGAGTGCGTTTTTGTTCCGATGTTAACAAATGCGGCACCCATCTTGTGAATAGCTTTCTTATACTCAAAACATGTCATATCTCATCACATTTCATGTACTGATCCATGAACGATGCCATATCTAGTACTTGAACAACAGTTTCTTCAGTTGTTACAGTTTTTGGACGTCCTGAACGTGGATCATCATTCACGCTTGTACGACCACGTTTAAACTCGAGTCCATCTATGAACAGTTAGAAATAAAGGAGCAGACTCGTTTAACATATTCACTAACTTTGCATGAGTTTCAGTTGCCGATAAACCTTCCAAAACACAGAATGCAGGATATACTTTAAACAGCTGACAAATAATGAATGATTTGACAGATCGACTTGAAATTTACGTTGCGTTCATATGACAGATGAAGCTTCAAAATAGTGTTCAATATTTGGTTTAAGTGATGCTCCATAGGTTTCGCTTTTAAAACTTATCGACTGATCGATACCGGCTTTGTTTTGTAGCGACATTTTGTTCCACGTGTGTCTTTTTGAAGTGATAACTATATATTTTTGTGCAATCGTATTATAATCTATAATATATATAAAATGCAACGTCTCTCTGTCTGTCTGTCCGTTAGTGCGCTTATCACTGGAGAACCACTTATCCGATTTACGTACTTTTTTTACATACATATATTCTCTGGCCAGGTTATAGGCTATATTTTATTACGATAGGTAGCATAACGAATGAGCAGTGACGATAATAGTAAATGGAGTCGGAAAAAAGTTTGCCCTAGCGCGTTCCTTTGCAATACACAGCCTAAATCATTAAATATGGAACAATATTATGTAGCAGAGAATATCTATAAACTATAATATATATAAAATAAAATGTCTCTCTGTCTGTCTGTCTGCCCATTAGTGCGTTTATCACGCGAGAACCCCTTATCCGATTTACGTGTCTTTTTTTAAATTCACACATATATTCTTTGGCCAGGTTATATAATAATAATCTATATCTATAATATATATAAAATATGTCTGTCTGTCTGTGTGTCTGTCCGTTAGTGCGCTTATCCATCGAGAACCACTTATCCGATATACGTAATTTTTTAAATTCATACATATGTTCTCTGACCAGGTTATAGATAAATATTTTATTACATCTATGATACATATATATAAAATGCAACGAATCTCTGTCTGTCTGTCTGTCCGTTAGTGTGCTTATCACTGGAGAACCGCTTATCCGATTTACGTACTTTTTTTTTAAAACATACATACTCTCTGGCCAGGTTATCTATAATCTTATATCTATAATATATATAAAATGCAACGTCTCTCTGTCTGTCTGTTTGCTTGTCTCTCTGCCTGTCTGTCAGTTAGTACGCTTATCACTGGAGAACCACTTATCCGATTTACGTGCCTTTTTTTAAAACATACATATGTTCTCTGGCCAGGTTATCTATCTATAATATATATAAAATGCAACGTCTCTCTGTCTGTCTATCTGTCTCTCTGTCTGTCTATCTGTCTCTCTGTCCGTTAGTGCGTTACATGTTTTTTTTTAAAACACATATATGTTCTCTGGCCAAGTTATAGGATATATTTTATTGCGTTAGGTAACATAAAGAATAAGCAGTGACGATAATAGTGAAAAAAGTCGGAAAAAATGTTACCGTTAGTGCGTTCTCTTGCAATACACTGCCTAAACCATTAAATATGGAACAATATCATTTTGCAAAAAAATATAATGTATATAAAATGCAACGTCTCTGTCTGTCTCTCACTTGAGAACTACTTATTCGATTTACGTGTTTTTATAAATTTATACTATTTCTATATAATTCGATATAAGCCTACATAAGGGGAGATAAGGTGAGATAATGGGAGATAAGTATAAATAATGGGAGATAAGAAGAAATATTGCGAGATAAGTCGAGATAAGCCTAGATAATGGGAGATAAGATGAGATAATGGGAGATAAGGATAAATAATGGGAGATAAGGAGAAATAATGGGAGATGAGCAGAAATAAGCCTAGATAATCGAAATTATGGAGAGGTAATGGGAAATAAGGAAAAATAATGGGAGATAAGGGGAAACAATGGCAGATATTTTATTACGTTAGGTAATATAAGGAATAAGCAGTGACGATAGTAGTGAATCAAGTCCACGCGAGCGGAGCCGCGGGCAAGGCTAGTTATATATAAAATTTTGTTTGATTTTTGTTACAATTTATTCAAAATAACGTAGACGGTTAAAAGCAAAATTAATTTAAAAACATGAGACTTATTCATACATCTCGTCCAAAATATCCTTTAGTTTAAACTTAGGAATTCCGTGACCGTTTCGTTTGATCAAATAAAATCAATATTGTTTTAAACTGGACGGAGTTCTACAGCAACCTTTATTTTCCGGATGACAGCTTTTTAAAGAACACAAACTATCTACGTGTATATAAAAAGAAAAAAAACCTTTGACGTTTATTCAATATATAACAAGACCTTGTTGTTTTACCTGCAAATTTTGAAAAACCACAAATATTTACCTCCATTATTTAATAAAATAGTTTTCTGAGAGTCTGAAATTAGTTTGAAACTATAGAGTTTTAGTTTATTTTCATTAAAATACTAAATATTTTAAAATAGCTAATAGTTTTTTTTCTTGTTGAAGATTTCCAATTTTGGAAAATGGATAAATTGTTAAACCATTTCTACGTTCAAAATTTGTTTGATGGTTATGTTTGGTAACTTTAGAGGCATCATATTATATATTGCCTCCAAGAGTTATTAAACATAATCAACTAGCTGCTTAGAAATTGGTTGATAAAACACAAACTCGGTGTCCCAACAAACACAAAGTTAGAAATTCATGCGGGCTTCTAAATTTTTGAGTAACCTTCAGTCATACAGTCTGTCAAGTAAGAACGTGTCTGCGATAATTAATTATTTGTAGATGCGATTCTAGCGATTCAACAAAAAATCAGTAGAGGGAACTTTTGTCTACGACGTATTTTAGTAAAAGTATCAGTGGATTTCGGACTTTCATCGAAATCACGTAAAATTCAAAGTGAGTCGCTTGTTTACGTTTCTGTTCGAGGCAGACTTTCTTTGTTCCCATCCAAAGGTGCCTAAAATGTCACATTCCATGGCCGCTAAATATACAAAAAAGTCGGTATCGTTTGTGAAGAAGCGGGTAAATTATTTTAACGAGACGAAAAAATTTCGTCGACTACTTGCCAAAACGTGGGTCGGTAGGCAAAGTCACTCTGAAATTCGATAAACGAATCGTGTCTTTGTTTTCACGGGACCAGAAATTGACACTGCGTCAAGGAGCGACAAAATTAAGAAAATCTGAGTGTGTCCCATAAGACCATTTGTAAACATCTTCGTGCTCATGATGTCAAATTCCGTTGAAGGAACCTTTGCTGGGTCAAAATTACGTCGCTTGAGTCCACGATAAGATACTAGAGTGACCTTCATAATGGCCAGACGCCAACCTTATTGAAAATATTTGATCCCTTGTAAAGAGAAAGCCCGGAGAAAAGACTATGAGGACTTTGACTTAATTGTCTCACGAGATTCCAAAAATTTGCAGAGTATGTAGAAAATCTCGTCGATAGCATGCTTTGAAGACATCAGGCGATTATTGAAGCGGGAGGCGATTGGACAACTTACTAAGGTAATTGCTCCGTTGTTAGTATACCCAAGAATACATTGATGGCAAAAAATGTTCTCGAAACACATTTTTTCAAGAATACTAGCGGTCAGGTTCTTACTGGACATAAAATATATAAACACTCCCAAGCTAAAAAACGCTAAAAAATATGGCTTGGTGTTGGCGAATTTGTGATATATGTATATTCGCCTTATACTACATAGCGAGTTGTCCATCGATTAGTAGACCTAGCTTCATTACCATTCCTCTTGCCGATGCTTTCAATCTTTTTCGAAGATAATTTGCCACAAGGTCGAATTTTTCTGTTTTAATTTAGAGGCAAGACCAAAAAAAATACTCGAAAAATTGAAAAAAGTGCGTTTATTTGGAAAAAAACAAATTAAATTAAAGTCAAAATTATTAATTAAATATTGTTAATAACTTCGGTCGGTTAGATATTTTCACTTATAGGCAGACCTGCGTTAGTAAAAAATTTTAAATAATGCTACTCCTCTCTCCTCATCAAGAAACTGAGGTGACAGCCACACTTTTTTAAAACAAATTATCGTACGGGTCGTAACATAATATTCAATGTTACGGCTGACCACTGTTCCAAAAGTCATTTGTTTGGTGACAGCTAGCCGTGGTGTTGGCCTGGATTCATTTGGTCGCTTCCGAGAAACAAAATTATGAATTCTACTATTTGATGTCACTACTTGCATGTCGGAAGTGCTTGTTGTCATAGTAGCCTAGAGAGTTTTCGCCATTTTTCTCTGTTTTAAAGGTGATAATATCGTCAAAAAATGCAAAATTTACAAGCTCATGCGCCAAGTACCTAAGAGTCTTCCAATTACTTCCCTGACCTCTTTGGAAACTTTCATTGTTTATAAGTTTCTTATACAAGAAGATATAATACCGGAAATACTGAAAAACGAACGTTGAACTAGTACCAGAGGTAGACTGGTTCAACGAAGTTGCATCGGACATCTCCCGATCATACGATAAGTTTTTTGGGCTTTGTCACTCTTGCTGGTGAAATTTAACTCCATATTTATATGGAGATATCCTACCTAGAATTTTTAAAGAATCTTCAGTGGCCTTCCGTGACTAAATATTATCGCGTGACTCAAAAGTGGCAACCAGTCACAACAAGATGAAATATAAAGATATATTAAAGAATTAATCAAAGCAGTAAAAAAAATTATTTAAAATATTACGCTGAATTGTAATGTAATTATTCTTCTGTTTTATGGGCTTAGCATACTTTCTGCAGGGAAATCTCTAAAACGCCACAGGAGCAACGCCAGTGCGGAGAAAACGATTCCCGTTGGTACTAAATCAATGTAAATTATACTCGTTGGGAAACACAATCTTTTCAAAGGAATGAGGTTCTCCATATAAAATAATTCTTGAAAATGGATGTACAAGCTGAACCTCGTAGGGATGTGATGTATTAGGGCGACGTATATTCCTAGCATGCGTCGCTTTGGAAGAAAGTAAGTTAGCTACATCCATTGAACATCTTCCGTGAAAGTACTTGAGGAATAGACTTAAGTCGCCAAACATTCTTCGACATTCTAAGGAGTCAAGGTTGCTGGGGAGTTGGGGGTCTCCAATCAGACCAGCAGCTCTCTTCTGAATAGAATCAAATAAACGCAATGTATATTTAGGAGCAGAGCCCTAAACATGGGAGAAGTATTTCATCGATGGTCGAACTGAAGCTTTGATCAGGATTCAAAATTTGTGGAGCGTAAAGGTTTCTAGTATGAAATAATATTCTAAGCTTATGAGAAGCGCTCTTACTATGCATGCCCCATATTCATGTCAGATCATATTTGCTCACAATTTAAGGCCCAGTGAGTTACTGATGTTGTTAGAGGAATGGAGTGTTCCGACATAAGTATGTCGGGTTTCGCAATTTTAACTTTTTTATAAAAAACTGCCGCTTGGGTTTTTGTAGTGTTAAATTTGACTTGGACCACGTCACTCCAAGGTAGAATTTTATCTGTTAAGTTGAATGACTTCCTGTTCTCTGCAGATATTTGTATGAATAGCTGCGTTTGCGGATATTTGCATGAGTAACTGATGTTCAAGAGTTCGATATAAATTAAGAAATCGGCATACTTTCCTCGGCACTTGCTGTAGATTTGATTCCCGGTTCTTTCCAGTAGATCGTTAATGTAAATGAGAAGGAGAATATGGAGGCTCGAGAGGTTGTAAGTAGGTCCATTTAAATAAGTTTGCCTAACCGGTAAATCTAGCGAAACTTGTCTAATATATTTTGAAAATTCAATTGATTAATAGCACTCTAATCGATTTTGATAACACAGCCCCACAAAAAAAAAAGTGGGGTATACTTTTGATGCGATATATCAGATCCGTAGTATTTTTGCCCGCTGATCACGAATCTGACGTCAGAATATCGCCATCACATCTCAATTTTTTTCTAACCTCAAAAAATAGTTAAAAATTAGTAAAAATTAAGAAAAATATACTCCTAAAAAATTGATTCAAGCTTTTTCATGAATCCAAAGATGTATTAATATGTATTCGGACACGTTAAGCTAATATTCATCGGTTGGATTGAGCCATACAGTTCTGTTTTCTTTCTAACCTCAATAAATCAGACAGATATAGTGCTTCTCGAATGCAAAAACGAATTCAAATTAAAATTCAACCGATCCTTACCAAATTTGGTACACGGGGATTTTTTGGGTCGCTGATCACGAATCTGAGGTTGGATTTGCAAAATTCAAGATGGCAGATGTTTTTCGCGCCATTTTGAACGCCGAGAAAATTCATCGGTCGATTTTTATTCTTCCACCTGCATCCAGGGCACCTCCACGTGGTGACGGTGGGAAACGGTGTTACTCCACTAGCCGGCAGAGTCCCTGGATAACGGCTTAGATGCCGTCATGGCAGGTAGAAGAAAGAGAATTACGATGCAGGGACTCGGAAACCCAGTGTCGGCGGTTGGTCAGGGTGGGAAAGCGGGCCAGCAGCCGTCGTCATCCAGCGACCGTAGCTCTTCATGTGTGGGTGACTTGGCTCATGTAGAGTATAATGCTACAAGAAAACGGTCTCACGGTACAAGGACTTTTCATAAGTGCGATAAAAACAGTGATTAATTTTGTTATATTTGCTGTCAACACGTATTGAGTAAAGTGGGGTCACCGATAACGGATAAGATTAAAACCTTATATAAGGATTGTTTTAACATTGAAATACAGCACCAGGATACAGATTGGGTTCCCCACATCATTTGCAGTTCTTGCAAAATAATGTTGTACATCAATAAGAAGGCGATTAAATATTTCAGACCAGCAATATGGAATAGACCATACAGTGAAAATGATTGCTACTTTTGTATGAATGTTGTATCTAGGCATAACCGAAAAAATAAAAGCACTATTACTTATAACGATGTTTCGACAGTAACAAGACCAACTAAACTAATTCCGCCTCCTGAACCACTTGATGCTGATGTTATGGAAACAAATGATTTCACCTTATCAGTTCATGCCGAAAACATTGAGACTGTCGAAAAAGATTCAAGCACTGTTACTAATCAATGTTCTAGTGACAACCTATCATATACTAGTGACACAGATAAAGAATTTCTACCATACAACCGTAAACCAGAACCAATACTCGTATCACAGTCAGAACTTAGTGATCTAGTCAGAGAGTTAGGCTTATCCAAAGATGGTTCAGAGCATCTTGCTTCCTTTTTAAGGAAAAGACATTTACTTAATCCAGAAGCTACGATTTCTTATTATAGAAAACAGAGATGAAGAATTTCGAAAATATTTCACAATAGACGAGGAATTGTCACTTTCATATTGTACCGATGTAAAAGGTCTAATGGATGAATTTCAAAATAACTCATACGATCCTGAAGAATGGAGACTGTTCATTGATTCTTCTAAACGGAGCATTAAGGCAGTTTTGCTGCATAATACCAACGTTTACGCTCCCATTCCGATTGCTCATTCCACAGTTATGGAAGAGCAATATGAAAAAATGAAGCAGCTTTTGATAAAAATAAAATATGCTGATCATAACTGGAAAATTTGTGAAGATCTGAAAATTGTAACAATATTGCTTGGCCAACAGTCAGGGTTTACACTTTATTCCTGTTATAAATGTCTGTGGAATAGCAGAGACAGGGAACGTCATTATAAGAAAAAAATTTGGCCAACAAGAGAATCGTTCACTCCTGGTGAAAATAATGTATTGTTTCCACCATTGGTAGATCCAGGAAAAGTTCTTATTCCCCCGCTTCACATTAAGCTTGGACTTATGAAGCAATTCACGAGAGCATTAGATACAAACGGCCCATGTTTCAGATATTTGCATAAAAAATTTCCGAAATTTTCTGAAGCTAAAATTAAGGCAGGCGTATTTGACGGGCCACAAATAAGAAAATTGTTTCAAGATTCATTATTTGTTACCAAAATGAATAAAGTTGAAAAAGCTGCTTGGCTTAGTTTTAAAGAAGTCGCAACAAACTTTTTGGGAAATAATAAAAGTCCTAAGTACAAAGAAATAGTCGAGAAAATGGTAAAAAATTTTCAAACATTAGGTTGCTTAATGAATCTAAAATTACATTTCCTGGACTCCCACATCGATGATTTCCCAGATAATCTTGGTGACTACAGTGAGGAGCAAGGGGAACGTTTTCACCAAGATCTGAAAATCATAGAAAATCGGTATCAAGGACGATGGGATGGCCATATGCTAGCGGACTATTGCTGGTCGCTAAAAAGAGAAACAAGTCCTCAAAAGCGTTTGGGCAGAAAGCCTTTGAATAGGTCATTCGCGGAAAAAAAAGAACAAGATACAGCCAAAAAAAGGAAAGTTAGGCGTGGGTCTAACCTTCGCAATTCTAGGGCTTAAGGGTCTACTATTTGAGAGTATATGGTTTAAATGTCCTGGTTTTGAGTTTATTGGGTCTCATTTTTAAAGTTACAGGGTTATTGAGGTCTATTTTTTGAGGTTACAGGGTGTGGGAGTCTAAGGTTTCAGGGTTTAGGGTTTAAGAGTATCAGGTTTGAGGATTCCCCAACTGTATACCAAATTTGGTAGGAATCGGTTGGTTTTTCAAAAGTTTTGTTCGCCATCTTGGATCCGCCATTTTGAATTTTGCAAATCCGACCTCAGATTCGTGATCAGCGACCCAAAAAATCCCCGTGTACCAAATTTGGTAAGAATCGGTTGAATTTTAATTTGAATTCGTTTTTGCATTCGAGAAGCACTATATCTGTCTGATTTATTGAGGTTAGAAAGAAAACAGAACTGTATGGCTTAATCCAACCGATGAATATTAGCTTAGCATGTCCGAATACATATTAATACAATTTTTTAGGAGTATATTTTTCTTAATTTTTACTAATTTTTACCTATTTTTTTGAGGTTAGAAAAAAATTGAGATGTAATGGCGATATTCTGACGTCAGATTCGTGATCAGCGGGCAAAAATACTACGGATCTGATATATCGCATCAAAAGTATACCCCACTTTTTTTTTTGTGAGGCTGTGTAATTACTAGTAATACGTAAGTAAAATAATTTTTATTCATCGTTTCGTCCTAAACAAATAAATGCTAACTTTTAAATAAGCAAGTATCAGGTATACTAATCTCAGACAGTTTTCAAAAAGCCCTTATTTTTTGAATGATAGAATTTTAAAAAGCTCAACGTATATATAAAATAAAATTCCTTACCTTTAAAGTTTATTTAATAAGCAAGAAAACTTTCTTCTTGCCTTTAAAAGTTTCAAATAACTTTGATACTTAACTTTTTCAATATAATAGCTACTTCTTGACTAGCTTCAGGATTAGTTATGAAAAATTAAATATGTGAGTAAATTCTAAAAATCGTATAACTTCTGTTAATAAAAATAATATTATTATTTAAAAAAAAAAAACTGGCGGGACAATTCTTATAGCTGATACCCACAATTGCTGCTACATATCATGATCAATTAAGGATGACTACTTGTCACTTATGTTAAGTTAATAACCACCAACAATCTGAGGGAAGCAAAAATAATTGGTGTGAGTGGCCAGCAAATTGACAAAATGTGCACTTAGTTCGCTCTAAAACATAACTTCAATAACAGACTATTAAATGTTCTATCTCAGCACCTGGCCTAAACTTTATTATGTAAAACCATACAGGTTATAATAGATTTTTTTAACTGGTATATACCATATCTGATTTTATGTTACATTGTTATTAATATTATGATTACTCTTATAATTTGACCACATGACTCAAGCACTGCTTCTGTGAGGATGTCGACTCATCCCATATGTACAGGTTGACTGATAGAGTAAAGTTCATTATCTCATTTGTTTCGAGAATGACGAACTACATTAATTGATTCAAGAACAACGTGAATCGCTTTTTTTCCGCACTCGTGCCGCTCCTGGAGCGCTTTAGGGACTTCCCTGCAGCACGTGTGCTAGACGAATAAAAAAAAGATCGTATTTATCCAAATTCCTCTACAACACCAGTAGATATGGAAAATAGGATACGGGATGCTTGCAGGACAATAACGCCCTTTATGCTAAGGAAAGTGAAGGAAAATATAGTAAAACGACGGCACATGTGTATTTAAGTACGGGCATATTTTTGAACATTTATTACGCCATAATAATTAATCAATAGATAAGTTAAACTATATTAAAATTATTAACTAATTGTTTGTTTTCACAATAGCGTAAGTGCATTAAAAACAATGGTAAAAAGTGAAAAATCCAGAATAAATCGAAAACTATTAGAAATAGATATATGAGATACTTAATAAAAGTTGGAGGGTTTTGTAAAATGTATCAGAAAAAATAATAATATACAGGATGTGCCATTTAAAAAATTTGAGATTTTTCAATTTAAAATAGTTGAAATGTATTAATTTATTTTGAACACCCTGTAGCATCTAACTTAAATTTCTTTACATATATCTTTGTTTATCTCTACAGAACGCTCGTACCAGTTATGAGTATTTCACCTTCAGAAACAATGGCGCTACTGGCAAATTTTTACAAAATTGAAAACTAGTATTTTTAAAAAAAAATTAAATATTAGAAAAACTAAAAAAAAGTTTAGGTATACAACTTTATTAATAAAAAAGTTATAAAATTTTACGCAAAATTTAAAAATAAATTATTAAATGGGACGTTCCATTTAAAAAAACATATGTTATATCGGCCATGCTTTTTTTAAGTACCCTGTATACTCAAAAATAATTTTAAACTATGCACCTTAACACTCCCTAAAACTATTGTATTTAACATTTTTTCATTCCCGAAACAAATGAGATAATGAGCTTTACTCTATCGTTGACTCACCTTGTACATAAGATTAAGCTCTGAGGAGACTCATTCCACGTTATCGGGCACTGAGAGATGATGTGAGTTTTCCATGAACTTTCAGTAACAGTTCATGAGAATGCAAGTAGAACTACTTTTTAGTATGGTCTTGTCCATTTAGGCTAAGACGCTTAATGTTTCTTATATCAAACTCTCTAGCGTCACCCTCACTATTAAATAATGAGAATTATTTGGATGTTATTTACTTTCCACTTTTATTCTATTTGTGCCTCTTTTCATTCCATATCTCCCGTAGTTTATTATAATTAAGAATGGCGATATCGATTAACACTGTATTGCTGTGTAGTCTGAAGATTTAGCCCTAATACATTGACTTTGGTCTATAATGAGCGTCTGTTTCATCTTTTAATACCGTTTGATTCCAGTATAGCTTAAAACGGTTGTTTCTAAAAATTTGACACAGAGCGTACTTGTCATCAAGTATGTTATTTACTTGTAATATATTCAAGTTTTCTGCTAACTACTGGCGAAGCATTCTAGCAACGTTATATTGTGTATCTTCTCATACTTTCCTTATTATTGTGATTATTATTATTATTTTACATTTATGTATCTGTCAGTGTTTAAAATATTTAAAATTTTGTTCTAAGTATACCATAATTACATTTTGACGAGAATGTATTATGTAAAATATGTTTGAAGTATGTATTTGCTTGACATGTTTAAATATTTCCTTAACTCAGGAGTGACTAGAACAGGAGAAATTCTTTAAATAAATTAGATTCAATCCATTTTCTGACCGTTTTTGTTGTTCAAAGATGTTAGTTCTTTCCTGTAATAATATGAAATGTCATAAAAACTTACATATTGTTACGTTATAATATATATAAATATATATATATATATATATATATATATATATATATATATATATATATATATCTCAATTTATATTAACATTTTGTGTTTCGGCACTAAAATATCATTATCTTATTATCATCGGCACTAAAATATCATTATATTATTTGCCTTATCGTTATATTATCTACTTCGTATTGTGGTCATCCTCCTTTTGATAAGCCTCTGTACATTATAGTATGACATAATCTATATTAAAATAAATAACGAGTGGAATTTTTTAACCTTTCAAGTGCAATTTTAGCAAAAATTGAATTTTTGTTAGGAATATAACCAATTCAGTCACCATGGTGTCTCTTCTTCTGGTGATGTGATCAAAATATGTGAGGTAGGTTTAGTTTACACATTTGAGCATCCTAGTTTTTACGTTAGTCTCCTCTAAAACTATATACATATATGTATATATATATATATATATATATATATATATATATATATATATATATACATATTTGGAATTAATTCATTATTATCGTCACTGCTTATTCCTTATATTAACTAACGTAACATAAATCGTAACATGTAAATTGGAGAAGTGGTTCTTGAGTGCTAAGCGCACTAACGGACAGACAGGCAGAGAAACGTTGCGTTTTATATATATTGTATTCTTTGTCACATGATATTGTTCTATATTTACCCGTTTAGGCAGTGTATCGTAAGAGAGTGCGCTAGCGACAAACTTTTTTCCGATTTGATTCACTATTATCGTCACTGCTTATTTCTTATATTACCTAACGTAATAAAATATATCCTATAACCAGGCCAGAGAACATATGTATAAATCTAAAAAAAAAACACATAAATCGGATAAGTGGTTTTCGAGTGATAGGCGCACCAACGAACAGACAGACAGACCGAGAGACATTGCATTTTATATATATTATATTCCTTGCTGCATGATATTGTTCCATATTTAATGGTTTAGGCAATGTAATGCAAGAGAACGTGCTAGCTCCAAACTTTTTTCCGACTTGATTCACTATTATTGTCACTGCTTATTATGTTACCTAAGGTAATAAAATATATTTTTATAACCTGACCAGGGAACATATATATTTTTTAGAAAAAAAGCACGTAAATCGGATAAGTGGTTCTCAAGTGATAAGCGCACTAACGGACAGACAGACAGACGGAGAGAGAGATATTGCATTTTATATATATTATAGTAGATTATAGATAACCTGGCCAGAGAACAAATGTATGAATTAAAAAAAAAAATGTAAATCGGCTAAGTGGTTCTTAAGTCATAAGCGCACTAACAGGCAGACAGACAGACAAACACGTTGCATTTTATATATATTATATTCTTTGTTACATGATATTGTACCATATTTAATGGTTTTGGCAGTGGATTGCAAGAGAACGCGTTAGCGGCAAACTTTTTTTCCGACTTGATTCACTATTATCGTCACTGCTTATTCCTTATGTTACCTAACGTAATAAAATTTAGCCTATAGCCTGACCAGAGAACATATGTATGTTTTAAAAAAAGCACTTAAATCGGATAAGTGTGGTTCTCGAGTGATAAGCGCACTAACGGACAGATAGATAGACAGAGAGACGTTGCATTTTCTATATATTATAGATATAAAATTTATTAAAATACAAATTTGGAAAATATTCAGCTATTTCTCCCCCATATAATGTTTTTTTTTTTATTATTATTATTTTATTAATTTTAAGATAGATTTTTGCAACATACGAGGTATAAACTCGAACATAAATTCAGTGCATCAACACCTGCAATCAGATAAACCTCATGTACTCGCTCTATGTGAAACCAAGGTCAGTCCATCGACCAGCACGGTCAACTATCTTTATCCTGGGTACGACTTCTATTCCCGATTTAGGCGTAACTTTGGAATCTGTCTTTTTGTCAGAAGCGACCTCTCTTGTCAACGAGAAGAAGCTCTGGAGCCCCCAAACTTTGATGTTATGTGGTTAAAAATAACGACTCAACAAACCACAAGGTTTATCTGTATCCTGTATCGACCACCAAGTGATACCAATTTTCGAACACTTTTCGCTTCTCTTGCAGACACCATCGATCATTTACAAAGTAACTATCCAAGTGCCGAAATTGCCATCTTGGGCGACTTTAATGTCCACAATATCAACTGGCTCAAATATTCAAATACTACCGACGAACAAGGTCGTGAAGCTGAATCATTCTCAATCAGTTGTGGCTTAACTCAGCTTATTGAAGAACCAACACGGATCCCTGATCGAGACGGGGAGTTCGCCAGTCTTCTTGATCTGTTTTTAACCACCAATCCGGAGATTTACACGGTCACCGTAAATCCGCCGTTAGGTTCTTCCGACCATAAACTGCTTTCGACATCGAGTATCCTGCCAATCAGTGACAGAGAGGCGCCTAGGCCGCGCAAGATTTGGCACTACAAATCTGCTAAATGGGAAGATCTCATGGGATACTTTCGAACTTTCCCTTGGATGGACGTTTGTTTTCGATTCGATAACCCATCTGACTGCGCCAGGGAGGTCTCTGATGTTATTTTGGCTGGTATGGAAGCTTACATCCCTTTTTCGATGAAATGCTCCTCCAACGGCAAGCCTTGGTTCGACCGAAAATGCAAAGAAGCTGTTGCTTCTAAACATATTGCCTACTGACAATGGCGTGAAAATCCTAACACCGTAAATCGAAACATCTTTGTTCATGCCCGGAACAGATGCAAGGGAATTATCGACGAAACCAAGGAGGCACACAATCAACGAATTACAACTTCTCGCTTGTCCCAACAATTCCAGGTCCTTTTGGGCAGTCGCTAAGTCAAAATTTTACCAAATCCACCATACCACCACTCACACGGCCAGATAATTCCATTGCAACCACACCTGTTGAGAGAGCGAACTTGTTGGCTGAACTCTTTGCTTCACATTCTACTGTCGATTTCCAAGGAAAAACACCATCTACTATTCCCATATTGCAGTCAAGGATGCCCGATGTTGTCTTCAGACAGCGCATCATAAAGCGTATTTTAATGAAGCTAGACACCAAGAAGGCTTCTGGCGCTGACGGAATACCTGCCATAGTTCTCAAAAACTGTGCAAGGGAACTAACACCAGTTTTCTGTAGACTTTTTAACCTATCCTACAGAAAGGGAATATTTCCGTCCTGCTGGAAATGTGCCACGGTTCAGCCGATACCTAAAAAAGGTAAGAAGACCTTGCCAAATAACTACCTTCCAGTTGCACTGCTTTCAATAATATCGAAAGTCATGGAAAAGGTTATCAATGAGCATCTTCTAAAATATCTTGAACGATTCAGTATTATTAGCGATCACCAATATGGTTCTCGTAAACATAGATCAACAGGAGATCTTCTGACTTATGTAACACATGTTTGGAACAACGCAATTGAACACTTTGGAGAATCTCGAGCGGTTGCCCTTGACATATCCAAGGCATTCGACCGTGTTTGGCACGATGGACTGTTGGCTAAGTTGCGCTCTTATGGTATGTCTGAAAGGTTCTGTTTGTGGCTCTCATGTTTCCTCAGAGAGCGTTCTTTACGAGTGGCGGTCGACGGATTTCTTTCTAACACCCTCACTATCAACGCTGGTATGCCCCAGTGCTCCATACTGTCTCCTACTCTCTTTCTCATTTACATTAACGATCTGCTGGAGAAGACCGGGAATCCAATCTATAGCTTTGCAGATGAAAGTACGCTTGTCTCTTCATTCACCTTGAACGCTCGGACATCGGCTGCTCAGGCGAATATCTGCAGACAGCAGGAGGTCGTTCAACTTAACAAAGACCTGGAAGAAATTCTATCTTGGGGTGACAGTAACCAAGTGGAATTTAACGCTGCAAAAACCCAAGCGGCAGTTTTTTTCTAAAAAAGTTAACGTTGCTGAACCCGACATAGTGATGTCGGGGCACTCCATTCCCCTAGCATCGTCGCTCAATTTGTTGGGCGTTAGTTTGGGAGCAAATATGTCTTGGCATGAACATGTTGCAGGTATAGCAAGGGAATATTATTTAGAACCAGAAAGCTTTACACCCCACAACAACTGTTAATCCTTTACAAAGCCCAAATTCGACCAACTATGGAATACTGCTCCCACGTTTGGGGCCCCGCTCCCAAACATACACTGCATTTGTTGGATTCTGTTCAGAGAAGAGCGGTCCGTCTGATTGGGGACCCGAAATTGACCGGCGGCCTTGATTCGCTGGAACATCGAAGAACGGTTGGCGACTTGAGTCTGTTTTACAAGTATTTTCATGGAAAGTGTTCGAAGGATGTAGCCCGCTTAATTCCTCCCAAAGCGGTGCATGTTAGAAATACACGT
This sequence comes from Pachyrhynchus sulphureomaculatus, assembly GCA_019049505.1. NCBI lineage: Eukaryota > Metazoa > Arthropoda > Insecta > Coleoptera > Curculionidae > Pachyrhynchus > Pachyrhynchus sulphureomaculatus. The sequence continues at coordinate 215,868,568 of CM032446.1, forward strand.
CGCGCTGGTGCTTCGCATCCGTATGAAGTTCAGCTTGTTACTCCGCGTACAACGCTTTTCAAGCAATCTTTTATATGGAGAACGTCATCCCTTTGGAATAATTTGCCCAGCGCTGTGTTTCCCTCCGAGTACAATTTACAGCGATTCAAGAACAACGTGAATCGCTTTTTTCCGCACTCGTGCCGCTCCTGGAGCGCTTTAGGGACTTCCCTGCAGCACGTGTGCTAGAACAATAAAAAAAAATAAAAAATTTACCTTCTTATCTATCAGCTAACATTTTGCACTTTACTAGATTGAACGAAATAACACTAAGAAAGCCAGCGATTTTTTTAAATTTTGGAAGCATGAAGACACTATTTATTTGACCGATCCATTTGCGTCAGTCAGTTTTCAGGCCAGCTTAAATATGTGGTTGGGTTTTAATGTAAATATTCGGTGGGCGCTTGCGCAGAGTAGACATCTGTAGCAACCAGAATTTGGCAGAAATCAAAAAAAAAATCAAAACGGACAATTAATCCCGCCAAATTCTGGTTACTATAAACATCTTCTCGGCGCATTTTTGTTTATAGTGTAGTAAAATAGTGGTCTCATTTAATTACAAATGCTAATAGAATGAAAAAGTCATATTCAGTTTTTATTTTACCATTTAAACATGCGAGAGAAGTTGTATATAAATAACTTCACTAATTTTTAAAAATTATAATTAAAATATAATATTCTTTGATTTGATGCTTTAGAGCTTTAGTATTGATTTTTTACAGGGAAAATTTTCTCTGTACACAATTTGAATAAAAGAATCGAGCTCCTTTGCCTGTATATATGCCATAATCTACCTAAAGTGATTCTCCTTATTACCATACGGCTTCCTTTTATCTATTTTGAGGCGCGTTACCACAAAACGTTTCATTTAAATAATGTAGCCGTGTCATCGACTCACTGAACAAAAATAACTGAAAAGTCGACGTTGCTACGCACTGGAAACTATAAAAGAAATAAGCTACGTGCAAAGAATAGCTATTTTCTAACCTTTTTCCGATATACTAAGCCAGACAATATCTTTATGGTGTAATAAAGAACCGGGAGACTGCAAAAATATTTTACTCCCAGGGGTGTTTAAAAAACGCTTGGTTTTTGTGGATAAAATGGCAGAAGCAGTTGCTTATATGGGACGCTAATAGCATTTTCCTTTTTTCATATCAAAAAATAAAAATATGGTTTATTGAGTTTTTAAGGGTGTCGACTTTTAAACTGCATATTTTTTTTATATAAACCCGATTCCCCCGGCTGGCGAAAGATATATCTCGTTTTCTACAAAAACCCAAGCGAAATTTAAATTAATTACTGTATTTTTATAAAGACATATTTGATAGCCCTACAAAACTCAAACTAGCTGACTCTCGGCTTCGAATACACTTGTCTTATTACATTAATGTTTGCTGGCCAGCATTACTACAAAAACGAATTCGGCCAAGGTTACCTAATCTTTATGTTATATTTGGCTATAACCGTCGTAAGAGTAAACACATTTTTGACAGTTTCCAGCAATTCGGCTGGTTTCTTGTGGACGGGGGGTTTCAAGTTCAGCTTCTTTGCTTCCTCAACAAAACGTCGAACTTAAATTAAATTTTCTATTCTCTTGGAAACGCTGATGTACACACCTTACGCTGTGTCTTATGTAAGAGTCTTGTCTCAGGCTAGGCGGGAAGAGCGAGCGGTAAGTAAAACGAGAATAGCGATGACGACACGGGAGATACAAATGACGCTAGCGTTGGGACACGAGCGCCCTGCATAGTTGTAAAATTTACAGGCTTCAAGATTTTAGTTCAAAAATGTTACCATTAAAGAGTATCTTTTTAAAGGGTTCAGGAACCGCCTTGTTAACATGTATTGTGTGATCAAAATTTAGAATGAGAAAAATGTTGAATAACAATTTCCAGTGCTTGATATAGTTCTAATACGTAGGGATACATATATACATATATATATATATATATATATATATATATATATATATATATATATATATATATATATATATACAGTCGACACTGTTTATAGTGATACTCTATATAGTGAAAAACTCTTCATACTGCAATTTTTTCAAGACCTAGAATATTTTAATGAAATTTCATGTAAAAAGCCCTGCATATAGTGAATCTGTAAAATAGTAACACTCTATATAATAAAATTTTTACCGGAATTTTATGTAAAATTTTTTATGCATTTATTGAGATCTTGGCCATTTCGGGTTTCCCATTTTTAACTAACATTAGCACGAATTCCATTTTTATGACGCATTCTTTTGAAAAGGTTCTTAGCGCGTTTATAACGCCTAATGGTTGGCAATAAATCAGGTAGATTTCTGTGAGAAACCCGGGGAATAACCCATGTTATAGAAACCCGGGGAAAAACCCATTTTATAGTCGAGGCCTAGTAATTCGCAAATTCAGGTTCAGTTTCTTTTTGTTTAAGAATCAAGTAAGATGTCCAAGCGAGTATGTTTAAGTTTAGCTGAGAAAATTAAAGTTTTGGAGGAAGTTGATAAAGGCTGCAAAAAAATTGATGTTGCTGCAAAATTGGTGTTTCTCCAAGTTGCGTCTCTCTGATAATAAAAAGTCGCGACAGTATCATCAAGAAACCTAGTGTTCCAAGCAGTCGAAAACGAGTACGGGTGAGTACTTACGAGCACTTATGAAGCAGTTTTTTTACGATGGTTTCAAGTGGCCCGTACGCATCAAAACGTACCAATATCGGGAAATTTAATAAACCAAAGGCTCTACAATTTGTTAAAAAATTTAACTGCGTTAATTTTCAAGCTAGTGAAGGGTGGTTGAGTGCCTGGAAGACTCGCAATTCAATTGTTTTCAAGACGGTGTCTGGCGAGAGTGCAAGCGTTAGTCAGGAGGACTGTGACATTTGGACTGAAACTGTTTTAAAAAGTGCATTGAAAAAGTACGAGCCAAAAAACGTTTTCAATTGTGATGAAACCGTTTTCAATTGTGATTTTTTAAATGTTTGACAAATAAAACTTTTGCTTTTAAAAGTGATAAATGTTTTGGTGTTAAAACAAGTAAAAAAGGGTGACACTTATGGTTGGAGCAAACATGGATGGCTCAAAAAAACTGAAATTACTGCTCATAGGTAAAAGCAAAAATCCCCGTTGTTTAAAAGGAGTTAAATCTCTGGAGTTAGATTACGCCAATAATAAAAAGGCATGGATGACTTCTGAGATTTTCGAAAGATGGATCAAAGAACTGGACACGAAAATGAAAAGCCAAAAGCGAAAGATTGTGATGTTTATAGACAATTGTCCTGCACATCCAGTTAGTGTAAGTAAAAAACTAAGGAATCTTGAATTGATTTTTTTTCCACCAAACATGACCTCCAAATTGCAGCCTATGGACCAGGGTATTATAAAAAACATAAAACATCATTACCGAAACAGAATTGTTCACAAAATTGTTAATGCGATTGATAACAACCTTCCAGTCCAAAAATTGATTACCCTTAAAGAGTGTATAACCGAAGTCGCTAAATTATGGAGTGAAAATGTTTTCTCAGAAAACTATCAAAAACTGCTTTTCTAAAGCAGGTTTTACTGAAAAAATTGACGAATGGGAAGAAGAAGACGAAATGGATCTCGCTACCTTAAAAAGGCAATGGGGTATTCTACAAAAAACTGCTACCGTCGACGCAGATTTTTTACTTGAAGATTTCTTAGAAATCGACAATGATGTTGGCACGACAGATCTCCCAACTGACCAAGACATAATTGACGATATAAAAAGTATAGAAGATCATGAAGAAGAAACTGAAACTGGGGAATGTCCTGCTAAATTTAGTGAAAATGAAATAAGAACTGCATTTGACATTGTGCGAACTACTCTCAGGGGCCAGGAAAGTGTACCTGATCAAATCTTTATGCATTTGAATAAATGCGAGAATTTTGTTGAGCAACAACTATTTTTCAAAAGTAATGTTCAAAAGAAAATAACTGATTATTTTTCCTAGTACGTATGTACGTAGTATGTACATATGTATTAACAGATTTTGTATTATTCTTTTTATTTCGTATGTAGTACATACATACATAAAGTCCGTACGTTATATCTTTACACGTGCGTCATAGTTTTCAGGCAATATCCCAGACGACTATTATATTTTTTGTCTCTTTTTAACAATACCTACGATTTATTGGTGAAAAGAGACAAATAATATAATAGTCGTCTGTTATATGGCCTGAAAACTATGACGCACGGGTAAAGATATAACGTACGGACTTTATGTATGTATTTAGCCTTGTACATGCTATGTACTATTTAAACTTTCAAATGTTTAATAAAATCTTTTCTAATAATTCAATTTTGCAATTTTTTTTGTTGCTTGTACCTTATAAAATACAAGTAAATGATTACCAATATAAAATACATACATAGCAATATATACGGATTTTTTCTTTATATAGTGAAAAACTTTCTATGGTGAAATTTCGGTCAACATTTTGGTCTTTCACTATATAGAGTGTCGACTATATATATATATATATATATATATATATATATATATATATATATATATATATATATATATATATATATATATATATTTATATATTATTAATTTATTAATTGAGAACATTTTTTACAAACATTAAACCTAACATGAACAATGATGAATTTTAACTATTAAAAACGATTTACAATAACGGTGACTAAAATATCACAATAATTTTATTAATGAAGAAGCATTTATTTTGCAGGCTACACTTCAAGACGGTTTTTAAAAAATAATATCACAAATTAATGACATCTAGGTGCCAGGGCACCTGTATGTGTCTAGGTAGTTTACTAATAACTTCCTTTCTGGAGCAGGTTTTTTATTCCTTTTTTTTGTGAGAGATAACAATACAGATACAAATACAGATACAATACATGATTCATGTGCAAATGTGTGATCAAATATATATGCTTCATATAATTTGCGAAATTTTTTGCTGTTTTTCACCAGTCTTATTGAATTCGGCACAAGGTTGTAGCTTCTCGGACCTAAATAACTGATACTTTTTAGATTTATGTTGCTGTTATTCCTGGGCAGTATTAGGTTTTCATTTTCTCTACAACGTGTTTTGTAAGTACGATTAACGAATTTATTCCGTTCTTTACGAATATGTAGAAAGGTGCAAACTGTTGTGAAATACATTGTTCTAATATTACATGTTTCATGTGTAAAGAGAAGGGCACTAGGATATATTCTGTGTTTTTTATAAATTATTTTTAATATATACCTCCGTACTATATTCAGTCCATACAATGCAGATTCATACAGCCCTCTCCACACCAAAATACCATAACCAATCAGAGATTCTACCAGCGATTTATATATAAGTAGTTTTGTATTTAAAATATTCCTTAGTATATAAAATTTTTGTATTAATTTTCGTAATCTGATTGATAGGTAGTCGATGTGTGGCTGCCACTTCAGAAATTGATCTATTACAACACCAAGATTTTTGTATTAGTCGCCTCATTTAATTTATTGTTATTATTTACTTGAATACTTGAAAAATTTAGCCTATTTGCAATAGTTAATGAAAATGCAATATAATTGGTTTTAGTCAAATTAAGAGATAATTTATATGTTTCCAACCAATTTTTTATCTTGCTGAAACCACTGACTACCTTCTTCCTAAGCCCATCCCAGTCATCACCTCTAAAAATCAGAACAGTGTCGTCAGCATAGAAAATCATCGTCCTACCCATGTCCAGTTTCAGTAGGGCATTAATATATGTAATAAGCAAAAGGGAGCCAAGGACAGTACCCGGTAGTACTCCTGTTTTGATAATCCTCTTATCGCTTATGGAATTATTAATTTTAACAACCTGCGTTCTGTCTGTCAAATAGCTACGAATTAACCTCAACACTGGCCCCCTAACTCCATACTGTGCAAGCACTTCCAGAAGTCTATCGTGGGGGACAGTATCGAAGGCTTTGGCAAGGCCAATGAAAATAGCTATATATTTTTTACTGTCATTTAGACAGCCTGATATTTGCGTAGTAAATTGATATAGGCATTTGTGGTACTACTACCCTGCACAAATCCGAATTGGTTTTCAGATAAAATGTTATTTTAAAAAAAAAAAAAAAACAGTCAATCTGTCCTTTACACACTTTTCAAGGATTTTTGTAGAACAAGTGATTAAACTTATAGATCGATGATTTCCAATGCTTGCTTTATCACTATTCTTGTGTACAGGGGTCACCACTGATATCTTGAATTCAGATGGCACTATGCCAGTTTGGAAAATTAAATTTATTATATAAGTTAATGGTGTCAGAATTTCTGTGTGGGTATGCTTTATTATGATTGGTGCTACTCTATTATATCCCGTTGCATCATTATTCTTCAACATTGAGATATTTCGGATTTGGTCCTTGTCCGCGACGGGGGACAAATAAAGCGAATCAGAGACAGGATCTTCCACCGGACACGGATCATTTACGACAGGAATCCATTTCTTCATCTCTATACCGACACTAATAAAATAATCATTACAATAATTTGACAGGTCTTTATCGGTCAAAAACCCATCACCGTTGTCTCTATTTATAGTTATATTTACTTTATCAGTTTTTTTCATAAGTAGCATCCTTAATTAGGTCATATACTTTTTTTAAATCTTTGTTGTTTCTACTTTTCGTTTTTGTACTAATTATTCTTTTATTTGGTTATTATTTTATTTAAAATATTTCGGTATCTTTTATATTTTATTTCTAAATCCAAGTTATATTGTTTTAGAAGTCACTTTAATTATATATATATATATATATATATATATATATATATATATATATATATATATATATATATATATCATCATTAGCTTCTTCTATCCATAGTCGAATGTAAGCATTCCCAAGTTGTCTCCAATGTGCTTTGTTGTTTGCTTTTTGCATTCAATCGTGTCCCGCTACTCTTTTTATGTCGTCCGTCCATTTTGCTATACTCTACCTCTGCATCTTTTATGTTCTCTGAGCCTCCATTCAACTTTACGGCGTGTCCATCTGTTATTATTCATCCTTGCGATATGCTCTACCTAATTCCACCTTAATATACATATTTGTTGTATTAAATCTGTCGCTATCGATTTTCTTGGAATCTCGATGTTAGGAATACGATCTTGGAGTCTAATATTTAGCATTCTCCTCTCCATTGCTCTTTGGGTTACCTGGAGTTTATTTATTATACTTTTATTTAAAGTCCACGTTTCAGTGTCACATGCTAATACCGGCAGTAAATATTGATCGAATACTCTGGCTTTTATTGTATTTGGGATGTCCAATTTAGATGTAGATTGTAACCTTCCGAACGCAGACCAAGCTGAGACTCTTCTATCTAAGTCAGCCTTTAAATTATTTTTTGATATTTCGATTTTTTGTCCTAAATACATAAATGTTTGTACCTTTCCTATTCTTTCACCTTCTATTAATAGTTCCTGATTGTTATCTTCATTTTCGTTTTTCAAATATTTGGTTTTGGCGAGGTTTATTTTTAGAGCTATTTCTCGAGATTTATTTAATTCCATCAGCATCTCTTGTAATTATTCTTTTGTGTTGGAGATCAGAGTGACATCATCTGCGAACCTTAAGTGATTTAATCGTTCACCGTCCATTAGTATTCCTTTATTTTCTCGCTCTAACGATTTCAACATGTCTTCTAGAGTCAACGTGAACAGCTTTGGGGTTATGGAGTCGCCTTGTCTAATTCCTCTTTTAATTTTGATTTTATTTGTTTTTTCTTCAATTATTTGTGAAGTGGCATTTTTATATACGTATTCAAGAAGAGTTGTGTATCTTTCATCGACTCTGCTGTTGCTTAAGGCGTTAAGGAGTGTCCGTCTCTCTACCGAATCAAATGATTTTTCGTAGTCAACCATTGCTATCAACATACTACTAGTAATCTAATTGTTTGAATATGGTCCAAAGTGCTATATCCTCGTCTAAATCCCGCTTGTTCACATGGTTGATAACTGTCTAATTTGGTCGTTAATCTATATGTTATAATTCTAGTGCGTATTTTGTATAGCATCGATAATAGGCTGATGGGTCTGTAATTCTCCAATTTAAACTTGTTCCCTTTTTTAAAAATGAGCATAATCAAGGCGTTTAGTTAAAGTGTTAGTATTCTGGCACCTGTTAAATAGAGCCTGAAGAAATTCTATTATCGATTACCGATACCTATTTTACTATTGCAATCTGTTGGCTGTTTTATTATTTGCAGGCTTCTAAACAACAACAAACAACTTATTTCTTCTAGAAAATAAGAATTTCGTAGTAAACAAGACGTTAAGCAATACACATATAGGTTAAAATTTCACCTCTCTTTTTGTTTAATTAAATAAACTGTTACAAATACTAATTGTCATTCATCTTCAGCAATATGAACATTTAGGGTACTTTTGGCATTACCCATGTGCAATATTCCTGGAAAAAACATTTATTGTTGCAAAATATTTCCAGACGTTAAAACGTCTTTTATATTTGATTATTCATTTAGAAATTCTAACGCTCATCTAAGCTGTACCAGTACCATTACTTTTTAAAATTACGCAGTTCAATGTCACAATTTCATTGGAAACTCCGGTGATTTCCATTCCAGTAGGCTGTCGCCCTTAAACATGCAAAGAAAAGTAAAGCAGCCGGACCTGACGATATACCGGTTGAGCTGTTAAAACTGATGAATGACGATTCAATCTCAATTCTCCTAAAACTGTTCAACGTACTATATAAAACTGGTATAATACCCAAGGATTGGCTTCAGTCCACTTTTGTGGCAATCCCGAAAAAAGCTTTTTCTAAAGATAATACACAATCGGATCTACAAAAAGCTTGAAATGGATATTAGTGAGGCCCAAATGGGATTCAGAAAAGAAATGGGCACACGCGAGGCCCTGTTTATGATAAACGTGTTGTCACAGAGATGCATGGAATGCATGGAATCAGGAGCTGTACGTTGGCTCTATAGACTTTGAAAAGGCATTCGATAAAGTTCGACATGATCGATTAAAGAGAATCCTCAAAAATAAAAATATCGATGATCTAGATATCCGCATCATATGCAATCTATATTGGAACCAGACAGCGAGAGTTAAAGTTGGAGAACATGATTACGGGAGAGATAGAGATCCGCCGGGGAGTACGTCAGGGCTGCATACTGTCACACCTTTTGTTTAATATCTATAGTGAGAGTGTATGTCAGGAAGCTCTGTCTGAGGCGGACGAGGGCATAACGGTAAACGGTGAAACTCTGAATGATATAAGATACGCCGATGACACAGTTCTGCTAGCAGAAAGTTTAGAAAATCTACAACATCTTGTTGAGCAGTTAAATAACAGCTGCAATAAATTGGTCTAAAGATAAATCTAAAGAAAACAAAATTTATGGTGATGGCAAAATCTCAAAATAACCAGGATTGTCTTCTTTATTTTGAGATTTTGCCATCACCATAAATCAACATAAGTGTCGAGAAAGTCAATTGGAAATACTTTGAAACATGGCTGAACGAGAACACAGATCAGACAACGGAGATTAAAACCCGAATAGAGATATCAAGATCAAGCTTTAATAGAATGAGAAAACTCTTTTGCAATCGAGATCTAAGCCTGGTACTGCGGTTAAGAATGTTGCGTTGTTATGTCTTCTCAACGCTTCTTTATGGAGTGGAAGCCTGGACTTTGAGGCAGAACAATACTAAAAGTATTGACGCTTTTGAGATGTGGTATTATCGGCGCATTCTGAAAGTGTCATGGATTGATAGGGTAACCAATAACGAGATGCTCCAAAGACTAAACAAGGTCCCAGAACTAATGAACACTATTAAAAAAAGGAAGTTGGAATATTTGGGACATGTGTTGAGGGGAGGAAGTTATTCACTGTTGCGGAATATTATGCAGGGCAAAATTAAAGGGAAGAGAAATTTTGGACGAAGAAGAATATCGTGGTTGCGTAACTTGCGCTACTGGTTTGGCTGCAGCTCAGTTAAACTGTTTAGAAGAACAGCAAAATAAAGTGAGAGAAGCTGTGATGATTTCTAATATCCGATAGGAGTGGCACTCGAAGAAGAAGAAGGCTGTCGGTAATTATTGGTTCTCGGCTCAGTGTTTAGAGGTTATTTCAAATTTGTAGTTTTTTTTTGTTATTACTATTTTAATTTTTTTTTATAATTTGGAGATTGTTGTTAAATGTTCTTACTTGTATACTCTGATTATTATTTGAATCGTGTCATCTTTTTCTTTTATATGTAACTCATTAGTATAAAACGTTATTCCTGTAATTGAGCCTTGGCCTGTTAAAATTGAATGTAAAAATAAATAAATAAAAAAAATAAAAAAAAAAAATTCTACCCGACCGGTAGGAACGAGATTTTATAATCAGGTGTTCCAGTGGTATCTTTATTAAAGTTGGGATACTCGACTTCTCATAAGTGTTGTCAAAGAAATATAAATTTAGAAGCATCAACTTGTGTCTCTTTCCAACATGTTATAACCAGAATACAAACAACGAAACTTAATAATAACCCAAGAATATTGATCACAAACTGAACGCTCTCATTATATCTAAATTATAGGTTAAATCCTTAACAGCGGTATCGTTATATAAAATATTATTGCCATCAAAATAAATACTGGTCGAGAAAGTCAGACATTTATTTTTGTAGCTTAATTCCAAGGGTTTTATTCTCTAAATTAACTTCTAAATAAACTGGTAAACGTCTAATCTTGCTCACACACACAAAATTCCATTAGTTGCGGGAACTGTCCAGCTTTTGTAATACACATTGGATGTTGTTTTAATTAGGAGCATTATTTTTGCTAGGTAATAAACGCAGGTAGTCAAAATTTCACTAAATCTACCATATCGCCCCTCACACGGCAAGATAATTCTATTGCAACAACACCTGTTGAGAAAGCGAACTTGTTGGCTGAACGCTTTGCCTCACATTCTACTGTTGATTTCCAAGGAAAAACACAACCCGCTATTTCCATAGTGCAGTCAAGGATGACCGATACTGTCCTCAGACAGCGTATCATAAAACGTATTTTAAGGAAGTTACACACCAAAAAAGCTTTTGGCGCTGACAGAATACCTGCCATAGTACTCCAACACCGTGCGAGAGAACTAACACCAGTTTTCTGTAGACTTTGCAACGTATCCTACAGAAAGAAAGGGAATATTTTCTTCCTGCTGGTAATGTGCTACAGTTTAGCAAAAAAGGCAAGAAGACTTTGCCAAACAACTACGCATTGCTTTCAATAATATCGAAAGTCATGGAAAAGGCTATCAATCAACATCTTCTAAAATATCTTGAAGGATTCAACATTATTAGCGACCATTAATATGGTTTTCGTAAACATAGATCAACAGGAGATCTTCTAACTTATGTAATACATATCTGGAACAACGCAACTGAACACTGTGGAGAATCTCGAGTGGTTGCTTTTGATATCTTCAAGGCATTCGACCGTGTTTGGCACGATGGATTGTTGGCTAAGCTACGCTCTTCTGGTATGTGTGAAAAGTACTGTTTATGGCTCTCAAGTTTCCTCAAAAAGCTTTCTTTACGAATGGCAATCAACGCCGATGTGCTCCAGGGCTCCATACTGTCTTCTACTCTCTTTCTCATTTACGTTAACTAACTGCTGGAAAAGACCAGGAATCCAGTCTACGGCTCGGCAGATGACAGTACGCTTATCTCTTCATTCACTTTGAACGCTCGGATAGCGGCTACTGGTGCAAATAGCCGCAGATATCAGGAGGTCGCTCAACTTAATAAAGACCTGGAAGAAATTCTGTCTTGGGGTGACAGTAACCAAGTAGAATTTAACGCTACAGAAAGCCAGGCGGCAATTTTTTCTAAAAAAGTAACGTTGTTGAACCCAACATGGTTATGTCGGGGCACTACTTTCCTCTAGCATCGTCAGTCAATTTGCTGGGCGTTAATTTGGGAGCAAGTATGTCTTGGCATGAATATGTTGCAAGTATAGCAAAGAGAGCTTCTTGAGAGCTAGGAGTATTATTTCAGACTAGAAAGCACACACAAAAACTCTTAATTCTGTACAAAGCTCAAATTCGACCAACGATAGAACACTGCTCCCATGTTTGGGGCTCTGCTCCCAAACATACGCTGCATGGCAGGAGTTTAGTGAAACGCTACACATTTAAATAAAAAAGGGTATATTTATTAACAAAATAAAAACTCATACCTTTAATGCACTCCTTAAAATTACTTCTACTAAATAAAAATCCCTTAAGCTAGAAGAGTGTACACTATGGCGTAGAGTCTTTAATTTATGATTATTAAGTTAATAAAAATAAGAATAAAACTCGATATTAAAAGTTTTTGAAATTAACTCCGCGAATTACACGTGTATAGTAGTCAGTGGAAACGCACTTGTAAACAGGAAGTGAGATTTTTAGACTAGTGTGCTTATGACTTACGATTGGTTTCTCCGCATAGGTTCTCCATAAGTAATTCGGCCTCTCCTGGTGAGACTCTCATAAAAAATATTGTCTCAGCCATCACCATCCTAGTTTTATTTGGGCTACTAAACACTTTTCGACCCGAAATGCCTTAAACTTGAGAGCTAGATACCGTTACTGCACTACTACATCACTGAGAAAAAAAACACTCTCTAGCGTGCTGGAGAAGAAAGCCACTACGGCTTCATGGTCGAAAAAAAGCCCCTAAAAATTCGATCTGGCTGTTTAAATATTTTCGTCTCTTCCTTAAAGTGAAATCTTTAAAATGACTTACCTTTAATAATTTATCTGGTATATAAAAAAAAAACCAAAAATATCAAGGTCATCAGTTTTCAGTAAAGTCATTGATAAATTTATACCTCCGTAACAAAAAATTTTATTTTAAAAGCAAATAACGTACTAATTGTGCAAGTCCAACTTGCACTTGACCGGTTATTTCTTTTATAATATAATACAAAGAGATTCTTCAATTGTCCTTCTTAGAAGGGACAAGGCAATCACATCTGCTATTTTAAAGTTCTATATTCGAAACTGGGAGTTTGTACAGTACCGTTGTACAGTTCACTCGTAACAGTTCACCCTTAGCAATTCAGTCGTAGCAGTTATTAAAGTTAAATATAATGACAGCTATGGAAGTTCATCGTGGCCGAAATGCACATGACTATGCAGCTAAAGAGAACGGAGAACGGGTTTTCCTGGCCGAGCGACAATTGCTACAAAGTAGAAAAGAAGCTAGCGTTATAGACAAGAACAAATTAGTATTCTAGAAGTTCAAATATCTGATGAAGATTCAGCATATGGCCCTGGAGTCTATGACTCATTACAGGTAAGAATTTATTTTTGTATTACTGCTTTTTAAACTGATTTTTCAAATTTAAAATCTTTAACGCACTTTTCTCGAAACTACTTGAAAACCGCTTGATGGTGTGCAAGATAACACAAGAACTACTAAAACGATTTTAATAAAATTTGGTATACATTTTCTCTGTACATATTGCTTTTCTTTTAAAGATGGAATTATGATTTTATCAAGAACTTTATTTTTAATTAGCAAAATTGTAAAACGAGATAACATCATTTTGTCGCTTTTTTTGTATAAACCAACGCTTTTTGATGAGTTTTTTTTTAAATCCTTCGTTCAAAGACAAAATTGATCCTATTGTAAACTAATTTTTTGGAAATTTTGATTTTAGATGATCCAGCTCCCAGAAATCATGCTCACCGCAATGCTCCTTAAAAAATAGTGGTCGCCATTTTTTTTTTTAATTAAAATTTCACTAATTGACTATATATTATTACATAAAATAAAATCTTGATTTATATAATAAATATTTTCGCTAAAAAAATTTCTAAAAAACGCCTTTTTCGGCTCCATGACTAGGTACATCCCCTTTGCACCATACTCGGGTGGTTTTCAATTTCTTCGCAATATACGGTCTTACATCACTCCTTTCCATGTGATGGTAATCACAATCTTCTGATGACTTTGTATATCCGGAATGGCGATAGAGGAGACGTTTCCTCATATGTGAAGGGTAGTAATATAGAATACTAGAAATAAGTTCAAATTTTAAAAACATAACTACGTCAGATTACTAAATTTTATGTCTGAATATCTGAAAAATTCTTAATTCTATTAACCTCTGCAGTATTAACATACCCTAAGACTATGTCTATTAACCCAAATTCACCAGAGTTTACAAGATTTTATTTCATATTAGTCTCTTATCCTGTCTCACGTGGAGAACGATCGCGAGCAATCCGCCTAAAGCACACTCATTACAAAACAACGATGTGCTTTTTTCGCTCTAATCGGTTTTAGCCAGGACACATTCGTATTGTTTTGACTTTCAACGTGCAATTACTATACTGTAACGTGTATATGAGTAATATTAAATGAGGAGTTGATTACAAACCGCAGCGTTTGCTTTTACTAAAACAATGGTATATTACATTATGTTTGTTGATTTGAAAACTTATTTCTCCAGGGTTTAGTCGCATGCAAAATTTGTAATTTTTAATTGACCGTTACATCTCTGCATGAAGCGAGACTGAGTGACATTTTGCGAATCATCGTGCGAGAACTAACTTCTTCGGATTGCAGCACGAAACTGATTTCATTCCGCTCGCACACGTCTTTTTTAGTGTTCCGTACGGAACACTTATAAGATCACTTCGGGTGTCTGTCTGTCTGTCTGTCTGTCTGTCTGTCTGTCTGTCTGTCTGTCTGTCTGTCTGTCTGTCTGTCTGTCTGTCTGTCTGTCTGTCACACCCAATTTTCTCCGAAACTATTTGACATAGAAAGGTGAAATTTGGTAATAATATAGGAATTGATGGCCTCATCAGAGCCATGTAGTTTTGAGATTTAAATTTTGACTTAAGGGGTTAGTTTTGGGGGGTGAAGTCGGAAGTAAAAAAAAAATTTTTTTACTAGGTCATCGAGTGTGGTGTCAAATGAAAGCTTGTGAAAACACGAGTAAAAAAATATATATATAATATTATACTTGCGCGCACTTTTCTTTGTATTATTTTTAAAAATTCGCGAAAAATCGCTGTCCCGGGCCTTATCTCGAAAAGTACTTATCGAAAAATTTCGAAAAAATTCTGGAATATTCTCCACGGGGTGTAGATTGAACGAAAATTATCACGAGTGCATTACCTTTAATAATTTATATGGTATATAAAAAAAACAAAAATTTCAAGGTCATCAGATTTCAGTAAAGATTGGAAACAAACTTTGTTGAAAACTCATTTGGGGTGTGTTTTGTAAAGTCACTGATCATTTCATACCACCATAACATAAATTTTGACTTAAGGGGTTCGTTCTGAGGGGTGAAATCGAAAGTGAAAAAAAAATTTTTTTACTAGGTCATCGAGTGTGGTGTCAAATGAAAGCTTATGAAAACATGAGTAGAATATATATATATATATATATATATATATATATATATATATATATATAATGTAATACTTGCGCACACTTTTCTTCGTATTACTTTTAAAAAATCGCTGTCCCCTACCGTATCTCGAAAAGTACTGATCAAAAAATTTTGAAAAACTCTGGAATATTCTCTACGGGGTATAGATTGAACGAAAATTATCACGAGTGCATTACCTTTAATAATTTATTTGGTATATAAAAAAAAAATTTCAAGGTCACCAGTTTTCAGTAAAGATTGGAAACAAACTTTGTTGAAAACTTATTTGGGCTGTGTTTTGTGAAGTCA
Source organism: Pachyrhynchus sulphureomaculatus (assembly GCA_019049505.1). Taxonomy (NCBI): domain Eukaryota; kingdom Metazoa; phylum Arthropoda; class Insecta; order Coleoptera; family Curculionidae; genus Pachyrhynchus; species Pachyrhynchus sulphureomaculatus. Next base: position 215,884,333 of record CM032446.1, read on the forward strand.
CTGATCATTTTATACCACCCTAACAAAAAATTTTATTTTAAAAACAATCAACGTACGGAACACTAATTGTGCAAGTTCAACTTGCACTTGACCGGTTTTTATTACTGGACCGGGATGGGGGAAGAGCAGGACTTCATGGATGATCTATTCCTAGATTGGTAAAACTCAAAGACCAGTGTGACGATGAAGGCTGTACGGAAGTGTAGATATTTTGGTGAACTCACGAATTTTTCTAGAAGAAAATGTTGAGAATCTTTCATTGGTCCAAGAGAATCTGCTGTGCTGCAAATGCCGATGTGGACAAATTAGGAGAACGTACTGCCACAGTAAACATAAAATACAGACGTCCAAGAAAATTTTTAGGTCCTGTTATGTTTATATCTGGATTTCAAGGAGAATATTTTTATAATGTGGTCCGAAATTCATTATTAATAATTTCCCAATAAATGAATGACTCGTTTGACGTTATAATTGAAAATAATTATAAACATGTCCAAAGGAAGTTTTTATTGTGCAGTTAATGCTTGTAAAAATATATGTGGTATCTCCAAAGAAGTTTTTTTAGATTTCCCAAAGATTCTAAAAGGTAATTTATTCATAATTCTTTATTTCTATTATGCAATATATTATATAAAGATTGTGATAAGTGTGTTTTCAAATTAGAGATACATTTTATTTGTAAAACAGTTGATGTTTTAATACTGTTAAGTACTATTACACTTGTACTTTTTTTTCTGAATTCAGGGCAGAATTATGGTTAGTAGCATGTGACCGACCAGATACTGAAAAACTATATAATACATATATATAATATGTATCCTGTATTTCACACTTTTACACAACTTTTCTCGTTTTTTTCTTCCTTTCAATCAGCAAAATTCATTTTTATTATACAGAATAGGATTTTTCTTGGAAGCAAGAATTTTAATATTTCAAAAACTCGCGAAAATCATAGCAGCAATATGGCGATAGGTCATGTGATCATTACAAACTCGAACCTCTTCAGATCAAAGGTGCTGAGTCGGACTGTCGCTACTGCGTTTTATGTTTACTGTGGTATTGCCTTTTGATGTTCTAGTACATATTTCACCGCCCATCCTTTATTACTTTTACCATAGCTACATGATATACGAGGCTGGTTTGAGAAGTCCGTTCAAAAATAAAAACTACTTATGTGTTTGGGGTAAACCTTTTTTATTTTTCGACATAGTCTCCTTTTAGGCTTATACACTTCGTCCAACGATGTTCTAGTTTGTTGATCCCTTCCGAATAATAGGATTTGTCCAAGTCTGCAAAATATCCATTAGTGTCTGCAATCACCTCCTCGTTTGAATAAAATCTTTGTCCCGCCAGCCATTTCTTCAAATTGGGGGAACAAATAGTAGTCCGAGGGAGCCAAGTCTGGAGAATAGGGGGGGATGTGAAACGAGTTGGAATCCTATTTCCATTAATTTTTGCGACCACAACTGCTGAGGTGTGTGCTGGTGCGTTGTCGTGATGGAAAAGGACTTTCTTGTGGGCCAATCGCGGGCGTTTTTCTTGCAGCTCGGTTTTCAAACGATCCAATAACGATGAATAATATTCACCTGTAATAGTTTTACCCTTTTCCAGATAATCGATGAGGATTATCCCTGGTGAATCCCAAAAGACAGTCGCTATAACCTTTCCGGCCGAAGGAACGGTCTTCGCCTTTTTTGGTGCAGAGTCCCCCTTGGTAACCCATTGTTTAGATTGTTGTTTGGTCTCAGGAGTATAGTAATGTATCCATGTTTCATCCACAGTGACGAAACGACGCTTAAAGTCCTCCGGATTCTTCTGGAACAGCGGCAAACCATCCTTGCAACACTTCACACGATTCCGTTTTTGGTCAAGCGTGAGCAATCGCGGCACCCATCTTGCGGATAGCTTTCTCATGTCCAAATGTTTATGCAAAATATTATGTACCCTTTCAGTCGAGATGCCCATAGCACTAGCAATCTCACGCACCTTAACTCTTCTGTCATCCATCACCATATCATGGATTTGATCAATGATTTCTGGAGTCGTAACCTCGACAGGCCGTCCAGAACATTCAGCGTCACTTGTGCCCATATGGCCAGTCCGAAAATTTTGAAACCACTTATAAACTGTTCTAATCGAAGATGCAGAGTCACCATAATGTTTATCAAGCTTCTCTTTAGTCTCCTGAGGCGTTTTGCCTTTCATAAAGTAATGTTTAATCACCACACGAAATTCTTTTTCGTCCATTTCTTGAAAATCACTCGACTTTCCTTGATTCACACGAATGCCAAACACAAAGAAATAGACCAATATGGCTGAAACTTGGTGTGCGTTCATTCAAGAGATGCTACTAACTAAACATGACCTCGATACGCGCCGGTGGTGCCATCTCTCGGACTTTGCACGGACTTTTCAAACCAGCCTCGTACTATAGATCCCTGAATTTTCAAACGGAATCTTATCTTTGACAGATCTGAGATGTTATGAGAGTTTAGGGTACTTAGAGAATCGTATGACATTTTTATTGAAAGGACTACAATCGCAAAAAGGCTAATTTGGTTGACTTTTAGTCTTCGAAGACATCTAGGGAGGAGTATGTTTTTAAAGGGAGGGTTTTATATCTTGGTTATGGAAAATGTTTGGTTGAAAATTGGAAGCAAAGTGTTTTTAACGTTAATGCCCTAATCAAAAACATAGATCTCTCCAGATATCTGCGATGACACTAGCAGATCAGTCTCTTGGGATTATTGGCCTTCCATACATTAAGAATGTCACAGATTTCATTTCAAAAATTCTACGGAAACATAAAATAATACATGACTCTGCCCTAATCTCTCACTACATTCCAAAGAGAAGATTCTCTTTGGAAATTCAAAAGTCTACATCTTACTTATATCTGCGGAGGCAGCAGGAAAATATGTACAAGAATTAAAAAATATGAAAGAACAGTAACGTTTCCATTTGAGCACTTCCAAAACACTAACATGAAGTGAGACACCAGATTCTCTTTGATCAATCAAAAATCGTTGCATTAAATTCCTTTTTCTATCCTAAGAAAATATCTAAACAACCCACACTCTTAGACCTTACACTGGTCTTTAGCTTTCACTAATCTGAAAACAGATTATCTATGAAGCCCTACCCTCCCCCCATAACGGTTCATTAATATAAAAAGCGTGTTCAAGCGGTAATCAATTTCGTGCCACGCTGTTATCAAGTCACTCCTGGGAACAAGCTCTGAAGAAGACGGTAGGATGATCGGGAACACCGGTATCTCTTATTCAATTGACACACGAGAAATTCAGAAAAATTATACCTACATTCTGTCAAGTAAGAATGTGTCCGTCATAATTCATTTTTATTAGATGCAATTCTAGCGATTCAACAAAACTTCGGTAGAGGGAACCTTTGCCTATGTTGTATTTCAGTAAAAGTATCAATCGATTCCGAACTTTCGTCGAAATTACGTAAAATCCAAAATGGCGTTGGTTCGAGGCAGTCTTTCTCTGTTCCCATTCAAAGGGGCCTAAAATGACACATTCTTCGGAGGCTAAATATATTAAAAAGGGGGGTGTCGTTTGTGAAGAAGTGAGCAAATCATTTTAACAAGACGAAAAATATCGACAATTTGCCAAAACGTGGCTCGGTAGGCAAACTCACTTTGAAAATCACGGGACCCGAAATTGATGCTGCGTCAAGAAGCAGCAAAGTTAAGAAAATCGGGCTTGAATGTGTCCCCTGAGACCATTCAACAACATCTTCGTGCTCATGATGTCAAATTTCGAAGCACGTTGAAGAAAATTTTGCTGGGCCAAAATCAGTGGCCCTTAGAATCGCTGGATGTTAACTTTATTGAAAACGTTTTGGTCCCTTGTAAAGCGAATGCTCAGACGAAAGATTCTGAGGATCTTGGCTCGGTTGTCTCGCGAGATTCGAAAAATTTGCAGAGTATAGCGAAAAATCTCGTCGACAGCATGCCTTGAAAATGCTAGGCGATTATTGATGCAGAAGGTGATTGGACAACTTACTAAGATATTTGCGCCGTTGTTAGCACACCAAAGAATACATTGATGACAAAAAATGTTCTCGAAACACTTTTTTTCAAGAATACGAGTGGTCACGTTCTTACTTGACTGTATAAGCTTTGTTACCAGAAGAAGTTTCCTATTAAAAAAATTAAGCAACAAAATTGAAGGCTAAACTTGAATATACTCAAACATGTCCAATAAATTTGACAAAACAAAATATCTGTATATCTGTAAAAAAATATACAGGGATACTAGAAAATGTACCGGCAAAAATGAAAGGTCAGAACTATTAATGGGAATTCCGTTCAGATTCAAAGTCGAGTATTATCGGCAATATTCCCACTCTGTTTTTCTTAAATATCATGGTGAAGAAAAGCTCATGCCGGTGACGTGAAATCATGCTGATGTGAAATTATTTACTCAGTATATTAATCTGAAGTTTGGCACTAACAAAGTGGTAGAAAATGGCCGTCATAATGGATAAAAAAGTTTTTCCTGCAGCTGTGGTTAGTACGGAAGTAAAATGGGAACCTGAAGATGTACTGCTTAGTTAAATTTTTCTTATTTATCTAGGTAATGTAGTTGGACTTATTTAGAAAAATATTTATTTTTAGGAAAAGACATTAATAATAATGGCAAATTTTGTGTTCTCCATATTGAGCCACTCTGAGCACAATATGGTATATCCCTAAAAACTGCGTTCTCTCAGCCAGTTTTTTTTAATTAATTTAATTAAAGTTAACCGACAAAAACAAAAAGATAAATGGAAAATGGATTTTTATTGTTATAAAGTAATATAAAAGGGAAAAAATCTGATGCGGTTTAGAAAATCTGCCTACCCGAGTTTTTTGTCCATATTCAGTATAATTAAATCTGGGCAAAATTAAGGGATATTGAATTGTTTCCCTTATTTCAAATCTGTTTAATTCCATAGCTCCATCATTGTATGATGGAGCTATAAGATTTTAAAATATCCATTTTGAAATTAAAACATATTGTTGTTGTATTAAACAGGTACGGTCCATGCACTGTTAACCATAACGGAATGCTGAGTGGTTCTTACTACGAGTACATACAGGGTTGAAGCAAGGATGCGTTTTTCGCCGATTATATTTCTTAATGTTGTGGATACGGTCAGAAGGAGAACGGTGGACTGCAATGAAGCCTACAGTACAGAATGGGTGACCTCGACTTAGCAGACGATTGGTGCCTCCTATCTCATACTCAGGTTGATATGACGAAAAGACTTGGGAGCTTGGACGAGGAAGGCAGAAAGGCTGGACTTGGAATTAACCTGGAGACGACAAAGTGGATCAAGGTCATATTAAGTATCCAGAATGTCAGATTTCGTGTTTTTTAAACTAATGAACTCTCCGTTCTCATATATGTCTGCGAGACTTGGAAGCTGACATAGGAAATAAAATCAAGGCTACAAGTAAACCACTCACGCCAGCGCATGGGTAAATTGGTAAATAAAGAGCTAACCAGAGGACCATCACGATGATTTTCAAGAAAAGGTGAAAGTGGATTAGACACACGCTTCAGAGGACTGGCCCGAATCACGTGAGAGTTTCTGGACAGGAACCCACAGGGAATTCCGCGCAGAGGATGCCCCAGAAAGATATGAAGACAAAGAGGTATCAAAGTGAAGGTAATTGCAGATGGGAACTTACGAACCCAAGTAAGATTATTGGCCTGGACTCCAGCATGCTCGATGACTTTTGTTGTGGCCCTATGCATCTACGCGGAGTAACAGGAACTAAGAAGAAGAAGAAAGAGGTACAACAGGCGGCGAATGATGGGACATATAGGGTAAAACATGAGAAGATTGATCTTGATGCACAAAAAGTGCCAAAATACTATTTAATATCACTTTAGGTTCCATGAACGGAATAAAGTATTATTTATAGTCGGAACCCTGAACAGCGAGGAAGCGAGACATCGGAAATTTTTGTTCGTAATATACATATGTAGAATGCAGGATGTAGAGGCGAATGCAGAAAATTAAAGATACTTAATACTGTGTTCTCTGTTAGAGCCCTACTGGTTTGTAGGTGGCTAGAGCAACAAAATATTTACCCACATATCAAGAATACGCGACTAGTGATTAAAGTAACCAAATTTTTAACGTTATAGCCCAATTTGCTTCAGCTACTAGTGGAATTTGGTAAAATACGTAGTGTAATGATGTAGAAACATTAACTAGCTAAATTGTGGAATTTTGTAAGATACGAGTCGCAAAAATTCGCTTATTAGTTAATGGAGGGTAGACCCGTATTATGACGCACCTGTGAGATACAGTTACGATTTCAGATTATTTCAATATTACTATATACTTACTTCAAAGTTTTCCATTGTGGTGTTTCTCCTAGAGAGCTGCGTGGAAACAAGCAGGTTTTTGAAAATAATCTTGATCAATACATTCTAAAACATATTTCTTTTTGTTGTATGTACGTGTATATTAAAAGTCTATTATTGTTTTAAGATATAAAAATCTCATTAAAAATTTATTAAGGGGGAAATACATATAGGCAGGTAAAAACAACTCAATTCCAATTCTTATTAGATTTTTTAAGGTAAACCTTTTGTGTAACATTAATGGAATTTTAGGTGGGTTTCTTGCTACTTAAGGCTAAAATTACCACCTCTTTTTTTTTAATATTAAAAAATGGCGGAGCTAAGCCACAGTTTTCCGACAGATTGTACGACAAGTGGTGTTATCTCAGCTTCTGCTGTATTGATCTTGAACAAATGAATTTTTTTATTATTAACATTCATACGGTGTGCGTGAACTTCAAAAAGTAAAAAAAAATTCCGGATGTGGCCTGTTTTTTAAAAAGAAGTTTGAATTTTTTATAAAATTTTTGAGTTATTTGGCTAGACAAAAAATTTTTTTTTAAGGATTTTTAAAAATAATAAGCTCCAAGTACAAGTGATACTGTTACTTAGATGTGTGCAAAATTTCAACGAAATCGATAAAATATTTTTGAGTTCTTGATTACCCAATTTTGAAAAGGCAGTTTTGAGAAAAACTCCTTTTACGAGGCTGGTTTGAAAAGTCCGTGCAAAGTCCGAGAGATGGCACCACCGGCGCGTATCGAGGTCATGTTTAGTTAGTAGCATCTCTTGCATGAACGCACACCAAGTTTCAGCCATATTGGTCTATTTCTTTGTGTTTGGCATTCGTGTGAATCAAGGAAGTCGAGTGATTTTCAAGAAATGTACGAAAAAGAATTTCGTGTGGTGATTAAACATTACTTTATGAAAGGCAAAACGCCTCAGGAGACTAAAGAGAAGCTTGATAAACATTATGGTGACTCTGCACCTTCGATTAGAACAGTTTATAAGTGGTTTCAAAATTTTCGGACTGGCCATATGGGCACAAGTGACGCTGAACGTTCTGGACGGCCTGGGGAGGTTACGACTCCAGAAATCATTGATCAAATCCATGATATGGTGATGGATGACAGAAGAGTTAAGGTGCGTGAGATTGCTAGTGCTGTGGGCATCTCGACTGAACGGGTACATAATATTTTGCATAAACATTTGGACATGAGAAAGCTATCCGCAAGATGTGTGCCGCGATTGCTCACGCTTGACCTAAAACGGAATCGTGTGAAGTGTTGCAAGGATGGTTTGCAGCTGTTCCAGAAGAATCCGGAGGACTTTAAGCGTCGTTTCGTCACTGTGGATGAAACATGGATACATTACTATACTCCTGAGACCAAACAACAATCTAAACAATGGGTTACCAAGGGGGAATCTGCACCAAAAAAGACGAAGACCGTTCCTTCGGCCGGAAAGGTTATGGCGACTGTCTTTTGGGATTCGCAAGGGATAATCCTCATCGACTATCTGGAAAAGGGTGAGGTGAAACTATTACAGGTGAATATTATTCATCGTTATTGGACCGAGCTGCAAGAAAAACGCCCGCGATTGGCCCACAAGAAAGTCCTTTTCCATCACGACAACGCACCAGCACACACCTCAGCAGTTGTGGTCGCAAAATTAATGGAAATAGGATTCCAACTCGTTTCACATCCCCCCTATTATCCAGACTTGGCTCCCTCGGACTACTATTTGTTCCCCAATTTGAAGAAATGGCTGGCGGGACAAAGATTTTATTCAAACGAGGAGGTGATTGCAGACACTAATGGATATTTTGCAGACTTGGACAAATCTTATTATTCGGAAGGGATCAACAAACTAGAACATCGTTGGACGAAGTGTATAAGCCTAATAGGAGACTATGTCGAAAAATAAAAAAGGTTTACCCCAAACACATAAGTAGTTTTTATTTTTGCACGGACTTTTCAAACCAGCCTCGTAAGATTCCAGAATGGAAAATTTTGCTGGATAGCTAGATGTGATAACTAGTATGTAATAAGCTTTTTTATCAAAGCTTCGAATAACTTGCCGTTTCCGCTAAGAATATTCCCTTTTTTAATGTTTCGGTGCCGACTTCTTTCCTCGGGGTGAATGTATTCACTTTTAGTTACGTGAAAATTATCACCGTATGGATTTATATCTAGAATTGCTTTAAACGTTTTCGACTTCCTATCTGCTATTCTTCATACCACTAGCGGTATTCTTTAGTGTGCTTTCTATTCTCCAGAACGTACAGGCCTGAGAATACAGTCTGTCAAGTAAGAACGTGCCCGCTCGTAATCTTGGAAAAATGTGGTTCGACAAAAATTTTTGCCATCAATGTATTCTTTGTGTGCTAACAATGGCGCAATTACCTTAGTAAGTTGTCCAATCTCCTCCTGCATCAATAATTTCCTGGTATCTGTTAGCGAGATTTACTGCAATGATCTCACAGTCTTTCCTCGAGTTTTCTCTTTACAAGGACCAAACGTTTTCAATAGGGTTGGCGTCCGGCTATGGTGAGGGCCACTCTAGTATCTTATCTTCGGTACAACCAAGCCGCTTCGCTGCGTTATTTTCGCCCAGGTAAGGTTTCTTCAACGTACTTCGGAATTTGACGTCATGAGCGCGAATATGTTGTCGAATGGTGTCATGGGATTTAATCAAAACAGATTTTCTTAATTTTCCCGCTCCTTGACACAGGTCAATTTTGGGTTCCGCAAAAACAAAGACACGACGTATTGGCAAGTTATCGATTTATTTCGACTCGTTAAAACGATTTACCCACTTCTTCACCAACGACGCCGACTTGGTAATATATTTAGCGGCCGTGGAATGTGTCATTTTAGGACCCTTTGGATTAGAACAAAGAGAGACTGCCTCGAACCGATGCGCAAATTAGTGACTCATTTTGGATTTTACGTAATTTCGACGAAAGTTCGAAATCAGTCGACCTACCAAAAATTAATTATCGCGGACATGTTCTTACTTAACAGACTGTATATACTTTTAAGTATTAAATCAATGAACTTGCCGAAGTAGTAGCCTATGCGCGTCGTCAAAATAGGCATCTCAGGTTTTTCGTTTTCGTTCTATTCTTTGTCTACAGTTTTCTTCACACAAAATTTGCTCAATAATTTTGTGGCTGAGTATATGTGCTCAATAATGTTATTTATACGCATTTTTATTTAAGTCATCACAAATATTCATAGGACTGCAGAATATATTAATTCCTTCTCTGCTAATGTATAAAGAACGCATAACAAACACAATCCTGCAATTAACTTCATAACCACTTTAATGGTCCAAGCATAGTAAAACAAGCTTGAACCAAAGGTTCCGATTTCCAGTTTTTGCAAATTTTGCGTTTCCTTTTACACTCACGACAAATAACAACTGACGGATTAGTATGAAAGAAGATTACTAGCCACAGAAATGAAGTATCTGAGGAAAGTGGTAGGGGCAAGAACAATTGATAAAAGAAGGAATGAAGATATTAGACAGGAACTTAATGTAAAATCGCTAAAGGAAAAAATAGATGAAAAGAAGTTAAATTGGACTGGTCATATAGTGAGAATGAATGATGATCGGCATGTCAAAATGGTGTGACAGAAAAAAATGGAAGGAGGCGACCGAGGGAAACATGGAACAATAGTGTGAATGGAATACTGAGGAAAAAAGGAAAATCCTGGGCTGAGGTGAAACAACTAGCATTAAATAGAGATGAATGACGTAAATTTGAGTAGAGAACGATCCTCGACACCTACTGGTAAAAGAGGTTTATCGATTATGTTATGTATTAATTCCTTCTCTGCTGATGCATAAAGAAAGCATAACAAACACAATTCTGCAATTAACGTCATAACCACTTTAACGGTCCTAACACAGTAAAACAAGCTTGAAACAAAAGTTCCGATTTCCAGTTTTTGCAAATTTTCCGTTTTCTTTTACACTCTCGACAAATAACAACATTTGAAAGTGTAGTAAATACAGTAAAAAGTTCCGTAAACCGATACGTATGCAAAGCATTCCAATGAATATCATCATTGCTAGCATTGCACTCTGTCCTACGGTTTCACTTTTCTACACTGATTGGCCTGAAAACTCCTCTTTCGTGAATTCGATGATCTCGATAAATCAGTTTTACTCCCTTTCGGATAAGATTTTATTTTAAACTTTCAAATAGAACGAATACCGAAACTAAACTGACTGTAAGACCATCCCTGACATGCTCCAGTATTAGTTGAACTAGATATAATGGTTTCGGATGGTTGTAGCTTCTACTTGATGGAAATTCATTATAAATATATAATAAATAATATAATTGTTTTTAGTCAATTTTCACTAATTTATTTATAATTGTGATGACGCGTTTCGTGGTCAATGAAGCTTCTTCAGATTTACATTTTACACTGTCAAGTTAGGTTTAATGTTTACAATTTTATATAATTTCTTAACTATAATATTACACAGACATAGAATTAGGAGAATAAATTCAATAATGGTGAATTGTTTAAATCTACCCGGTCGTCCCTTATCAGAGGACACTTTTACTAAAGAATTAAACTACATAAAACAAGGAGCCGTTAATAATGGTTATTCAGTTACTTTGGTCAATAACATCATTAGGAAAAAACTTAGAAACAAGGCTATCTCAGAAATATACCCACGTTTTAAGGACAGAAAAACCACATTTAAATGCTTAACCTATTTCGGCAAACCAACAGAAAAACTGGGAAAATTTTTAAATAAAAAAAATATCAACATAGCTTACAAGACTAACAATACTATAGGGAAATATCTCAAAAACTACAAACCACAAATCAATAAAGATAATAAATCAGGGGTTTATCAATTAACATGTTGGTCATGTCCTAAAACATACAAACTGGACGTACATTTATACAAAGAATTACAGAACATGAAAAAAGTTTAATCCATAGAAAGTCTAATTCAACATATGATGATCATCTTTTAACAGAGAATCACAGGTTAAATAAGAATTTCAAAATTTTACATACCCTACAAAAATGTTTAAAACTAAACCTCTTAGAGACGATGCAAATAAATCGATTAAGGGCTACAGGTACTTTACTCAACGACCAGGTAGATTTAAACAATTCACCATACTATGAATATAATTTAATTAGGTGTAATATTATAATTAAGAAATTATGTAAAATTGTAAACAGCAAACCTAACTTGACAGTGTAAAATGTAGATCCGAAGAAGCTGCATCGACAGCGAAACGCCTCATCACAATTATAAATAAATTAGTGGAAATTGACTAAAAACAATCTTTTATTATGTAGATATAATGGTATTTTCTTTCAAAACTACCACACACATACGTCTTCTAAAATCTCTGTTATACCTGTAAATTAACAGTAACCAGATTTAAAAGAAGGGAACTATAAAGAGCTGGTAGATCAGCTCCGAAGGCTTCAGTAAACCTGCGCTCTCCGGTATCAAGTGTAGATGAATAGGTTCACAGGCTACTGCAGTAAACACAAAACACGGTTGCGACAGTCTGACTCGGCATCTTTGATCTTAAGGCGTTCGAGTTTGTAGTGATCACATGACCTGTCGCCATATTGCTGGTATGATGTCCGCGAGTTTTTGAAATAGTCAAATTCCTTCTTTCAAGAAAACCTACTTCTTTGAAGATACCACATGTATTTTTACAAACAATAACCACACAACAAAAACTACCTATTAACATCTTTTTAGTGTTCCGTACGGAACACTTATAAGATGACTTCGGTGTCTGTCTGTCTGTCTGTCACATCCGATTTTCTCCTAAACTATTTGTCACAGACAGTTGAAATTTGGTAATAATATAGGAATTGATGGCCTCATCAGAGCCGTGTAGTTTTGAAAGTTAAATTTTGACTTAAGGGGTTAGTTTTGGGGGGTGAAATCGGAAGTGAAAAAAAATTTTTTTACTAGGTCATCGAGTGTGGTGTTAAATGAAAGCTTATGAAAATATATATATATAATGTAATACTTGGGCTCACTTTTCTTAGTATTATTTTTAAAAAATCGCTGTCCCCCCACCTTATCTCGAAAAGTACTGATCAAAAAATTTTGAAAAAATTCTGGAATATTCTCCATGGGGTGTAGATTGAACGAAAATCATCATGAGTGCATTACCTTTAATAATTTATTTGGTATATAAAAAAAAAAAAAAAAAAAAAAATTTAAAGTCTTCAGTATTCAGTAAAGATTGGAAACAAACTTTGTTGAAAACTCCTTTGAGGTATATTTTGTGAAGTCACTGATTTATTTTACACCACCGTAACATTTTTTTTTTATTTTAAAAGCAATCAACGTACGGAACACTAATTGTGTAAGTTCAACTTGCATTTGACCGGTTATTTATAATTATTTTCAATTTTAACGTCAAACGAGCCATTTACTTATCGGAAAATTATTAATAATGAATGTCAGAGCATGTTATAAAAAAGATACTCCTTGAAAACTCGCTACCGCGCTCTCAGCCAAGTTGCTGGTATGATAGAGAACGCATGCGTGATAAGAACTGTAGCTAAAAATTTTCTTGAGCGTCGCTAATCTGCTTTATGTTTACTGTGCTATTATCATGAGATACCTCGAATTTGGCTTGAACACTTTAACATCAGTTTTTTTGAGATGTTACATTAAAATTTGATGAAAAAAGTATGGACGTTCTTTAAGGTTGTAAATGTATTTCCCTTCTTAATATAGTATTTCGGTATTGTTTGCACAAGTTTGTTTTTTAAGAATATAACCAACATCAATAAAAAATAAATGTTTTATGGATTGTTTCATAATCATGATGCTGAAACAACAACGACATGTTGTCTGTTAAGCTGATTTTATTTATTTTTTGTTCGTGCGGCTGTCGAGCTATTCTTGGAGAAAAAAGATTGATGAGGTATTGAGTTTTCTTATATCGAAGTTCGCCAGAGTAATTTATATTAGAAATCAGCAACATTTTTTTATGAAATACTCTATATATTTCTGAATTTTTGGATTCTATATAAATTTTTATTTCTTAAATTTATTGTAGACCAAATCTGGAAATTGAATAGTTTCCGAGATATCGACACCTGTGGCTTAATCTAGGGGGTATATGTTTTTAGTTCCTTTTGATCTAGCAAATTCGAGGAGCCGGTGAGCGGTTAATCCACCGCTACCAGTCTCAACAGTCACGAAAACCAAATAGGTTTTCGCATCCAGTGAGATGCCTTCCCACACCTTCTTTCTAATACCTTCACTATCAACGCCGGTGTGGCCCAAGGCTCCATACTGTCTCCTATTCTCTTTCTCATTTACATTAACGATCTGCTGGAAAAGACCGGGAATCCAATTTACAGCTTTGCAGATAACAGAACGCTTATCTCTTCATTCATTTTAAATGCTCAGACATCGGCTACTCAGGCGAATATCCGCAGACAGCAGGAGGTCGTTCAACTGGAAGAAATTTTATCTTGGGGTGACAGTAACCAAGTGGACTTTAACGCTCCAAAAACCAGGCGGCAGTTTTTTTTTAAAAAAGTTAACGGTTCTAAATCCGACATAGTCATGTCGGGGCACTCCATTCCCCTAGCATCGTCACTCAATTTGTTGGGCTTTAATTTGGAGCAAATATGTCCTGGCATAAACATGTTGCAGACATAGCAAGGAGAGCATCTCAAAAGTTGGGAGTATTATTTCGAACCAGAAAGCTTTACACTCCACAACAACTGTTAATTCTTTACAAAGCTCAGATTTGCTCAATACTGCTTCCATGTTTGGAGCTCCGCTCCCAAACACACACTTCATTTGTTAGATTCTGTTCAGAGAAGAGCTGTTTGTCTGACTGGAGACCCGGAATTGACCGGCGGTCTTGATTCGCTGGAACATCGAAGAACGGTTGGCGACTTGAGTCTGTTCTACAAGTATTTTCATGGAAAGTGTTGGAAGGATGTAGCCTGCTTAATTCCTTCCAAGCGGAATACACGTCGCGCTAATACTTCACATCCGTATGAGGTTCAGCTTATTACTCCGCGTATAACGCTTTTTCAAGCTGTCTTTTATATGGAGAACATCATTTCTTTGGAAAAATTGGCCCAGGGCTGTGTTTCCCACCGAGTACAATTTACAGCGATTCAAGAATAACGTGAATCGCTTTTTCCGCACACATGCCGCCCCTGGAGCGCTTTAGAGACTTCCCTGTAGCACGTGTGCTAGACCCATAAAAAATGGCACTCTCTTAAACACAGTTTTGAGAAGGAGAGGCTTGTAAAGTTTCACTGTCTGAAAGGGTTTTGTTTTCTGAAATATCTCCACTCCCCGATTATCAATTTTTAAATTGGATTTAAAATTTTAAATTCTCATTAAATGACGAGGTTCTTTTTCGAGAGAACCTTCCCCCTCCTATAATCGAGTTTGTGTTTATTGTGTTGTAGTTAAATTTTTAGAGTTTCCGTACAATAGAGTTTTTTCTTTCTACATAAACATCCACCTTTCGGTTGTCGACTTGCGTTCCCCATTTTTCGATTGTTGTCGCTAGTTCAACACTGACACAAAAAGAATTATTAAAAGTTTTTATTAAGAAGCATATTCAGGCAGTTCACAAACGAATACAAAACAAAAAACTATGTTTAATAATGAACACTGCAATAGTAGGTAAAAAATGACCGATATTAATTTATATTGAGTACTTTAAAATAGATTTATGTAGTCATAATGATTTGCATTTTATAAACATTTTCTTTCTTCTTCTTCTTTTTGTCAACCTGAGTCTGTTCACTCCTAGGCGTAGCTCTCTTCACAAAACACACCCCAAATGAGTTTTCACCAAAGTTTGTTTCCGATTTCTGTTGAAAACTGATTACCTTGAAATTTTTGTTTTTTTATATGCCAGATAAGTTATCAAAGGTAATGTACACAATTTTCGTTCAATCTATTTATGGAGAATATTTCAAAATTTTTTGTTCAGTACCTTTCGAGACAGAGTGGGTAGACAGGGGTTTTCGGACATTTTTTTAAAATAATATAAAGAAAAGTGTGTGCAAGTATTACATAATATATATTTTTAAACACATATTTTCATAAGCTTTCATTTGACACTCAACTCGATGACTTGCTAAAAAAATTATATATATATATGTATATATATATATATATATATATATATATATATATAATATATATATATATATATATATATATATATATATATAATTAAGAACAGAGGTCATAAAAATGAAACATTATCATTTCTTAGCACTAACGATGCTGAAAAGGATATATTTATAATATAATATATTCGAAGCTGCCCTTTCCGAATTCCTCCCTTAAAAAGAGATAACGAGTAAATAATTATCTTAAATTGCGCACAGGAAAGCCAGACAACTGATGGGTAAACTATACCTGATTATTGACCGCAGCAGTAAGTTATCCACTAAAATGAAAGTACTGGTATACAATATCACTGTGAAGGCAGGGCTCACCTACGCCTGCCCCACATGGTTCCAGCTCTCTAAAACAAGGAGGGCTCAACTGTAGGCAGTGAAGAACAAGACCCTGAGGATGATCACGGAAGCCCCGTGGTTTATGAGGAACTTCCAACCGTACAGAGACCGATTGTCAAGACACACATGAGAAAAACACAAGGCAAGTTTCTGGCATGCGTCCCAACATCCTAATCATGTCATCAGGGACGCTTTCTAAATCCACCCTTAAGACCACCGCCACTACCCACAACCCTCAGACCCCCTAATTGATGATCCACCCTACCCATCGTAGGAAGAATAAGACGTATGTAAACTTAGGTTAAGCTTAGTATAAGCCCTAGGTTAAGTTAGGATAGTTTCAAGCATGTTTTAGTTTAGTTCACATTTTCCAGATAACTTTTAGTATAGGACTACTTTGTAAATACCTAGATTAAGGTAGCATTGGTAATACTCTTATACTGTAAGAGTAGTAAGAGGCTTGCCTTGCTAGCAGGCCCGCCGTGCATCGCACGCGGCTGCTCATCCAGGGGGGCAAACACAGAGATCTCGTCAAAAAATAGATCCAAAGAGTCGAAAATATTTGACGATGTGTTTGGGTTTTTATAGTAGTAAATTATTTAGTTACCCCAAAGACGAATTGGTGAAACATTGTAAAGATTTACATCTGAAACTGAAAGACAATTCGAGAAATGAAATAGACATTGACGGTATTGATTTATATAATAAAATTAATGCTTCAAAGCTGCATTTTCCAGAAAATCAATCTAATAATCCACATACAATATCTTTTTACAAATGAGTTGATTTCAACGCAATATAGCTTACACTTATATGGCCACCAAAACCATCATGAAAGACTCCAAAAGGCTGCTCTAAGATATATACAACAAAAACTGGTCGGAACTTAACACATTTTCATTAATTGGGGACGACGATATGAAAGACTTCAATAACTACTATAACTATATGAGGAAAAATGGCACCTATGGAACGAGCCTAGAGATACTTGCCCTCTCGGAAACCCAGAATAGCAACTTTCATATCTTCTCAAAACAACGAAGAACAAGAGATACAAAAATAACTTTTAGGGACAAGCCAACAATAATAAGCACAAGAAAACACATCGAAACTATTTACCTTCTACTAACAGGCAACCCAATGTCGGGACACTTTGAGCTTCTGACACCACAAAACACTAAAAACATCCCAAACAACAGTAGACCAATAAAAGAAGCATCGGGCGAGCGACGTAACGGTCGAGGACGTCGCGGGGGAAATGGCAGCTCTACCAAAACGATGAAGACCGGGCAACTGACAATGGACCTGCCAAAAGTGTTGTGCCGGCGAGTAAGCCGACACCCACCAAGGCGGGGGAAAATCAAGGCAACGCATGAGTTTTACTACAGGAACAAACGAACACACCATGCGTTGCTTTGATAAAAGCACAAGTCCTAACAAAGAAACCACTGAGAAGGGAATCACTCGCCGCCTAGACCCACCACCATCAATCCCAAACGTAACCGACGAAGTATTTAATCAAAAACTCCCGCAACGACCAAGAAATCCCAACAGCACAAAACCAAAATTCAAACGGCAAATAAGAATGGAAAACCAAATCAACAACATCAGAAGATATCTAGGACACCTTACCCAGTTTATCAACGGGAACGTGTCCAAACGAGTCACACAGAGTATAAACAAGATCAAGTCCGGGTCTCCCAACAGAACACTGCCAGAAATCCTGGATACTCTGAAACAAAAATTATCCGTATATGCCGCAAGACTTCGTAGATACAAAGAACCAAACGAGAAGAAAGATACCAACAACCTCTTCCGAAGAAGCCAAACACAGTTCTACCGGAAAACTATGCACAGCAAACAGACAGCAGTGACCGAACCACCAAACAAACAAGAACTCACAGATCATTGGAAAAGTATCTGGTCAGAACCCAAACTACCCAATAATAACACCCCCTGGATCAAAACCAAAGAAGGCAAAGATAAACATGTGACAGAACAGGAAAATTCCACAATAACTACTGTGGGACCAAAGAGCATGATGAGGCGCCTGGATGCAAGAAGTTCCGGAGGTAGAATGGCCCCCCGTTCGGATCTCCGGGTGGGGGCTGGTTCGGAGGCGTCGACTTGCAGACATCATAATTTTAAGATAGATTTTTGCAACATACGAGGTATAAACTCGAACATAAATTCAGTGCATCAACACCTGCAATCAGATAAACCTCATGTACTCGCTCTATGTGAAACCAAGGTCAGTCCATCGACCAGCACGGTCGACTATCTTTATCCTGGGTACGACTTCTATTCCCGATTTAGGCGTAACTTTGGAATCTGTCTTTTTGTCAGAAGCGACCTCTCTTGTCAACGAGAAGAAGCTCTGGAGCCCCCAAACTTTGATGTTATGTGGTTAAAAATAACGACTCAACAAACCACAAGGTTTATCTGTATCCTGTATCGACCACCAAGTGATACCAATTTTCGAACACTTTTCGGTTCTCTTGCAGACACCATCGATCATTTACAAAGTAACTATCCAAGTGCTGAAATTGCCATCCTGGGCGACTTTAATGTCCACAATATCAACTGGCTTAAATATTCAAATACTACCGACGAACAAGGTCGTGAAGCTGAATCATTCT
This sequence comes from Pachyrhynchus sulphureomaculatus, assembly GCA_019049505.1. NCBI lineage: Eukaryota > Metazoa > Arthropoda > Insecta > Coleoptera > Curculionidae > Pachyrhynchus > Pachyrhynchus sulphureomaculatus. The sequence continues at coordinate 215,902,867 of CM032446.1, forward strand.
CAATCAGTTGTGGCTTAACTCAGCTTATTGACGAACCAACACGGATCGAGACGGGGAGTTCGCCAGTCTTCTTGATCTGTTTTTAACCACCAATCCGGAGATTTACACGGTCACAGTAAATCCGCCTTTAGGTTCTTCCGACCATAAACTGCTTTCGACGTCGAGTATCCTGCCAATCAGTGACAGAGAGGCGCCTAGGCCGCGCAAGATCTGGCACTACAAATCTGCTAAATGGGAAGATCTCATGGAATACTTTCGAACTTGCCCTTGGATGGACGTTTGTTTTCGATCCGATAACCCATCTGACTGCGCCGGGGAGGCCTCCGATGTTATTTTGGCTGGTATGGAGGCTTACATCCCTTTTTCGAAGAAATGCTCCTCCAACGGTAAGCCTTGGTTCGACCGAAAATGCAAAGAAGCTGTTGCTTCTAAACATATTGCCTACCGACAATGGCGTGAAAATCCTAACACCGTAAATCGAAACATCTTTGTTCATGCCCGGAACAGATGCAAGGGAATTATCGACGAAACCAAGGAGGCACACAATCAACGAATTAGAAACAAACTTCTCGCTTGTCCCAACAATTCCAGGTCCTTTTGGGCAGTCGCTAAGGCAGTTAGTCAAAATTTTACCAAATCCACCATACCACCACTCACACGGCCAGATAATTCCATTGCAACCACACCTGTTGAGAGAGCGAACTTGTTGGCTGAACTCTTTGCTTCACATTCTACTGTCGATTTCCAAGGAAAAACACCACCTACTATTCCCATATTGCAGTCAAGGATGCCCGATGTTGTCTTCAGACAGCGCATCATAAAGCGTATTTTAATGAAGCTAGACACCAAGAAGGCTTTTGGCGCTGACGGAATACCTGCCTTAGTTCTCAAAAACTGTGCAAGGGAACTAACACCAGTTTTCTGTAGACTTTTTAACCTATCCTACAGGAAGGGAATATTTCCGTCCTGCTGGAAATGTGCCACAGTTCAGCCGATACCTAAAAAAGGTAAGAAGACCTTGCCAAATAACTACCGACCAGTTGCACTGCTTTCAATAATATCGAAAGTCATGGAAAAGGTTATCAATGAGCATCTTCTAAAATATCTTGAACGATTCAATATTATTAGCGATCACCAATATGGTTTTCGTAAACATAGATCAACAAGAGATCTTCTGACTTATGTAACATGTTTGGAACAACGCAATTGAACACTTTGGAGAATCTCGAGCGGTTGCTCTTGACATATCCAAGGCATTCGACCGTGTTTGGCACGATGGACTGTTGGCTAAGTTGCGCTCTTATGGTATGTCTGGAAGGTTCTGTTTGTGGCTCTCATGTTTCCTCAGAGAGCGTTCTTTACGAGTGGCGGTCGACGGATTTCTTTCTAACACCCTCACTATCAACGCTGGTGTGCCCCAGGGCTCCATACTGTCTCCTACTCTCTTTCTCATTTACATTAACGATCTGCTGGAAAAGACCGGGAATCCAATCTATAGCTTTGCAGATGACAGTACGCTTGTCTCTTTATTCACCTTGAACGCTCGGACATCGGCTGCTCAGGCGAATATCCGCAGACAGCAGGAGGTCGTTCAACTTAACAAAGACCTGGAAGAAATTCTATCTTGGGGTGACAGTAACCAAGTGGAATTTAACGCTACAAAAACCCAAGCGGCAGTTTTTTCTAAAAAAAGTAAACGTTGCTGAACCCGACATAGTTATGTCGGGGCACTCCATTCCCCTAGCATCGTCGCTCAATTTGTTGGGCGTTAGTTTGGGAGCAAATATGTCTTGGCATGAACATGTTGCAGGCATAGCAAGGAGAGCTTCTCAAAAGTTGGGAATATTATTTAGAACCAGAAAGCTTTACACCCCACAACAACTGTTAATTCTTTATAAAGCCCAAATTCGACCAACTATGGAATACTGCTCCCACGTTTGGGGCTCCGCTCCCAAACATACACTGCATTTGTTGGATTCTGTTCAGAGAAGGGCGGTCGGTCTGATTGGGGACCCGGAATTGACCGGCGGCCTTGATTCGCTGGAACATCGAAGAACGGTTGGCGACTTGAGTCTGTTCTACAAGTATTTTCATGGAAAGTGTTCGAAGGATGTAGCCCGCTTAATTCCTCCCAAAGCGGTGCATGTTAGAAATACACGTCGCGCTGGTGCTTCGCATCCGTATGAGGTTCAGCTTGTTACTCCGCGTACAACGCTTTTCAAGCAATCTTTTATATGGAGAACGTCATCCCTTTGGAATAATTTGCCCAGCGCTGTGTTTCCCACCGAGTACAATTTACAGCGATTCAAGAACAACGTGAATCGCTTTTTCCGCACTCGTGCCGCTCCTGGAGCGCTTTAGGAACTTCCCTGCAGCACGTGTGCTAGACCAAAAAAAAAAAAAAAAAAAAAATTACTTAGTCTGACGGGTTTAGTTGCGTCTGGCGAAAGGACCTTTCAAAGTTAAAAATTACACAAATTATTTAAAATCAACAATGAACCAAACAGACTAACTAATTTATCTATTGTTTCGATAGAAGACGAAATCTTAGATAATTTAGATACCAAATAATAACAGATTTCACAAATATAAAAGTAACAAAAATTCAATTTGTTTAGGTACTTCTATTAGCATATATTCATTAATTCATATAATTAAGTAATAAAAAAAAATGGCCTGGTATCCAAAATTTCATGTGTGATTTCAATTAAACTTTTCTTGCTTTTGACAAAATACTTAATATTCGCTGGCACAGCATCGGCTATACACTTCCAGTGTAAGCTGATATTTGACGCCATTAGTGATCATGGTAATTACTAGTTTGACAAGATCTATTTATGCTGGTACCTATTTTTTATTGGACAAATATTTTTGAAAATTATATGTTATAAACATTAATTAAACAACTTTTAAATGTTACTAAAAAACACGAAGTTAATATTATCATGGGCGACTTCAATGTAAACGTAGGGACAGGAGCTGTGGGGGAAGTCATGGGGGAATATGGGCTAGGCGAAAGAAATGCACGTGGTGAAAGCCTTAACGAGTTTTGTCAAGAAGAGAGTTTAGTAGTCATGAATACATGGTTCTCGCTATTCCCCAGAGACCATAACGGTAATGTAGTTCGGAACCAAATCGATTATATATTGGTAAATAAGCGCTATAGGAATGGGGTTCGGGGAGTTAAAACATATCCTGGAGCCGACATCGAGTCCGACCATGTCCTTCTGACCGGCATAATTAACATCAAACTGAAGCTTATTCAAACTGCAAAAAATGTAAGGCCCAACTTTCGACTGCTGAGGAACCGAGAAATTCGATCGTAAGTAACTGAAACACTCAACCAAGAACTAAGTCAAACAATTTCAGTAGGCCACTTGCTATCAGTCGAAACCACATTGGAGTCATTTAAAAACATCTGTGTGAAAGTTCAAAACGAAAAACTTAATATGCCAACAAAGACAGCGAAAAGAGCATGGCTGACCCAGGAAGTATTGGGACTTATGGATGAAAGAAGACGGTATAAAAACAATAACAAAACTAAATATAAAGAGATCAGTAAACAGATTTGAAAGCTTATAAGAAAGGCTAAAGAAAAGTGGATGGAAGAACAATGTCAGGAAATGAAAGAATTACAGCTAAAGCATGACTATTTCAGTATGTATAAAAAAGTTAAAGAAGTTACCGGTCAAAACAGAACATGCATACCAACATATTTAATAAACGGTAATAATCAGATATTAACCGAACAAAAAGAGCTAGAAGAAGAATGGGCTCGATACATTAAAAATACCTTTGATGACGACAGAGAATTCCCAGAACTCATTACGGATGGAATTTTTTAAAATATACTCCCAGCAGAAGTTAGGGATGCAATAAAACATGCAAAAACTGAAAAGGCTCCTGGACCTGATAATATTTATGAGGAGATGATTCAACTTTTAAATGAAGAAAATTTTCCATCTACAGTACAGGAACTATACCAAAGGATTGGCTTAAGTCTATGTTCATATCATTACCTAAAAAGCCAAATGCGAACAGATGTGAACAGTACCATCTTATAAGCCTGATGAGCCACGCTTTAAAAGTAATGCTTAAGATCATTCACCATAGAATACGCAATAAATGCGAACAAGATATTAGTGAAGAGCAATTCGGATTTAGACAAAGATTTGGAACCCGAGAAGCACTTTCCGGGCTGAGTGTATTTTTACAGAAATGCAGAGATCAAAGGAAGGACGTTTACTTGTTTTTTATCGACTACGAAAAAGCATTTGACCGAGTCAAGCATCCACAATTAATTCAAATGCTTCAAAATATGGGCCTTGACGAAAATGACATCAGATTCATTACTCACCTATATTGGGACCAGGTGACGAGTAAATAGCAGAGAGACTGAGGAAATAGGAATAAAAAGAGGTGTTCGTCAGGGATGTGTTCTTTCCCCGCTCCTGTTTAATCTACAGGTATACTCTGAGCACATATTCCAGAAGGCCAGATGGTATCAAAGTTAATGGCAAAATCAGTAATAACCTAAGGTACGCTGATGATACCGTTATTATAGCAGATACAGCGGATGGACTTCAACGTCTTATGAACAATATATCTAGGGAAGGCGATGTTTTAGGCATGAAAGTAAACGTTAATAAAACGAAAGTAATGGTCATTTCAAGAACACCCGGGTTGCAAACAGATATTCGTGTTTACGATCAATTGATAGAACAAGTAAACAAATTTAAATACCTAGGGTGTTGGGTAACTAATGATTTGAATCCTGAAGTTGAGGTACAAGTTCGCATTGAAATGGGTAGAGCGGCTTTTCTCAAAATGAGACACCTCCTCACAGACTCAACCCTTTCTTTGGATACTCGTTATCGTTTTGTAAAGGTCTATATATATCCAGTGCTTTTATATGGAGTTGAAGCCTGGACCTTGGGAGTACGATCAATGAATCGTTTGGAGTCTTTCGAATTATGGGTTATGCGCAGAATATTGAAGATCTCTTGGACAGAGCGTGTTACTAATGAAGATGAACTTCGTCGAATGAGTAGAGAAAGAGAACTATTGTCGTTTATTAAAAGACAAAAAACTCGTTATTTGGGACATATTTATAGAGGTCCACGTTATCACTGCTACGGTTGTTGATGGAAGGGAAAATTGAAGGAAAAAGTGGTGTGGGGCGTCGAAAATGTTTCTGGCTGAAAAATATACGAGATTGGTCAGGCCTGGATACCCATACTTTATTAAGAATTTCCCAGGATAGGGAAGAATTCGCCTTGATTACAGCCCAACTTCAGTAATGGAGATGGCACTATAAGAAGAAGAAGAAGAAATATTAATGATAATAAATTGTTTGACTTTAGAAAGTGATTCTTTGCTGTTTTACATGTACAACAAAATTAAAAGTATTTTGTACAAAGTACAGTCAGGGAAAACAGAATGGGGATGGGGACAGCTATAGAAAATTTCTGGAGGGGAGGGCGGCATAGTAGGCTTTGCATGCAGCGTTCAGGCGGATTCAATAAAAATTTGTATATTGACTTCTTGCGTAGTTGTTGCAAAAGATCTCCGGAGAGGACCATAAAAATCGCTAAACCAAAAGTTTACCACGTAGTTCAAACGTCAGAGAAATATTTTATTCTTCACGATTACGCACGCTTATTGAGCAATACAATACAGGAAAATAAATGCGAACGAATTTTAAATAATAGCAATAAGAAAGAAAGATGTTAAAGAAAAGCTAATTCTGTGTTTTATAAAACTTTTACCAAGGTAAGCTTTTTTTCGATTTTCGACATAATTTTTTTATCGCCATTTCATTCATATTTTAAGCGAAACTGCCCATACTGACTGTGAAAAGGAAGTTGAAAGAAGGTTAGTCTTACAGATTCAAATGTATTCATTGAATTCAGTTAACCTGGGAATAAGAGAAAGGCAAACATAAAAAAATATTAGAGTGAAAAAGGTCAAATGGATATAGGGATGAGCTTTTGCAATGTGGAAACTAAGCTTATTAAGGTAAAAGCAGGTTTTGGGGATTTTTATCCCAAATTCTAATCAAATAATGGGCTAAAAAGTCCATTTCCTTTGCGTGTGTAGAGTCCCGGAAAAGCATCTTCTTTAAGGGAACAGGATTTTCTTATTATCATTATCATTAAGGCTATTATAGGCACAATTACATTTTCGGTTTTAAAAGTAATGGTGAATATCTTGCCAAAGATAAAATTTGTAAAATAAAGAACAAAAAGACAATTTAAAGAAAAATAGTGAGTTTTATTCCGGGTTTTAAGTAGTGTTGTAAAAAATAACAACTTTATTGTCCGATTAATCGGTGATCTAGAACAAATAAACGAGGGTCTTTTGACCTGAAATTTAAGTCTGGGTGGTGTACATCAAGGAAACACCATATCGCCGAAAATGTTTAATTTAGCGCTTGTAGATCTGTTCAAACAACTCCCATGTACAAGTAAGGGTATAAATATAGGAGGAGCGCAACTGAACCATTTGCGATTCGCAGACGATTTTGTGCTTATATCTGACAACAAAGAAGAATTGCTGAACGAGCTTAACAACAATCGAGAGACCTGGAACTTATCAGCAACTTTACTTCCTTGGAACATTAACGAACGGTTGGCGACTTGAGTCTATTCTACAAATATTTTAATGAATGAATAAAGGAAAATGTTCGATGAATGTAGCCCGCTTAATTTCTTCCAGAGAGATGCGTGCTACGAATACATGCCGCTTTAAGACTTCAGCTAATCATTTCTCGTACAACCCTTTTGAAGCAATCTTTTATACGGGAAATCTCATCCCTTTGGAATGAATTGCACAGGACTGTGTTTCCTGAAGAGTACAATTTGCAGGGATTCAAGACCAACATGAATGGTTTTTCCATACAAGCGTCATTCCTGTAGCACTTTGGGCATTTCCGTAACACGTGTACCATCCCCATAAAGAATAACCGGTCAATTAGTGTTCCGTACGTTGATTGCTTTTGAAATAAAAATTTTTGTTACGGAAGTATAAAAATGATCAGTGACTTCAGAAAACACACCCCAAATGAGTTGTGAACAATGTTTGTTTCCGATCTTTACTGAAAACTGATGACGTTGAATTTTTTTTTTTTTTATATACCAGATCAATTATTAAAGGTAATGCACCCGTGATAATTTTGGTTCAATCTACACCCCGTGGAGAATAGTCCAGAATTTTTTCGAAATTTTTGTATAAGTACTTTTCGAGATAAAGGGAGAGGGACAGCGATTTTTCGCGATTTTTTCAAAATAATACAAAGAAAAGTGTGCGCATGTAAGACATTATATATATTTCTGAATTTGTGTTTTACAAGCTTTTATTTGACACTTTACTTGATGACTTAGTAATTTTTTTTTCACTTCCGATTTCACCCCTCAAAACTAACCCCTTAAATCAAAATTTAACTTTCAAAACTACACGACTCTCGTCAAATAATTTCGGAGATTGTGATAATAATTGTTAGGAAGGCAAGAAAGATATTGTACACCAAAAAAACGTATGTAACGCTACATAGAAATCAAATGGAAAACTTTCCGCGAAATTTTGCATGAATATTTATTATCTTAAATCAGAGCTAGTCAGAATATTCATTCTAATGAAAATAGTAAAATTTTATAATTTCTAGTCAAACTGGAAGTGCAGAGCATAGAATAATCTCTATATTAGAATTATTATTATTAATAATTTTATACGAAGGATTTGTCAATTTTTAGTGTTCTGTAAGATCACTTCGGTGTCTGTCCGTCTGCACGTCTGTCTGTCCATCTGTCACACCGGATTTTCTCAGAAACTATTTGTCATAGAAAGTTGAAATTTTATACTAATATAGGAATTGATGGCTTCATCAGGGCCGTGTAGTTTCGAAAGTTAAATTTTGACTAAAGGGGTTAGTTTTGGGGGGTGAAATCGGAAGTGAAAAAAAAAATTTACTAGGTCATCGAGTGTGGTGTCAAACAAAAGCTTGTGAAAACACTAGTAAAAGATATGTATATAACGTAATAATTGCGGACAATTTTCTTTGTATTATTTTTACAAAATCGCGAGAAATGGATGATACCCCTTATCTTGAAAAATACGTATCAAAAAATTTGGAAAAAATTCTGGAATATTCTCCACGGGGTGTAGATTGAACGAAAATTATCACGAGTGCATTACCTTTAATAATTTATCTGGTATATAAAAAAAAAAATTCAAGGTCATCAGTTTTCAGTAAAGATTGGAAGCAAACTTTGTTGAATACTCATTTGGGGTGTGTTTTGTGAGGTCCCTGATCATTTTATATCTCTGTAATAAAATTTTTTATTTTAAAAACGATCAACGAACGGAACACTTATTGCGCGATTTCAACTTGAACTTGACCGGTTATTTTAATATATTATTCTAAAATATGTCAAGTAAGAACGCGCCCGCTATAATTCATTTTTGGTAGATGCGATTCTAGCAATTCAACAAAAAATCGATAGCGGGAACCTTTATCTACGACAAATTTTAGTAAAAGTAACAGTCGATTTCGAACTTTTGTTCAAATCACGTATAACCCAAAATATATCACTTGTTTGCGCGTCGGTTCGAGCCAGTCTTTCTTTGTTCCCTTCCTAAGGGTCTTAAAATGACACATTCCGCGGCAGCTAAATATATTAAAAAGTCGGTGTCGTTTGTGAAGAAGTCGGTAAAAAAAGTTACTCCGAAAGTCGAAAAACAAATCGTGTCTTTGTTTTCACGGGTCCCGAAATTGACGCTGCGTCAAGTAGTGGCAAAATTAAGAAAATCGGTTTTGAATGTGTTCCATGAGACTATGTCATCGTTGTGCTCATGATGTCAAATTCCGAAGCACGTTGAAGAAACCTTTGCTGGGCGAAAATAACGTCGCAAAGCGGCTTATTTGGGCCCACGATAAGAGCCTGAGTGGCCTTTACAATCGCTGGACGTCAACTCTATTGAAAATGATTGGTTTCTTGTAAAGAGAAAGCTCAGGGGAAAGACTGTGCGGACTTTGAATCAGTTGTCTTGCGAGATTCGAAAAAATTGAAGATCATTGACGCGCGAGTATGCAGAAAATTTCCTCGACAGCATGCCTCTAAGATGCCGGGCGACTATTGGTTCTTATTAAGGTAATTACGCTGTTGAAAAAAATGTTCTCAAAACACATTTTTCAAGAATACTTGCGGCCACGTCTTACTTAATAGACAGTGCGTAAGTTTTCATCAACACAGTAAACGTTAACAAACCGCTTAATAATAAAAATTTTTAACGGAATGTTCAAACCCGGAAGTTTTCAAGCGAGCAAAACACTCCTGTGTCTGGTGGTTTTTGATATCCTATGCACGGCATTCAAATCACATCGCTTATGTAGTACGAACTGCTTACTTCGAGCACTAAAATTTCTTACTCACATAGGACACCGTCTTAGTCAGATGAATGAATGAAGCATAAAGGCCTTGCCGAACAACTATTAATCACGTACTTCAAAGATCATCCAGAAGGTAATTCCAGTGATTTTTACACTTCTAAAGCAATATTAAAAAGTTTAGTATACTAATCTGAAAATGGAAGAACTCTGTGAATGTAAAGAGAGTGCTACAGAGACAATTTACGGGCACCCTTCTGTATTCGCATATACTTAAGTCCTGGTTACGAAAGCATCCTTTATGCACAAGGATACCCTAGGCCCGAAATAATACAATATAATAATGTTTAAGATGAGTTCTTAAAACAGGCATTTTTAGATACTTTTAAGTATTGGGCGAAATAATTTATTTATTTAAAAACGCCATGTATATTTCCTGAAAATGTTTGTATTTTTAATTGGTAATTCTAATTTTTATATTATTAAAAAATAGTTCTGATTACTGTTATTCGCACTATTTCTTACTGAATACAGATTTCCAAAACTGTAACTTTACCCCTTATGATTCCTAACGTGCAGTTAAAGATGTGTTATAAAACGCAAAATGTGCGAGCAATACTAGCTATTTATAGACTTTTTAACTTATCTTACAGAAAAGGAATATTTCCTTACTGCTGGAAACGCACTATGGTTCAGTCGACGCCTGAAAAATGGCAAAAAGATTTGCTTAACAACTATCAACCACTCGAATTGCTTTCAATGATATCGAAATTTATGTAAAAGGAGAGTAGCAATTGATCGGTGTATATACTTCTACTCTCTTCTACTACAATACTTTCACTAGTAACGCTAGTATGTCCCAAGGATCTATACTGTCTCCTACTCTCGTCCTTCTTTACACTGATGATCTGTTGGAAAGGACCAAGAATCTCACATACAGGTTTGGTTCTTTATTTACCTCAAACGCTCGAAAATTAGCTACCCATTCAAATATCCGCAGATAGCAGGATGTTTAACGCTGTAAAAACCCAGGCAGTAGTTTTTTCTCTAAAGAGTTAACGTTGTAGCACTAGCATCGTCACTAACTTACTGGAGATTAACTTGGGAGCAAATATATATTATTGATTGCATAGCAAACATAGTTCATCAAAGCTATAAATATTATTTCATATTAGAAAACTTTAAATTTCACAACAACTTCTAATTCTCTATCACAGTCAAATTCAAACAAAGGTGGACACTGCTCCCATGTTAGAGGCTCTACGTTTGCTAGAGTTAACGTTGTAGCAGTAGCATCGTCACTAACTTACTGGAGATTAACTTGGGAGCAAATATATATTATTGAATGCATAGCAAACACAGTTCATCAAAGCTATAAATATTATTTCATATTAGAAAAACTTTAAATCTCACAACTTCTAATTCTCTATCACAATCAAATTCAAACAAAGGTGGACACTGCTCCAATGTTAGAGGCTCTACGTTTGTTAGATTCTAATCAAAATACAGTCATTCGCTTAATTGGAAACCCGGCACTTATCAGCAACCTTGATTCCTTACATCATATGGCAAACATGCAAACACTAAGACAATACTTAGATGAAACAGCAGAGAAATTTTGCAGACACAAAACAAAGTATTGACTCTGAATGAGGACCTGACACAAACCAGAATAGACCATAACACGACACACAAACCATTGTATCATATATCATTAATTTACTTTGAAGCTTCATACTGCTTCGCGTCGAGTGCAAATTGGAAGAATTCGGAGAAACCAAATAAAAAATAACTTACGTACAGGGATTCGAGGCCCAGCTGATAAAATATCTAAAGCGTGCTGAAAGTACTGGCCTAAAGCTGCTGAGCATCGGGTACATGTACAGAAGTAAAGTAAGCAACTTAAAAATAGACTGCAAAGCAAAACGACTAGCATTCGGTCAATATAAACTACCTATTAAGTAAATAAAGTAATTCTTCTAAAAGCGCAAAAAGTTCATAAAAGTTTTAAACAAAGTGCAATAGTGCAGTGAAAAATGCTAAATAAAAATCATAAACGTGTAAAAAATATATATAAGTTAGATTAAGATCTATAAATATGTATATACCAAGTTGTAAATAAACAAATGTAATTGGTATAAATAATGTAAAAAAGAGTGAAAGAAACATACAGGTGTCAAAAGTAGTATGAAACAGCAAGACATGAAAGAAAGAAGAGTGTGTGAGACTAGAATAGAAATGTTGAATATAAACTATGAACCACATGTACTTGACTATATCGAGCTGGATTTTTTAACAAATTATTTTTCTTAGCATACATTAAACTAAATCCTTACATAAATAAACACAGCGTAACAAAAAAATGTCTCACAAACAAGCAACAAATAAACTGCCACATAAGGATTTACCGGAAATGACACTATTACATAATCACGTACATAAGGGTCAAATACCAAGGCAGAACATTAGCCGCTCCAAGGCTTCTCTGTGGATGAGAATACTGTAAGGTATTCTGTATCCACAGAACTTGATCATGTTTGTAAAACCTGTGATAATTTATCATTAAAAAAAAAAACGCTTAGTAATCAGATTTTATTCTATATATAGAAAGTGTTAGATGAACGTAGTCCACTTGATTTCTTCCGAGATGGTGCTCCCCAAAAATTCATCACATCCATATAAGGTTAATTTTGTCACAGCTCGTACCGACTTTTTCCTTCATATGGAGAACTTCATTTCTTTGATTTATGTTTCCCATCGACTACAATTTACAATGATTTAAGGACAACATGAATCACTTTGCAAATGTGTCGTTCCTATAGAGCTTCAGGAATCTTCCTGCAACTTGTGTGCCGTACCTATAAAAAAAAAGTCGGAAAACTTACAGAGGAGAGTGACTTTTACAAATTATCTGGTAGGTTTCAAATATTAAAAGCTGAGAACCAATAAATATAGGGGTAAGATTCCTTGTAAGGCCTAACATTGCAACAACTCTCCAGCAACATGATCCGACCCGGCTTATTTTTCTAATATGTGGAGCGTTAAATCTCGAAGCTCTGCAAAATTGAATTTACTTTAATCAGACTTTTTTTGCTTGGTTTGTTTTTCGGCTGTTTGTTTTATCCACGGAAGTAAAAAACAATTAGTTAAATCGTTATTCTTCAAATATTGAAAATTCTGTGATAACCATACATTCAATTTTCTATTTGGTATCTTAGATAAATAGGTCAGAATCTGTGTTAATCTTATTTTAGGCCAATAAGCCACTTAATATGCTAGTCTGATAGAGATATACAAAAAGGCACATCTCTTAAGGGGAAGGGCAAGCAAGAAAGGGCTGACAAGATAGAAAATTACCATAAAAGCCTTAAATTAGGCGATATTTGAATTTTAATTTACTTAGTAGGGACGTTCATAAAGCGTTTAGACCAATTAGTAAATATTTTTTTTATTAAGACAGTGTTAGAGACGCAACTTGTTTGGATCTTTTAATATGTCTCCCGGATATGGTGATAAAATACTACCTTTTAGCCGTTCCTAGATAGGCTGATGAGTAGTGATAGGACAAAACAAGCGTTTTTAAATAGTTTGTTAGATGAGAGAGTCTAACAATGATGTTATTCACTATTGGGAAATAAGATATATTTAAATCTACAAGGTATTTTTTTCTCTTTTAGACACGAACTCTCACTAGTAAAAAAAAATTTGAACCTATTTAGTTATCTTGCACCAATAACACCATAGCTCCTTATAGTGTACATTCTGAATACGATTCTAAGAATGGCAGTAGCCTATACTATAATGTATCATTTATATTAGTAAAAATCCTTCAACAGGAAAATACATGAAGGTTCTTTGTTGGCGGTGATTCGAAACCCATAATATTTTTTTATTAATTTTCAAAATTTTTCTCTGTTAAAAAAAAATTTCGAATTCATTCCATAAAAATTATAATTCATTATTATCAGCATATATGTTTGATAGAAGTACTAGGAGTAATTATTTTCTATTTAGTATATAACACCACTACACCAAACACTTTACTTACTCGACGAGCGCACAGTGATTCGGCAAGAACATGCTAGCGGGACAATATTCATGACGTAATTTCCAGGAACCACTGATAACGACTTGTAAACAACCCCCCCCCCCCCATTTAATGAATTCCAAGAATTAATTCGTTTATCACCTCATAAAGGTATCTTATCAGGGGATCAAAGTAACCCTTATAAGAGAGGTCATTTTCATTTGCAAATCAGTTGCATTTTATGCACACTTGTGATAACATATTTTAAAATTGGTAGCAAAGTGAAACGAGTTTTTGTGATGGAATATTCTGTTGAAGGTATGTACTCTCTTATGACTTATATTTTTTTATAAAAAATATGTATGCTTTTGGTGTAATATCAATTTTTAAATGTATAGATAAATCCAGCAAATTTTACATTAATTGTAAACTTTAAAAGTAGCAACTTTTTTTATCCACATATATCCTCCTAGATTTTTCTATATGTAATACCTACAACAGTCAGGCACAGATTCATATATATTATAAACCCCGAAAAGGCCCGAAAGTAAAATTATTTTATTTTTTTTCAGAACGAGTCGAGACTATGACGAAAATGGAGTTTTTTTGAAGAATGGCTAAAACATGACAAAACTGAACGAAACAGTGGCATTTTTTTATTATACAGTCCCTGGCCAAATTATTAGACGCACTGTATTTTTTTTAGTAATTTTATGTTTCTTAAGAGTTTTTATGCAATAATGGTATATTTAAACTACAATATTATTGATTTGTATTTAAAAGAATTGTTGTAGACTACATATTTGTATTTATTTTTAACATATGGTAACACTGTGTTGACAAAGTGATACATGTACGTAAAGAAGTACAAACCTGTATCAGTCGCGATCGGAATCGAGTCAGGTACGGACGTGTTTTCTGTGGCTTTATGGACTGTGGTTGTTTGTTTAACAGTTTTATACTACTCAGTTATTAGTTTATTTTGTATGCAGTGTTTTAAAAAAGTAATTGGACTATTTTCATTATGGTAGAAAAGGCGATCTTTCACCACATAAAAAAGCTGAAGTGAAGGCCCTTGTGATTGCGAAAACATTTCACAAACCGAGAAATATCACGAAGATTGGAGGTTTCTGAAGCTAGTATACGACACATAAAAAAGAAAATTGAGTCAGGGAAGGAATTAAGCCCGAAAGAAAGAAAAGATGCGGTAGAAAACCAATTTTCACTCCACGGTCAGAGAGATGTTTGAAGAAAATTTGTGTAGAAAACAGATTTGCTACCACAAAGGTAATAAAATCACAACTCCAGGATGCTAGCGTAAATGCTTCTGAGCGCACTGTTCGAAGAAAATTGAAAGAATTAGATTTTTAAGGCCTGTCGCCCCGCCAGGAAGCCCAAGTTAACAGCTGCAATGAAAGCAAAGCGCCTGAAGTGGGCCAAACAATGGCAAGACAAAGATGTGGACTTCTGAAGATCGGTAAGATACAGCAATTTAATCAATAATTGATACATTATTATCATTTTCAGTTAAATAAAGCAAATAAACATGGAAGTTTATATATTTTTCCTATTTTTGACAGGTCTGCTTCAGTGACGAAAGCACATTCGAAATTTTGCAGAATAAAGCTCAGTATGTGCATCGTCGTCATGGAGAAAAGTTTCATCCTGATTGTGTCGTCCCGACGGTTAAATATCCCACCAAAGTGATGATTTGGTCAGTCATCAGCGGCAAGGGCACTGGACGTCTGTACGTCGTCAAAGGAATAATGAGGCAAGATCAGTACAAAGAAGTATTACAAAATCGATTGATTCCACAGCTCAGAGAATGGTTTCCAAATGGGGAACCATTCACTTTCATGCAAGATGGAGCTCCCTGCCACACTGCTCGGTCTGTTTAAAGCTTTTTTGGCAGAAAAAAAATATCCCTCTGTTGGATTGGCCGGGTAATAGCCCCCATTGAAAATGTGTGGGAGCTGATGAAAAGAGAAGTGGCTAAAGATGTGATTACCAACAAAACCCAGCTCCTAGAAAAGATTATTCATGTGTGGAATCATCATCCTCAAATGCAGGAGACATTACAATCTTGCATTGATAGCATGCCGCGCAGAATTAAAGCTTTGATAGCGGCTAAAGGTGGCTTTGACTTTTACTAACATTAATTTCACTTTTCTTTAAAACTTAATAAACTTATGCTTTTTCTAAATTAATGCTGTTTTATTTATGTAAAATAAATAGGTAATTGATTGGATAATATAAAAATAAAAAACAAATCAATTTAAAATAATAAAACGGTACAATATCACTCGGTAATTAATATTTTACATGAAATCTTGCAGTGCGTCTAATAATTTGGCCAGGGACTGTATAAGTGAAAAATTCAATATGTCTGATGTTTTCTGACGATTCTCTAAAACGACTCAAAATGAAAATATCAAGCCTTTCAGCAAAATTCAAACAAAAGTGGACTTCTTTAAAGTGTAACAAAGAAATGTTTCTAATCAAACATAAAGATTGGTTAGAGGAATCCGGAATCGAAATAAAGATGTGTGTTAACCAGCCGTGCACTTTAACATCATCAGCGGCTCTTTCCATAGGGCTACCCAGAAAATCATTTGAAAGACTCATCAACGAAAACGAAGAGACGGAGAGTAGAAGATCTTTTGGAATCGCGAAGTGCAAGTGAGCTTATTACAGCAGCTGAGTTAGCTACTCAAAAAGAAGGGCATCGAAGTGTTGCTAAACAGATCCATAACGTCGCGGTCAGTGAAACTAGAGAAAAGAATAAGTGTTCTGAACAAAGTCGGCAGTTAACACCAGACGAAGCTTTAGCTTATTATGTGGACTCGAAATCGAATTATCATTCATATAAACAAACAAGAAAATGATCAATGAAAGCGGGACATCAAGTGTATCCATCGTTTTATAGTTTAGGTTAAGTCCAAAGCTTCTTGCTGTCCTTCTGACGAATATATTTCTGTGACTGAATCTCGAGCTGGAATTAAACTTCACGCGATTTTGGATAAAACGGCTGAACGATTAGTTAAAGCTCAGACGGAAGTCATTAGAAGTGTGTTACCTCGTTCATATTATACGTTGGTAAGCAAATGGGGCTGTGATGGGAGTTCGGGGCATAGCACGTATAAGCAGAAATTTGAGAACACTAGCGCTACAGACGAATTTTTGTTCGTATACTCATTTGTCCCTTTGAGACTGCTTGATGGCGAAACAGTGATCTGGCAAAATCCAAGACCTTCCTCTACTTTATATTGCCGACCTATTAAGTTTATTTTTGCCAAGGAGACAAAAGAGTTTACGAAAGAAGAAACTTCTAAAATTTTAGATGAAGTAAGTCAGCTTCTTCCAACATTATGTAACGTTGCTGGATCTCAAATCTCTGTTAAAGACGATTTGTTGTTGACAATGACTGATAGCAAAGTGTGCAATGCCTTAACAGACACAAATTCAACACAAAAGTGTTATATTTGCGGTGCCACCCCGTCTACTATGAACGAGGAGTCAAAGAAATATCCCAGCAACGAAGAACGCCTTGCATTTGGTTTATCTACTTTACATGCATGGATCCGCACGTTTGAATGTTTGCTTCACATCAGCTATCGTTTAGAAATAAAAAAGTGGCAACTCAGGGGAGATAACGACAAAGCTATTGTGAAGCAACGCTTAAAAGAGATACAAAAAGTGTTTAAAGATCGTATGGGTCTCATTGTAGATAAACTAAAACCTGGGTATGGTAACACAAACGATGGAAAACACAGCACGTAGATTTTTTTCCAAAGCTGAATTGAGCAGCGAAATTACAGGATTAGACGTAAACCTTATTCGTAGATTTCATGTAATTTTAAGAACTTTGTCATCGGGATATGACATAAATTATATAGAATTCGAAAAGTTTTGTGTTGATACTAGAAAATTATACCTTGATCTATATTCGTGGTATTCCATTCCCGTTATTGTGCATAAAATTCTTGTAGACAGAGCGGAAGTTATAAAGTCTTTTCTTCTTCCCATTGGACAACTCTCCGAAGAAGCCCAGGAGGCAAGAAATAAAGACTGTCGTAGATTCCGTGAACGGCACACTAGGAAGCGGTCATGTATTGCCACAAATACAGATCTTTTGAGAATGCTTTTAATTACGTCTGATCCTGTTATCAACTCGTATAGAGAATTACCACGAAGAAAATTTACTTCTTTGCCATCGGAGTTCTGCAGTTGATTATCCCACCTTCATTGCCATCCGAAACACCATCAGTAAGTCATCATCACGAATTAAATGAGGAGGATTATTTACTCTCTGAATATTCTACTGAATGGGAGAGCGGTGATGACGACTCATCTGATGGTGATTAGTAGGTTTAAGTATTTTTTTATTGTAATTATTATTCTTATTTTATTGTGTGTTGTAGTTGCTTATAATTCATGCCTTAATATATAAGTTATTTAATATTATATTTCTTTTACTTATACACCTTGTTATTGTAAATAATTGATATATAGATACTGTTATTGTACTAATTTATTTTAAAAGAAATAATATTTTGTAAATTAATAAATGTGGGTACTATCATTATGATTTTTATTTTTTTCCTTGAAATTTCTTTGTAAACAAACATGATTGTGCTTTTCACACATAATGAGTAGGTAGACGTATGTAGCTAATTAAAGAAGAATTTGCGACAATAATGAACAAATAAGACACATTAGTAAACCACTTCCGTCTTGCAGCTACATATTTCGATTAATATACATACAGTACACATTTTTCAACTTTTTTTTTCTTAAAATAGCTTAAGATACCTGGAATATACATAAACAATTGAAATAAGTGAAGAAATAATATTGTCCCGTTAGCTTGTACTAGTCGAGACACTGTGGAGCGTTTCGTTAACCATGTTAGCTTCATCAGGAGCGATGATTGACTGATGAAGCTAACATGTTATGTGTATATATATATATATATATATATATATATATATATATATATATATATATATATATATGTATATATATATATATATATATATATATATATATATATATATATATATACTTACATACAGTCAGTCCAAAAAGTCTCCATACACCACCTGCTTTCTACACTATTTTTCTGTTATGTTTAACTAATTATTAGGAATTATGAGAAAACATGGTTAAATTAATATTTGAAACTTAACCAACGAGGATTAGTATTAAAAACAATTACGGAACATCATTATTATAAAAATGTAAACAAAATTAATATCAAAAAAGTCTCCATACACTCAAGAAGTGCAATCAAAAAGACACATTATAAACAGCCGCATTTTATCAAGCTATCTATTGCTCGTTAAACTGAAAACAAATGAATAATTTTCGGCCATACTTAATAATCTGTCAGCAGTATTAAAAATGAGCGAGAGAAATTGTGAAATTCCATTTCAAGTTAGAAAGATCATAATTGATTTGTGGAAAATCGTACAGAAATATAGGAAAAATTGTTAAAAAGTCGCATGCTTACTTAATGTAAGAACATTGTAAACCAGTATAAATCAACGGGTTCCTATAAAATTCGACCACGCTTCGGTCATCCCAAGAAACTAACGCCAGGTGAAGAGGCCAGTATTGTTACACAAATAATTATAGATCCCAAGAAAAGTGTACCAAAAGAAAGGAATTATTTTCGAAAAATGTTTGTTCACAAACAGTGAGAAATTGTTTACACAGGGCAGGTTATAAGGGGTGAGCAGCCAGGAAGAAGCCGTTAATTTCCGAAGCTAATTGCAAAAAGCGGTCAGCTTTTGCTAGGGAATAAATTACTAAAACTACTGAATTTTGGAAATCCGTAATCTTTAGTGATGAAACTAAAATTAACCATTTTGGGTCTGATGGCAGAACTAAAGTTTGGAGAAAGAAGAATACTGGATTCGTAAAAACATTTGTTCCACGGTGAGACAAGGGGGTGGCGGTGTTCTGGTTTAGGGATGCATGTCCGCTGGATGGGTTAGAAATTTACGTTTTATTAATGGTGCCATGGATCAGCATGTTTATCTGAACATTTTGAGCGACAGTTTAAGAGAAAGTGTCCAGAAATTAGCACTCGACAAAAGATACATTTTCCAACAACGGACAATGATCCGAAACATACTGCACACTTGGTACGAGAATGGATGATCTATAATGTGAACTTAAACGGCGCATTCGCAAACATGATGTTTCAAATAAAGGAGAATTAAAAAACAGAATATTGAAAAAACTGGAGAACATGCCAGCAGAAGTTACTAGAAAGCTGGTTGTAAGCATGACAAAAAGGTTACAAGAGATTATCAAGGCCAATGGCGGTCTCACTAATTAGTAGTTTAAACGAAGTTGTCATTTTCCGTTCAACTCCGTCAAACTATTATTGGTAATGGTTAAGTGTATCGAGACTTTTTTAACATTAATTTTGTTAACATTTTTATAATAATGATGTAACTTCTAAATAAAATATTCCGTAGTTGTTTTTAATACTAATACTTATTGGTTAAGTTAATAATATTAAGTTATACATGTTTTCTCATCTCAATTCATTAGTTAAACATAACAGGAAAATAGTATAGAAAGCAGTGGTGTATGGAGACTTTTTGGATATATATACATATATATAAATATATATATATATATATATATATATATATATATATATATATATATAATATACATATATATATATATATATATATATATATATATATATATATATATATATATATATATATATATATATATATATATATATACTAGCCGTGCCCGCGGCTCCGCTCACTTGGACTTGATTCACTAATATCGTCACTGCTTATTCCTTATGTTACCTAACGTAATAAAATATCCGCCATTATTTCCCCTTATCTTCCATTATTTCTTCTTATCTCCCATTATCTCTACATAATTTCCATAATCTAGGCTTATTTCTGCTCATCTCCCATATATTTATCCTTATCTCCAATTATTTCTCCTTATCTCCCATTATTTCTCCTTATCTCCCATTATCTAGGTTTATCTCGACTTATCTCGCAATATTTCTCCTTATCTCCCATTATTTCTCCAAATCTCCCATTATCCCACCATAACTCCGATTATCTTATCTCTGCTTATCTCCCATTAGTTCTCCTTATCTCCCATTATTTATACTTATCTCCCATTATCTCACCTTATCTCCCATTATCTCACCTTATCTCTCATTATCTAGGCTTATATCGAATTATATAAAACATATGTATAAATTTATAAAAACACGTAAATCGGATAAGCGGTTCTCAAGTGATAAGCGCACTAACGGACAGACAGACAGACAGCGAGACGTTGCATTTTATATATATTATATTCTTTGCAACATGATATTGTTTCATATTTAAAGGTTAAGGCAGTGTATTGCAACGCGCTAATGGTAACCTTTTTCCGACTTGATTCACTATTATCGTCACTGCTTATTCTTTATGTTACCTAACGCAATAAAATATATCCTATAACCTGGCCAGAGAAAATATTTATATTTTAAAAAAAAGCACGTAAATCGGATAAGTGGTTCTCCAGTGATAAGCGCACTAATGGACGGAGAGACAGACAGGCAGAGAGACAGGCAGACAGACAGGCAGAGAGATGTTGCATTTTTATATATATTATAGATAGAAGATTATAGATAACCTGGCCAGAGAACAAATGTATGAATTTAAAAAAAAAAACACGTAAATCGAATAAGTGGTTCTCGAGTGATAAGCGCACTAACGGACAGACAGACAGAGATACGTTTCATCTATAATATATATAAAATGCAACGTCTCTCTGTCTGTCTGTCTATCTGTCTGTCTGTCCGTTAGTGCGCTGATCACTGGAAAACCACTTATCCGATTTACTTACTTTTTTTTTTTAAAACATACATATGTTCTCTGGCCAGGTTATAGGCTATATTTTATTACGATAGGTAGCATAAGGAATGAGCAGTGACGATAATAGTGAATGAAGTCGGAAAAAAGTTTGCCACTAGCGCGTTCCCTTGCAAAACACAGTCTAAACCATTAAATATAGAATAATATTATGTAGCAGAGAATATCTACAATCTATAATCTATAATGTATATAAAATGCAATGTCTCTCTGTCTGTCTGTCCATTAGTGCGTTTATCAGGCGAGAACCACTTATCCGATTTACGTGTCTTTTTTTAAATTCATACATATATTCTTTGGCCAGATTATATAATAATAATAATCTATATCTACAATAAATATATATATATATATATATATATATATATATATATATATATATATATATATATATATAAAATGCAACGTCTCTCTGTCTGTCCGTTAGTGCGCTTATCCCTCGAGAACCACTTATCCGATTTACGTGATTTTTTAATTCATGCATATGTTCTCTGACCAGGTTATAGATATATATATTTTATTACATCTATAATATATATAAAATGAAACGTATCTCTCTCTGTCTGTCCGTTAGTGCGCTTATCACTCGAGAACCACTTATTCGATTTACGTGTTTTTTTTTTTAAAATTCATACATTTGTTCTCTGGCCAGGTTATCTATAATCTTCTATCTATAATATATATAAAATGCAACGTCTCTCTGCCTGTCTGTCTGCCTGTCTCTCTGACTGTGTGTCTGTCCGTCCGTTAGTGCGCTTATCACTGGAGAACCACTTATCCGATTTACGTGCTTTTTTTTAAAATATAAATATTTTCTCTGGCCAGGTTATAGGATATATTTTATTGCGTTAGGTAACATAAAGAATAAGCAGTGACGATAATAGTGAATCAAGTCAGAAAAAGGTTACCGTTAGCGCGTTGCAATACACTGCCTTAACCTTTAAATATAAAACAATATCATGTTGCAAAGAATATAATATATATAAAATGCAACGTCTCGCTGTCTGTCTGTCTGTCCGTTAGTGCGCTTATCACTTGAGAACCGCTTATCCGATTTACGTGTTTTTATAAATTTATACATATGTTTTATATAATTCGATATAAGCCTAGATAATGAGAGATAAGGTGAGATAATGGGAGATAAGCAGAGATAAGATAATCGGAGTTATGGTGAGATAATGGGAGATAAGGAGAAAATAATGGGAGATAAGGAGAAATATTGCGAGATAAGTCGAGATAAACCTAGATAATGGGAGATAAGGTAAGATAATGGGAGATAAGGGGAAATAATGGGAGATAAGGAGAAATAATGGGAGATGAGCAAAGATAAGCCTAGAAAATGGAAATTATGTAGAGATAATAATATATATAGAATGCAACGTCTCTCTGTCTGTCTGTCTGTCCGTTAGTGCGCTTATCACTTGAGAACCGCTTATCCGATTTACGTGTTGTTACAAATTTATACATATGTTCTATATAATTCGATATAATGGGAGATAAGGTGAGATAATAGGAGATAAGTATAAATAATGGGAGCTAATGAGAACTAATGGGAGATAAGCAGAGATAAGATATTGGGAGTTATGGAGAGATAATGGGAGATAAGGAGAAATAATGGGAGATAAGGAGAAATATTGGGAGATAAGTCGAGATAAACCTAGATAATGGGAGATAAGGAGAAATAATGGGAGATAAGGAGAAATAATGGGAGATAAGGAGAAATAATTGGAGATAAGGATAAATATATGGGAGATGAGCAGAAATAAGCCTAGATTATGGAAATTATGTAGAGATAATGGGAGATAAGAAGAAATAATGGAAGATAAGGGGAAATAATGGCAGATATTTTATTACTTTAGGTAACATAAGGAATAAGCAATGACGATATTAATGAATCAAGTCCAAGCGAGCGGAGCCGCGGGCACGGCTAGTTTTATATATATTATAGATGTAATAAAATATATATCTATAACCTGGTCAGAGAACATATGCATGAATTTAAAAAATCACGTAAATCGGATAAGTGGTTCTCGAGGGATAAGCGCACTAACGGACAGACAGAGAGACGTTGCATTTTGTATATATATATTTATTGTAGATATAGATTATTTTTATTTTTGTTTTTTTTTCTCACATTTGGTCAATGTGGTTCCATGTTTGGCTGACGGGGGCAAACCAAGTCAGCACAAACGCATTACCATTGTGTATTAAGGAATGATCTGACAATGTTACATGTTTTCAAAATCACTGGCTTCTGAATGTTTTTGTGTATGTTTGTGTTGAGTCCTAATTGTACTAAGTGTGGTGTGAATGTTGTTGGTGTAAGGCCTGTGGCTGATATAATGAGGGGGACAATGATGACTTTTTCTTGTTTCCATATAGATTATTATTATTATTATTATATAACCTGGCCAAAGAATATATGTATGAATTTAAAAAAAGACACGTAAATCGGATAAGTGGTTCTCGCCTGATAAACGCACTAATGGACAGACAGACAGAGAGACATTGCATTTTATATATATTATAGATTATAGATTGTAGATATTCTCTGCTACATAATATTATTCTATATTTAATGGTTTAGACTGTGTTTTGCAAGGGAACCCGCTAGTGGCAAACATTTTTCCGACTTCATTCACTATTATCGTCACTGCTCATTACTTATGCTACCTATCGTAATAAAATATAGCCTATAACCTGGCCAGAGAACATATGTATGTTTTAAAAAAAAAAGTAAGTAAATCGGATAAGTGGTTTTCCAGTGATAAGCGCACTAACGGACAGACAGACAGACAGACAGACAGAGAGACGTTGCATTTTTATATATTTTATATATATATATGTATATATATATATATATATATATATATATATATATATATATATATATATATATATATATATAATATGGACATAGCACACGCGCTGCAGGAAAATTCCTAAAGAGCTACAGGAGCGACACGGGTGCAAAAAAGCGAGTCACTCGAATTATTCAGTTCTGGGCAAATCATTCCAAAGGGATGAAGTTCTCTATCTAACGACTTCTTGAAAGGGTTATACGAGGAGTAACAAGCTGAACCTCATACAAATGAAAATTATTAGTTTGAAGTATATTCCCAACATGCACCGCTCTGGGAGGAGTAAATTGGGCTAGATCCATCGAACACTTGCTAGAAAAATACTTGTAGAATAGCCTCAAGTCTCCAACCGTTCTTTGATGTTCCAAGGAATCGAAATTATGGCTGAGTACTGGGTCTTCAATTAGGCGAATAGCTCTCTTGTATGTGTATTTTTGGGAGCAGACTCTCACAGTTGGGGGCAGTATTCCATCGTTGGTCGAATTTTAGCTTTGTATAGAATTAACAGTTATTGTGACGTGTAAAACTTTCTATTTAGAAATAATATTCTCATCTTTTGAGAAGGTCGCTTTGCTATGCATTCAACATGTTCGTCCAGCAAATTAAGCAACGATGCTAGAGGGGTGGAGTGTCTCGACATAACTACGTCGTTTTTAAAGAAAACTGCCGCCTGGGTTTTTGTAACGTTCAATTCTGGTTGGTTACTGTCCTTAGATGTTTACATGAGTAGCTCATGTTCTAGCATTCGGAGAATGAAGAAATAAGCTTACTATCATCTGCAAAGCTGTAGGTTGGATTCTTTGTTCTTTCCATCAGACCGTTAATCTAAATCAGAAAGAGAGTAGGGGACAGTATGGAGAAAAATATGTCGCTCTGTTAGTATGTATTTGTTTGTATCGTATAAAAGAATTTCAAATTTAATATAAGAGCACAGTAAAAATTTTTAAATAAGGGCAAAACTAATAGATTTTTTTGTGACTTGGTTTATATCCATCCTTAAAATGAGAAAACTGACGTGGATAACACATTCTTAGAACACTTTTGCAAATAAAAAATAAAATTTTAATTTAGCCTTTCTATTTTATTTAATGTTTATTTTTAGCAATATATTCAGCGATATCTTGCCATTCGCTGTAACAGTTGTCTTTATGTCCTGTAGCGATTGACAAAGTGATGCTCGTTTTGCTGGCTTCTTCAGAGTTTGTTTCGAGAACTGACTTCTTCAGGATTTATCAAGAAACTGAGGTAATTCGACTTGCACACGCCTTTTTGTATTAATGAGTCGGGGTACGTGGGGCTTCATGGATAAAGTATATTAAGAGCTCTGATAACTAGCAAGCTTAGACCACTTTCCATTAACAACAAATCAATGGAGTTGCTACAGATAGACGGATAGTAGTTTTGTGTTTAGTAAATACGTATACAAAGCTTGGTGATCCAAATTTTATTGTGCTATTTATAGCAAATTTTTAAAGAATAAATTACCGACAAAAATTATAAATTTAGTAAACTCGAATATCGATCGGTAATAAAGCACCTTTTTTGAAAGGAACTGAAGAAATTTACGACGCTATGCTTAATATATTGAAGGAACAAAGTCCTTCCTACACTACTATCAAAAATTGGGTTACAGAATGTTGAAGCTGTGCATGAAATGATTTTGCAGAATAAACGAATTGGGATGAAACATATAACAGAGAGTGAATATTTTATACGAACTTTTTTATCACATTTTCCATTCTGATTTAGGTATGAGAAAATTATTAGCTAAATGAAACCCTAAATGTCTGAAAGCCGGCCAAAAAAAGGACTGAGAATTACAAGATCCAAGTTGGTTTGTGGCCTTTAGAAGAGGAGTCATCTAACTTTTTAGTCGCACATATGACCCGTGGATCCATCATTATAATCCAAAGACCAAGGAATAGTCAAAAGAGTGGAAATATTCTGGCTTACCTTGCCCCAACAAGTTTCGCTTACAGAAATCACCATAAAAATTTCTTGCTTCCGTTTTGGGAGACAATGATGTGATACATCTTACAGATTATTCGGAGTATGGTAAAAGATTGATAGGAGAATATTATTCTTTATTATTAACTAAACTTGACTAAAAAATTGTGGGAAAACACCCAGGAAAATAGTTTAAAAGTATGCTGTTTCTGCATATATATATATATATATATATATATATATATATATATATATATATATATATATATATATATATATATATATATATATATATATATATTAAAAGAAGGGAATTATTTTCGAAAAATGTTTGTTCACAAACAGTGAGAAATTGTTTACACAGGGCAGGCTATAAGGGGTGTGCAGCCAGGAAGAAGCCGTTAATTTCGGAAGCTAATTGCAAAAAGCGGTTAGCTTTTGCTAGGGAATAAATTACTAAGCCTCCTGAATTTTGGGAATCCGTAATCTTTAGTGATGAAACTAAAATTAACCATTTTGGGTCTGATGGCAGAACTAAAGTTGGGAGAAAGAAGAATACCGTATTCGTAAAAACATTTGTTCCAAGGTGAGACAAGGGGGTGGCAGTGTTCTGGTTTGAGAATGCATGTCCGCTGGATGGGTTAGAAATTTATGTTTTATTAATGGTGCCATGGATCATGCATTTTTATCTGAACATTTTGAGCGACAATTTAAAAGAAAGTATCCAGAAATTAGCTCTCGAAAATATATATAAATATATATATATATATATATATATATATATATATATATATATATATATATATATATATATAAATATATATATATATATATATATATATATATATATATATATATATATATATATATAGAGAGAGAGAGAGAGAGAGAGAGATATGTATATATTTATATAGGGTGTTATGAAATTCACTGCATATATTAAAATGGGTGACTCATGAGGCCCTCTAGAAGCACATTCAATCGTTTTTTTCAAATTCGAAAATTTTTAAAAAATTAAAACAAAGGGGCAAAACTCCTATTTATCAAATATTTACAAAACTATCCCGCCCAAGAAAGACCTACCTTGGCCTCCGTAAGGCGCCGGAAGAACTATGTCATTCCTCCTTAACACCTGGTTTCAAGTAGGGAGAGTAGAGCACATCGCTTACTTTAAAATAATCTTAAATAAAAACAAATTTTGGCCCATAATAGTGTCTAACGTTGATAAGAGTGGATTTTCCACAGTTCAGAAAAAATTTTTAGGATTAAATATTCAAAAAGATGTGACAAAAGCCTGAATTGAGGAATGGTGCACCTTTTGAGAGTGTTACCATTCCAACAATGGCTATATTAACTCAAACTGTAAAATGTAAAACTTGTAAAATGGATGAAACATTTTATAAGCATCGTATAGTCAATCCTTGAAAATAAAGTGTTACTTCTGCTTGATAGAAATACAAAGACAACATTCGAAGAACCGGGAAGCGTTGAACATAGCAAAGGCTAATGTTACAGCTGGCAGGCATTACTACTCATCGGCTTGAGCCACTCGACGTGTCTTTTTTTAAACCTATGAGCTCTTATTATATTCAAGCAACAGAAAAGTGACAGACAAATCGAGGTCGTTAAGTAACGCAAAGTCCAGTTGCAAATTTATTTACAGAAGCTTACCAAGAGCTGCTATAGCACGTGGACAAAAATGTCTTTCCCGAACTTTTGTTTAAAACAGCTGAAAATATAAATGTTTTCTCACTCTCAAACAAACTTAAGTAATGCTTTCATTACGAATGCTTTCATATCGATCTCAGAAGACTCTAATTCATGAACCGGATTACCATATTTCAATAGTGAGCCGATTTAACTCTAAAGCTTTAAAAAAAAATTGTAAAATTATTATGCCCAATAATACAAAAAACTGATGAAATTACATTACAAAAATATGGTGGAACCATCTAATCACCACCTAAGCTGAGAAAAATACAATTAGAAAAAGGTAATGGCATTAATAAAAAAAAGAAAACGGCAGTCACAAAATAATACCACTTTCACCACTTTTCTCAAAAGTAAACTATGAAGTGGGAACACCCTTTGAAGATGGCATCGTACGTATTTGTACATTTTTAGTTTACATTCTTGAGATGATATGGGAATAGCTAAAAAGTAGAGTAAATTCATACATTCACTAAAAAACTCGAAAAATATTGACAAACAAAATTTTTTTAGGTCTAACTATTATGATTTTACGTTTATGGTAGAATTGGTGATTTTTAAACTCTAAATAATTTTCAAACATCTCACATGTAATGTTCATCCTCATATCCACTCAAAAGGCGAAAAATAGCCAAAATTGGTAAATATTTGAAAATCTTACACATTAAAAAAAAACAGCTATTTTTCTACTAATTTGCTACTCCAAAAACCTATTATGGACTTATATATATATATATATATATATATATATATATATATATATATATATATATATATATATATATATATAATATATAACCACCTTGGAAAATTTCATATATAAAATGTACAGGATCCGTAACTATCCAAATATCTATTTTAATAAAAATTTATAATTTTTTCATAAAAAATCAGATTATATTAAAAAATAAATAAAAAAATCAAAAAACTTGCAGGTAAATTTATAAAACGAAGAAAATTAAAGGGTAGACATAATTTTGTCCGAGTTAGTACTACTTCATCCAACTGTGAGAGCCAACCAGGAATGACTTTAAAAACCGAGCTGAATAATTTATTTATTAGGCTACCTCTCTTTAAAATAACGCAAATAAAAATTTAGCGGATGACATGTGTTAAAATTTTTCCTTATAAAAAATAATGAAATATAACATTGAGGAATTATTTTAAGAGATAAGAATTTTTATAATATTTTTTTTTATTAAATTTGTTTAGGGTACATTTTTTTCTTTATTCTGCGAAGAGCGATTTTTTATTTAGCTAAATAGTAAACGATTTTCTTGTAAGAAAAGTATGATTTTTTTTATTCTTAAGTGAAAACACGTATTAGATTTATCTACCTTAAATCGGTACCTTGTGTTGTGTGCCATATACATCCATACGCAATAAATAAATAAATGTTCCTTAAATGTACAATCGTCGATTCCCATATAAAGTATCCTAAGTTGTCAGTAACACAATTATAACTAAATAACTGTATCGAATGATACAATTTATCACACTTTCTACAAATTTACACACACATCGTTATCTCGCATTTTTACCGACATATTGCAAAATTTGTAAACATTCACTGATAAGAAACAAATAAACTAAACTTGACTTCGAAGTTCTCCTAGAAAGCGGCCACTTGCGGTATAAATATTTATGTCCTCGTGGAATGTGGACTACCGGCAAATCTTTTGTTGGTTTTTGAAGAATAAAATAATAAAAATATTTTAATATTTTTTTTTTATTAAATTT
Organism: Pachyrhynchus sulphureomaculatus; assembly: GCA_019049505.1. Lineage (NCBI taxonomy): Eukaryota > Metazoa > Arthropoda > Insecta > Coleoptera > Curculionidae > Pachyrhynchus > Pachyrhynchus sulphureomaculatus. Next base: position 215,932,450 of record CM032446.1, read on the forward strand.
AGAAAAGCCAACTTAAATGTCAACTTTACGTCTGTCTAACGATTTTCGATATTGGTGAAGGGTTGACCAGTGGTAGCGTGAAAAAAATATTCATGACATCATTTCTTGAGGGTAGATTTTTTCCTTTATTATTGAGTCTTGTTCCAATATATGCAGTGAATTCCATAACACCCGGTATATATATATATATATATATATATATATATATATATATATATATATATATATATATATATATATATATATATATATATATATATATATATATATATATATATATATATATATATAATATGAGACAAATTTTAGTAAAAACAATTACAGTGGCTTTAAACTAACAGCGAAAACTCCCTATGATGAAGTAAGAACTGATAATGGAATATTAAAATATATTTAAATTATTTTATTTAATTTTAAAATTATTTCCGGATTTCAAAAATGAATAAATGCCGCACATCTGGCATATATAATAAATTTAATAATAATACTATTCAATAAAGTTCGAAACTGGCAACTGCCACTCATAAAATGCACATGCGGATACCATAAAAACTAAAACGTATAATTTGTGGCATATTGGAATTGACCTATTCGTATGGATCTATTCATCCGTTTAATGGATTGATGAAATGGTCACGATCTAAGCATATGCTAACAAATTTTACTGGCATCGTTTGAGTAATTGATTTTTCGTTGGCCAACTTACAAACTTATTAGATACAATCAAAGAAGTCCGACGTTTCTACCGATTCTTTTTGATGTCCATCAGAAGGCAAAAATAGCATGCGTTTCCATTACAAATAAATATACAGGGTGTAATGGAAATTTAGTTACAAAAAAACATTTCAAGGGAAGTTTGAAAGACACAATTATGGAAAACCCAAGGTTTCCAAAAAGATATATCTTTGAAAAATAGAATTTTAAGTTGATAATAATAAATTAATTGGAACGAAGTTGAATTTTGGTTTCCTGATTTAACCTGGATTAACCTTTTTCCTCGGCTAGCCTACATTCACTAACCAAATTAGCCACCAGCAGAGAAGTCAGTTTAAATTGGTACAAATTAACCGACAATTGATTCATAAAATTATTTACTTAAATTCACACTTATTCAAACCAACCTGAACTAAAGACTAAAACTTCTTTTAGGATGTTTAAGGTTAGTTTAAAGGGTAGCTGAATTAACCTGAATTAATCTCTGTTCGTGATTAGGCAAGACTCACCTAATCAAAATAGTCACAAGCAAATTTTAGTTTATGGTCAGATAAAATTAAATTAAATCACCAGTAAATTAATCAATTCAATTTTAAGTCATCTGTCTGTCATTAAAAGTTAGATTTTTAAATTAAAAATCTCAAAAATCTTGAATTCGAAAGTTAGTTTTTCAAAAGTTTACTCCTCAAAAATTGCGATTACGAAATTTAATTTTCAGAAATTTGTAAGAGTCTCGCGAGAATCGCAATATATGTTTGTAAGGATTTATGCTAATAGTTGTAGCAAATAAACTCAATTATAAATATATATATATATATATATATATACATATATATATATATATATATATATATATATATATATATATATATATATATATATATATATATATATATATATATATATATATATATATATTGTAACATTCATTTTTTCCTAGATTTTAAGACCATATAATGTTACTGATTTTTCACTTTATAATGTACTCCTTTTCATTTTTGTATCGAGCGGTATATTAATCAGAAATTCCTAGCCGCTCGTTATATAGTGTGCTGTGCGGGTTTGCGACCGAATCTATCGATACGCCGGGATTGGTCAAATGTTTGTATCCGGAGTTTTGGTTCCGGCGTCGCCATATTACAGACAGAGTGCCCACGGCTTATTTAAGGGTCCGGAGGACGCGAATCTTGGCTTAGTACCATCGAGCCGCCGCAAGGCTTAGTAACCCCGAGCCGCCGCCAGGCAGTAATATCAAGCCGCCGCCAGGCTTAGTACCATCAAGCCGCCGAGAGGCTTAGTACCATCAAGCCGCAGCCAGGCTAAATTCCACCGAGCCGCCAAGGGCGATTTTCCACCGAGCCGCAGTAGAGGTTTACGACAATATCTACGAGAGCCAAGTTAAGCACGAGTTTTTTTATCATAAAGCCGTAGAGGGCTTTGTGTGTTTTCTAAATGGAGTAGCTAAAGTAGGCTCTTCTCAAAAGTGTGAAATCGGTTTTGTGTTCCATTGAAGGCCTAGAAGCCCGTAGGAAAACCGTAAGTTACCAGAACATACATCAATAAATATATTCCCCGCAAATAAGTGTTTTTAACAGCAGTTTGAACTGAAAAATCGCGAAGTGAAAATCACGACTCTTCGATTCCGGGTGTAGTCAAGTTTTAGAAGTAAAATCTCTGATTTAGGGACTCTAATTTATAAAAACTACTTTTAGGCTAGAATTTTTTTGTATTCCTTAAAACTGCAAAGGTTGGAACTTTTATTTTAAATCATGAATAAATTTTCTTTTTTTTTGTTGACTAAAGCTAGTGTCTCACTGAATACCTATTTTTCTTTTCAGGATAAGAAAAGTTGTACTAGAATAATTCTTTTTAGTAATAACCGTAAAACACTTCAGTATTTTTTCATTTTTTTAACTGAAGTTAGATCCTTTCTATTTTAAAATGAATGGTGCCCAAAATTTGTACAACTGAAGCTTTTTAAAAAATAGAAAATAATTCCAAAAAGACGTATAACAATTATCTCTTACCCATATTTCTCTACCAAGAAAAAACTGAGCTAGTGTGTGTTTAATTTCTTTAGTTCTTTTAAAATCAGGATTCACTTAATTCATTATCAGAAATTAAAAAGAGGTTGCAAGAAAATTGCGCCCAAGCGTGGGAAAAACAAATTTCAAACGGTACAAAATAGCCGCCACAAAGTGCGAACAATTTTCACAGGGTACAAAAAGACGCCTCAAAAAGAGGGCAAGTAAACATGTTACAATATATATACATATATATATATATATATATATATATATATATATATATATATATATATATCGCGTGTTTTAAAAGCAAATATCTACTATACTAACATAATGAAGATAACATATATCACTACATTTTTAGCAGTTTAAAAATCTTATAGAAATACGAAGGTTGTATGATAAGAACATGGCCTCAGCCAGAGATGGCACTACTACTATTTAAAAAATTATATTTTTCGTAAACATAACCTTTCACAAGAATACTATCAAATTTTCAAGTTGCTGCGTGTCGTCCAAATGAAGTCACCAAATCAGAAATGATTGAAAAGTCCACGATATAGTGACAAATGATCGGGTAGTGAAAGTGCGTGAGATTGCTGAGACTGTGAGCATCTCAATTCGTCGGGTGCAGAACATTTTAAAAATTTATTGGGATATGAGAAAGCTTTGTGCTACGATTACTCACAATTGACAATAAACACGCGAGTGTATCAACTTAAAAATAATGTTTGGCAAGTGTATCGAGCTAAAAGGCGACTATGTTGAAAAATAAAATAAATTTTACACATAAAAATGTTTTTCTCTCGTCAAGTCTTATCATATAACCCTCGTATTAGGCATACAACGACGTTCGAACTCCAGCAAATCTGCTACATTTTTAAGGTTACAAAATCGCAGAACTTGTCGCTATTAAGCCATAGAAACTTTTAATTTCTAATGAAAACTACGCGTCGAGCGTCAAAATTTAGAGAATTATTAATTGCTAGAAAGTCGGCACTTGAATCTAAAATAAATATTAGGTTATTTTAGCTTGCTCTACAAAAATGTTGTAACGTATTTATTAAGGTAAACTAAATCATCTTATACAAATTACCTAAAGACTTGAGTTTACATCCACAGTCGATTAAATTAATTAAAAATTTGGAATCGAAATACTGTTGATTGTATCGTGGGTCTCCTAATTGGGCTTTAGACAATTTGGAAACGCTTTTTATAGAAAAATTGTGTGCAATGATGAAATTTACTTTTGACTGAATGATTTTGTTAGCTAACAAATTTGTAGAATTTTGGGACAACGGCAGTTTAAAAGTAACCCATCGAAGTCCACTATATTCAAAAAAAGTTACAATATGGTGCAGACGCATTAGCAAGATTGGGTGCCACAAAACCATACAGGAATCCAGAACCAACGTTTTGTATACCAAAATAGGTGGTTGAAACGACAATCAATAGATGATCATCTAAGCAACATCTAAATCGTTGGCTCGCGACATCCGGCCAAAGAACATGCGAGGAACGTAATTGGTGGCCCCTCAAAGAAACTAACAACTAAGATCTTTTGTTTAACAAGAGCTCAGACCAAACTAGTGGTGGGAGTGACCACCGGCTAATATTACCTGAGAAAACACTTACAGAAAATCCCACGACATACAGACTATGTGGTCAAGAGGAAATAACCAGTATGCACATCCTATATGAATGTGCGGTTTTAACTTAAATCAGACATAAACTGTTCGGAGATCTACATCGTGGCGATAAATTACCAAAGGAAGGTCTTGGAACGAAGGTAATAAACCCCCTTAAAGGGACGACGCGCATATAACCAAGAGAGGGGAGCAGACATAATCGCCTACTCTGTCTACACCAACCGACTAATCAAGATGATTCCATTCTGATATTATGATTTTTCAAAATAAGTTAGGACAGAAAATTATAGTCTCTGGAATGCTTCATAGACATTTCTTTGCTAATTTATAGAAGCTTGATCTAACCTAGATTTTATTGAAATAAGATGGCGTAGTATACAGACATACTTCTTCTAACATGTAGCCTGATTTATATTAAAAAAACCGGTCAAGTGCAAGTTGAACTTGCACAATTAGTGTTCCGTACGTTGATTGTTTTCAAAATAAAAATTTTTGTTAGGGTGGTATAAAATGATCAGTGACTTCACAAAACACACCCCAAATGAGTTTTCAACAAAGTTTGTTTCCAATCTTTACTGAAAACTGGTGACCTTGAAATTTTGTTTTTTTTTATATACCAAATAAATTATTAAAGGTAATGCACTCGTGATAACTTTCGTTCAATCTATACCCCGTGGAGAATATTCCAGAATTTTTTCAAAATTTTTTGATCAGTACTTTTCGAGATAAGGTAGGGGACAGCGATTTTTTAAAAGTAATACGAAGAAAAGTGTGCGCAAGTATTACATTATATATATATATTTTTTACTCGTGTTTTCACAAGCTTTCATTTGACACCACACTCGATTACCTAGTAAAAGAAAAACTTTTTTTTCACTTCCGATTTCACCCCTCAAAACGAACCCCTTAAGTCAAAATTTATGTTACGGTGGTATAATATGATCAGTGACTTCACAAAACATACCCCAAATGAGTTTTCAACAAAGTTTGTTTCCAATCTTTACTGAAATCTGATGACCTTGAAATTTTTTTTTTTTATATACCATATAAATTATTAAAGGTAATGCACTCGTGATAATTTTCGTTCAATCTACACCCCGTGGAGAATATTCCAGAATTTTTTCGAAATTTTTTGATAAGTACTTTTCGAGATAAGGCCCGGGACAGCGATTTTTCGCGAATTTTTAAAAATAATACAAGAAAAGTGCGAGCAAGTATAATATTATATATATATATTTTTTACTCGTGTTTTCACAAGCTTTCATTCGACACCACACTTGATGACCTAGTAAAAAAATTTTTTTTTTACTTTCGACTTCACCCCCCAAAACTAACCCCATAAGTCAAAATTTAATTCTCAAAACTACATGGCTCTGATGAGGCTATCAATTCCTATATTATTACCAAATTTCACCTTTCTATGTCAAATAGTTTCGGAGAAAATCGGGTGTGACAGACAGGCAGACACCGAAGTGATCTTATAAGTGTTCCGTACGGAACACTAAAAATGGCTCAACATTGATTTTAGAGAATGTGCTATGTCAGACATAGCCAAGGTGGAAATAATGGCACTGATTTTACTTGAGTATGAAAAAATAAATTCTTTGGTATCATTTACATGTTGTTATTTATATATGACGACATATGAAAAATCCATTATAGAGTGTTCCGAATTTCGTTTAGCATATTAAAACTGGTAACTCCTTATATCAATAGAGACTGAAGAAAAATAAGGATAAATGATGTCTTCAAATATTGACTGAGTAACTGAGCCCCAAAAAAATCTACAGAATCTAGTTCTTTAAACATCTCCGCCACTGGTAATAATACAGTGCCACTATGTTTGGACAATAGGTTTATATAGTCCTGTTAAAAAAAACAGTTTTAAAATATTTAACCTCTTAATAAAAATGTGTAAGACTTAAAACAGGGTACGATTAGATAAACTTTAAAAAAAAGTTAGGTGTCTAGTGTTATTAACAAATTTCTTTCCTAACAAACTAAATAATTTCTGATTAGGAGTAGTGATTTAGCAAAAAAGTGCTTTCGCTATTTTTTCCCTGTTTTTGACTGATTAGTATATATACGATATAATTTTCTAAGAACATGATCTAAACAGGCACAGCCAAGAGTAAAATAATATCATAAGTGTCGTTTGAATAGACCAAGTAGAATACCATTCTATAATCAGGTCATCTGTATCGTATTAGCAATAACTTATCAATTCAGAATATTGACAAACGGTAGTTGTTGTTAGTAATATTACAACTCTCTGTGATACGTTTACTATTACATACTGACACGTGTATGTTAATTTAATAATTAACTATAAAAGAAAATAGGATACTCTAGAAAGGAGTAGTGATTTCTTATTGATAGCATAGTTTTAAAAGATTTTTCTTAAGTGTATTTTTGTTTTACGGCAGTATTTCCAACGTTGAAGTGAGAACACTACGTATTCATTTGAAGGTATACTAAAGATGATAAAGATATATTAAACTAGTTCCATGACATTATGTATACTTAAGGTGTGAATGTGTTATTTAAGAAAATACTGTAAAGCGAGTACAATAATTCTCACTTTAAGTAGATATGTTTTGATGTTAGCATATTTTGACTGATTTTAAAGTACTTTTTTTAATGAAATTATTTATAGTCAGCTAAGTTAACATATCTCCATTTTAAGATAATGGATTTTTGGACTGAAGCTACTGTCATTGACGAACATACGCTTAAATTCCTTTTTTTGTACACTGTACACTTTTTATACACTGCGACAATGAATTATACCTCTGCAAGTGCTGTAAAAATTAATTAACACAATTTTCTTAGTTTTCTTATTTTCTTCAATATATTCTCCAAATACGTGGCTGTCTGAAAAGTTCTGGGCCTAACAATTAAAGATTTTTTTATGTGAAATATATTTTATTTTTCAATATAATCTCTTGTAACTTCATTATATTTATTTCAACGTTTTTCCAATAATTTAATTCCATCATTAAAGTGTGATTCCGAAAAGTCTGCAAAATATCCATCCATGGTTGCAATGGCTTCGTCATTTCATGTAAAACGCTTTCCAGCCAGGAACTTTTTCAGATTTGGAGACAGATAATAGTCAGAGGGAGCCTAATCTGGTGAAAACGCTGAATATTCAAGCCATTCATACTTTAGTTCGTTGAATTTTGTCATCCTCAAAACACCTGTGTAAACACGTGCATTGTCTCGATGAAAAATGATCCTTTTCCTCTTTAAAGCAGGTCTTTTCTCACGAATTTTTGCATCCAACTGATCCAAAAGGTTACAATAATATACAGAGTTAATTGTGTTACCTTTCTGAAGATCAACAAAACACCTTTGTAATTCCAAAAACCTGTTGCCATAACCTTCCTACTGATGCAATCGTCTTTGACTACTTTGGTGCACTTCCACCGGTTTCAGTCCATTGTTTCGACTGTTCGTTTCACTCTGGTGTATAGTGGTGGATCCAAGTTCATTTTATTTTGCTTAAAACTATTCAAACAATAGCCAAGTCAATAGCCACCAAATGCGGCACCCATCTTGCACAAAGCTTATGTATATGTAATTCTTCATGCAAAATATTTCCAATTCATTCTTTTCAGATGCCCTTGGCATCAGTTATTTCACACATTTTCACTCGTCGACTCCATTTTAATGCTTTGATCATAATACTTAATTAAGTAAATACGGTAAATGGTTCAAGGCACATACTTGATTTTGTTTAAAAAATTGACGACTCATGAGTAAATACATTGTTGCATACGTACATATACCAGCTGTCTGTATTACAATATCCTGATCGCATACGACAAATTCTACTTATGAAAGGTTCGAATACTTCTAAATAATACTAGCTGTTGATAGTTTAAATCGTTGGAAGAAATCACGAAAATTAATGCATTTATTTTTGATGGAACTGTTACTTTTCATGTTGATTGTGATAATTTTGAGGTCCACTTAATGCGCAAATATTGAAAATATTATGTCTAGACAACTGTGACAATTGACCACGGGAAATATGCTTTGTTTATAGAGGCTCGCACGATTTCGCTCAAATGTTACACATTTATTTTCTTTCTAACACCCTCACTATCAACGCCGGTGTACCCCAGGGTTCCATACTGTCTCCTACTCTCTTTCTCATTTACATTAACGATCTGCTGGAAAAGACCGGGAATCCAATCTATAGCTTTGCAGATGACAGTACGCTTGTCTCTTCATTCACCTTGAATGCTCGGACATCGGCTGCTCAGGCGAATATCCGCAGACAGCAGGAGGTCGTTCAACTTAACAAAGACCTGGAAGAAATTCTATCTTGGGGTGACAGTAACCAAGTGGAATTTAACGCTACAAAAACCCAAGCGACAGTTTTTTTCTAAAAAAGTTAACGTTGCTGAACCCGACATAGTTATGTCGGGGCACTCCATTCCCCTAGCATCGTCGCTCAATTTGTTGGGCGTTAGTTTGGGAGCAAATATGTCTTGGCATGAACATGTTGCAGGCATAGCAAGGAGAGCTTCTCAAAAGTTGGGAATATTATTTAGAACCAGAAAACTTTACACCCCACAGCAACTGTTTTTTCTTTACAAAGCCCAAATTCGACCAACTATGGAATACTGCTCCCACGTTTGGGGCTCCGCTCCCAAACATACACTGCATTTGTTGGATTCTGTTCAGAGAAGAGCGGTCCGTCTGATTGGGGACCAGGAATTGACCGGCGGCCTTGATTCGCTGGAACATCGAAGAACGGTTGGCGACTTGAGTCTGTTCTACAAGTATTTTCATGGAAAGTGTTCGAAAGGATGTAGCCCGCTTAATTCCTCCCAAAGCGGTGCATGTTAGAAATACACTTCGCGCTGGTGCTTCACATCCGTATGAGGTTCAGCTTGTTACTCCGCGTACAACGCTTTTCAAGCAATCTTTTATACAACGTGAATCGCTTTTTCCGCACTCGTGCCGCTCCTGGAGCGCTTTAGGGACTTCCCTGCAGCACGTGAGCTAGACCCATAAAAAAAAAATTGATTTTTCATATTAAGTGAGTGGAACAAATTCTTCACAAATCTTTGTTTTATCTAAATCTTCTTTTAAAGTCGTTCAAATCGCTTCCTTGTTAATATTTAGCTCTTTTTCTTTCATTTATAATGATGCATTCCAATCATTTATCATGAATTCAGGAACTCTTTGAATCATTGTTGTTGTTCATGGTGAAATCTTATACTTTCTACAATTAAATTTATTGATAGTTAAATATAATTTTTTTTTATGGGTCTAGCACACGTGCTACAGGGAGGTCCCTAAAGTGCTCCAGGAGCGGCATGTGTGCTGAACAAGCGATTCACGTTGTTCTTGAATCGTTGTAAATTGTACTCGGTGGAGAATACAGCTCTGGGCAAATTATTTCAAAGGGATGATGTTCTCCATATAAAAGACTGCTTGAAAAGCGTTGTACGCGGAGTAACAAGTTGAATCTCATACGGATGTGAAGTATTAGCGCGACGTGTATTTCTAACATGCACCGTTCTGGAAGGAATTAAGCGGGCTACATCCTTCGAACACTTTCCAAGAAAATACTTGTAGAACAGACTTAAGCCGCCAATCGCTCTTCGATTTTCTAGCGAATCAAGGCCACCGGTCAGTTCCGGGTCTCCAATCAGACGAACAGCCCTTCTCTGATCAGAATCCAACAAATGCAGTGTGTGTTTAGGAGCGTAGCTCCAAACGTGGGAGCAGTATTTCATAGTTGGTCGAATTTGACCTTTGTAAAGAATTAACAGTTGTTGTGGATTGTAAAGCATTCTGTTTCGAAATAATATTCTCAACTTTTGAGAAGCTCTCCTTGCTATGCCGGCAACACGTTCATGCCAGGACATATTTGCTCGCAAATTAATGCCCAACAAATTAAGTGACAATGCTAGGGGAATGGAGTGCCCCGCCATGACTATGTCGGGTTCAGCGACGTTAACTTTTTTTAGAAAAAACTGCCGCCTATAGCGTTAAATTTCACTTGGTTACTGTCACCCCAAGATAGAATTTCTTCCAGATCTTTG
>CM032446.1:215947904-216092904 GCA_019049505.1 Pachyrhynchus sulphureomaculatus
AGGAAGTAAGCCAATTTAGCTAACCTATGTTGCATATGCAACCAGTTTTATATTAAACAATGAAAGCGTACGTTTTGCCAGGGTGCAAGATTGTTCGAAGGAAAAAGAGTTATTATTGGGTATCTACTGTAGAATTTTGACGAAGTAAGAATGTTAAGTATTCTTATTTAATAGTGTACAGTTTACAGTAGAGACATTTTTAATGTTCCGTACGGAAGACTTCGGGGATCTCTTCGCAGTCCGTCTGTGTGTCTGTCTGTCACATATGATTTTCTCCGAAATTATTTGACATATGAAGTTGAAATTTGGGAAAATATAGAAATTGATTGCCCAATCTGGGCCATGTCATTTTAAAAGTTAAATTTTGACTTAAAGGGTTAGTTCTGGGGGGTGAAATGAGAAGTAAAAAAAAAATTGCCAGGTCATCGAGTGAGGTGTCAAATAAAAGCTTGTAAAAATACGAATTCAAAAATATATATGATCTAATACTTGCCAAAAATCGTCACCCCCACTCTCTCTCCAAAAGTACTGATCCAAAAATTTTGAAAATATTCTAGAATGGTCTTCATAAAGTGCAGATGTAGCGATAATTGTGACAAGTGCAATATGTTTGATAATTTATCTGTAATATATATAAAATGCCACGTCTGTCTGTCTGTCCGTTAGTGCGCTTATCACTGGAGAACCACTTATCCGATTTGCGTACTTTTCTTTTTAGACATAGATATGTTCTCCGGCCAGGTTATAGGCTATATTTTATTACGTTAGGTAGCATAAGAAATGAGCAGTGAAGATAATTAAGTCGGAAAAAAGTTTGCCGCTGGCGCGTTCTCTTCCAATACACAGCCTAAATCATTAGATATGGAACAATATTATGTAGCAGAGAATATCTATAATCTATAATATATATAAAATGGAACGTCTCTCTGTCTGTCTGTCCGTTAGTGCGCTTATCACTCGAAAACCACTTATCCGATTTAAGTGATTTTTTTTTATTCATACACATGCTCTCTGGCTAGGTTATAAGATATATATATTATTATGTTAGGTAACATAAGGAATAAGTAGTGACGATAATAGTGACTCAAGTCGGAAAAAAGTTTGCCGCTAGCGCACTCTTTTGCAATATGCTGTCTAAACTGTTAAAGATGGAACAACATTATGTAGCAAAGAATATAATATATGTAAAATGCAACGTCTCTCTGTCTGTCCGTTAGAGCGCTTAACACGCGAGAACCACTTATCCGATTTACGTGTCTTTTTTTAAATTCATACATATGTTCTTTGTCCAGGTTATATAATAATAATCTATATCTATAATATATATAAAATGCAATGTCTCCCTGTCTGTCTGTCTGTCCGTTAGTGAGCTTATCCCTCGAGAACCACTTATCCGATTTACGTGATTTTTTTTTAATTCATACATATGTTCTCTGACTCGGTTATAGATATAGATTTTATTACATTAGGTAACATAAGAAATAAGTAGTGACGATAATAGTGAATCAAGTCGGAAAAAAGTTTGTCGCTAGCGCGCTCTCTTGCAATACGCTGCTCAAACCGTTGAATATGGAACAATACCATGTAGCAAAGAATATAATATATATATATAATATATATATATATATATATATATATATATATATATATAATGCAACGTCTCTCTGTCCGTTAGTGCGCTTATCACGCGAGAACCACTTATCCGATTTACGTGTTTTTTTTTAATTCACACGTACGTTCTTTGACCAGGTTATATAATAATAATAATAATAATATATAATACATATAAAGCCCAACGTCTCTCTACCTGTCTGTCTGTCCGTTACTGCGCTTATCATTCGAGAACCACTTATCCGATTTGCATGTTTTTTTTTTTTTAAATTCATACATAGGTCAGGTTATAGGATATATTTTAGTAAGTTAGGTAACATAAGGAATAAGGAGTGGCGATAATGGTGAATCAACTCCCCACGAGCGTATCCGCGGGCACGGGTAGTATGGTATAAAAAAAACTATGTGCCTTAACAATATGATGGAGGTTCACACTTTTGAGTACATAACTGCTACCGATACGCGTATCGCTCCTGTACCGAGACCAAATAATTTTGTTTCATTTGTTTATAATTAAACAAATATTTAGGTAATAATTATTTATTTTTCACTTTTATTACTAGCTTCTTCATTAAGCTAGATTAATTTATTGGCTGTTAGGTAGCCAGCTATAATTATTATACATTATTGACTAAGAAAAAACGTGAAAATACATATTGAATAGATTAGACCACGAGGATTTTCTGAAGTATACAAAGAAGCTAAAGTCTGTTATCGTCAATTCTTAGAAAGTGCCAGAAAATGCCAGATCAAATATTCGTCAGGAACATAGCTTTTTTAAAGGAAACATTATTGAAGACGAACTTTGCTCATTCAAACTTGGTAGAACTACAGTCAACTATAAATTTTAATGACTAAATATTTTTCCGGAAAGGCAATTTTAGTGGAGAAAGTCGTATTTACACTCACTTAAATTTTACAAGTAAGTGCTGCACTTTTTGTCCGTTAGGATTTTTCTCCACATTTTCACTAGGATTTCGAACATTCTCTTAGGGTTAATTTGGTTCTTCATTACTACCGAATAGCATATTTTTTTGTGAAATCTATAATTTTGAAGCGATAATAACTTTTCCCCTTTACGCTTCTCTGGCTCATTGGAAGTATTGTAGTTGTGATAAAATGATCCACTGAGATTTTTGCACTATTTCACGTTTCAGAGCCTCCAGATTACGAAAAACGTAGTGCTCAATCTGTCTGTCGATTCATTAGCACGATAGCTCTTGAATGAAACTAGATATCTATTTCAAATTTAATTTCTAATTATTTGTAATCAAACATATGAGTTTAGAAGGTCGAAAAGGGTTTAGGGCTTGCTTAGTACGATTATATTTCGTATTTTACGTCCTGTTTAGAGTTTTTGGGGCTGTTATTTTTTCAATATTTTTAGCTGAATATGATCAAACATAAAAGTAGTTAATGAGATGGAGAGGCGGTAGCTTCGTATATATCGTGTTATATACCTTTTTTAAGGTTTTTGAAGTCGAGGAACCTCAGAATTGTGTTTTCGTTATTTTTAATTTGTTGTTATTAATGAATAGTTAATCCTATAGCTATAACATAAAATTGTTTAATCCTTCTAGAATAACGTTTACGTTACACCAATAAGAACGTACGGTAAAATTAATGCATACTAGAACTCTGCCGATCTATTCTGTAGTCCGACAAAAACGTAAAATTAGTTTTCGTAAAATGGTAGACCATTCACTAAGCTATGTCGACACATGATAATTCTTATTTACATATTTAAACTTTTCACGTCTGAACTAGTTGCAAGTTTCACGATTTTGTAAACATAAAATTGAATTATTGAACGTATTTGGTGTAAAAAGTGAGTTTAGAGGGTGTTGGTGTCCAGCCGCATATTTCTCAAGGTTTCCGCTGTTGCTGGCTTTAAAAAGAAAATTCCTTATATATGTTATTTCCTTTAGGGAATAATAATTTTGAAAACACGAAACTACTTCTGTAGTTCTAGGTTCTTTTTTAAACTTAACGGGATAAAATGTTTTTAATTTGATATAACAAAAATGACAATTTTCTTGATTTGAAGCATAGCAGTAATACAACAGTCCAGGTAATTTTTAAAATAAGAGTTAAGGGTTTTCGATGTATGTATTTACAGTAACCACTAGCGTAGATGCTGAAAAGTCATTAATCCTAAAGATTGATTACCTCATTAAATATAGAGGATCATTATTTAACATTATTTTCCTGCATTGCTCAAGAGGACTTACCGGATTAAATGATAATATTAATTTATATATATATATATATATATATATATATATATATATATATATATATATATATAAAAATAATATTTTTTTCTTTCAAATTATGGTCCCTCGTATTTAGTCAAAAAATGAAATGAAAATACATAAATTAGTTCGTTGAAATTTAATATGGGTTTTAAACAAAAGGTATTTAGCTTTTTATTCCGTTTTCTTCCTGATCTAATTTACATTTGTATCGTTTCATGTTATTTTTCCTAACAAGACTAAACCGTTGGTATTAACAATGTTGGTTTTATTTCCATCTTTTCTTTACTTTTATCATTTCGAATTAACAAAATATATGTGGGACCGGATAAAAAGTATCCTAACTTGTCTCTCTTTTTTAAAATAAATATAGATTTTGACTGAATGAATAAATAACAAAAATAACTTGCCTGATGTTATCAGTTTGTTTGGTTCTAAAATGTTCGTATTTTAATTTCCGTCGCTTTTCATTAAGTTAACCTTATTTGGGGCTTTAAGAGGAAAAATAATTGGTATAACTCACAATTCAAATCGTCCTCCCAATTTTTTAATTTGTTCCGTATTGGCATAATAGTTCCAAGGCGTGCCCAGTAATTTTAAACACAAATATTCTACTTAAAATAACCGGTCAAGGGCAAGTTGAACTTGCACAATTAGTGTTCCGTACGTTGATTGATTTTAAAATAAAAAATTTTATTACGGTGGTATAAAATGATCAGAGACTTCACAAAACACACCACAAATGAGTTTTCAACCAAGTTTGCTTCCAATCTTTACTGAAAACTGATGACCTTGAAATTTTTGTTTTTTTTTATATACCAGATAAATTATTGAAGGTAATGCACTCGTGATAATTTTCGTTCAATCTCCACCCCGTGTAGAATATCCCAGAATTTTTTCAAAATTTTTTGATGCGTGCTTTTCGAGATCAGGTGGTGGGCAGCGATTTTTCGCTATTTAAAAATAATACAAATAATACAAAATACTCACAGCCAAGATTATACCATCCGAATGGAAAGAAAGCATCTTGATACCAATTTTCAAAAAAGGAGAAAGGACAGATCCAAAAAACTATCGAGGTATCAGCTTAATGAGTACGGTACTAAAATTGTTCACTAAAATTTTAGCAGAAGAAATAATGTTAACCGGAATCTGTGAAGAACAGCAAGGGTTCAGAAAGAACAGGTCTACTATAGACGCCATATTTATAATCCGCCAAATTACCGAAAAAGCCATAGAGTTTAATAAGATAGCCTTTATGTGTTTCATTGATCTTACCCAGGCATTCGATAGGGTACGGTTAACTGATGTCATAACCCTACTACAAAAAAGGGGAATTCACCCGAATATAATAAAAACTATCGAAGAGTTGAACATCAACAATTATACATATGTAAGAGTGGCAAATAAATTAAGCAATAAAATACCTATGACAACCGGAATCAGACAAGGAGATAGCCTAAGCCCACTCTTATTTAACATCATAATGGATGAAATAATAAACCAAGTAAAGAAAACTGGGAGAGGATATCCATTGGGAGACAAAGAAATAAAAATAATATGCTACGCCGATGATGCCCCGTCTTCATATCAGAAGACGAAGATCACTTACAGAGACTCCTACATAAGTTCCAACAAACAGCAAAAGTGTTTAATATACAAATATCTGTAAAGAAAACAAAATCCCTTACAATATCTAAAGAACCGAAAAGATGCAAACCCGCGATTTATGATCAGAGTGTAGAACAAGTGATGTCCTTCAGATATCTAGGGGCAAACATAACAAGTACCAGGAACCTTAAGGAGGAAGTAAAAACTCAAACAACAAAGGCATCATTAATATCAGGATACTTAAGAGATATAATTTGGAGAAACAACAAATATATGAGCACCAAGAGCAAAGTAAGAATATACAAAACATGCGTAAGACCGATCATGACGTACGCGATAGAAATCAGAGCGGAGAACACAATAACAAAACGACTCCTAAGAACAACAAAAACAGGACATACCTTATTTGACCGGAAGAGATGTGAAGAAATAAGGGAAATGTGTAAAATCCAGGATATGGTGAGATGGGCAAGGAATAGGAGAAGAGAATGGAGAGACCATGTGGACAGAATGCCAAATGACCGGTTGGTTAAGGTTGCAAAAGAAAAGCGACCAAACACACCTCGACCGCTTGGAAGACCACCAATAAGATGGTATGAGAGCTGGTCTTCATCATCGCAATTGTTTCTGGGAAACCTTTGAAGTGAACACAGGACATGGTCCTAACATAGGAAGAAGAAGAAGAAGAAGAAGAAGAAGAAGAAGAAGAAGAAGAGAAGAAGAAAAATAATACAAAGAATAGTGTGCGCAAGTAATATATTATATATATATATATATATATATATATATATATATATATATATATATATATATATATATATATATATATGTATATATATATATATATATATATATATATATATATATATATATATATATATATATATATATATATTACTCGTGTTTTCACAAGCTTTCATTTGACACCACACTCGATGACCTAGTAAAAAAATTTTGTTTTCACTTCCGATTTCACTCCCCAAAACTAACCCCTTAGTCTTATTTTGATAGCTTCCCGGATGATTCACGTTTCTTAGTGTTGGTACTGAAAAAGAACTTATATAGTGTGTTTGTTGCGGACACTAAGTTTGAGTTCTTCGAGCCTTACAGATATCCTTCTGTTTGTCATATGCTATTACTACACGAGTTATCGAGAACCCTATTGTTCTATGTGGTTTGTAGGCAGTGGATATATAATGTATTATCGTAGCAGCAGTCTAGTGCGTTCTATTAATCCTTTACGGTAGAAAAATGTGATTTTATGTTTGCTTTTAGATGGTTCCTGAGGTTTTATTTGTGTGCCGTTTTGTTATCGTATGACTTTTATGATTGTCTCTGAGCAGTATCCGTTGAGCTTAAGTTTTTTCGTAATACTGTTTGTCTCCTTTCGTTAAATGAATAATTTAGGAGTTTAGGAGAAAATCGGGTGTGACTGACAGACAGACAGACAGACACCGAAGTCATCTTGTAAGGATTTCGTATGGAACACTAAAAATGAGACTATTTGTTAAACATAATTTGTCATTCGTTTTAATTCTTAACAGTAAGTAGAGGTAGATCATATAAAAGTAGATTTTGCGTCGGACCGGGATGTAAAATTAGTAATAATTTCTTTGAAAAGTATTAATATGAGAATATCCCACGGGATGCTAGGACGGAAGTTTATTATATCAAAATTGGTGATTCATTCATTCAAAGAGGCATTCATTACTTTTTTCTCAATTTCAATGTTTTAAAATTTTGTAATCGTACCAATTTTTTTGGACACATATAATGTAAATATTATTATTTATCTTTATATATATAATGTAATATATATATATATATATATATATATATATATATATATATATATATATATATATATATATTTGAAGGAAAGAATCCTCTTTTTGATAACACGAAAACCAACGAAGCTTTAGTAAACAATAGGGAAATCGAAGAACTGTTACGAAAAGCTAAAAAATCAGGAAGGAAGTCAATTGAAAATGTTATACAGACTTTTTTAGGTTTTCGTAAAGCCATCAACTACCGTGAGATTATAGTTGCAATCATACATACATATCGGGTGCGACATGTCGCAAAAATTTTAGTTTTTGGATTTCTTCGCGAACAATCGCGCATGGGGAATGCTTCCCTCAGTAAATTACTGTTTTAAAAAATAGGCACCAATGATAATGAAGTGCAAGAACGGTCGTAGAATATTATTAAACCTTAAAAAGGATATTCCAGGTGTCAAAGGTTGGAGAAAAATAACAACGATATAATTTTAAACAATCTTAATATTTTCAAGTATTGTCGCAGCTCTCAAAGTTTCCCGAGAAACTTCAAAAAGTGTGTGATAGAAAATTACTAGTTATATTTAATTTCAAGTTGAAATTACCTCTCTAATAAAATCAGATCTTTTACCTCTTGTTATGAAAGCTCTCTGTTTTGTTCTCAGTGCCCGAAGAGATAGTCATGCATAAATACTCATGCAGAGTTGAATTGCATTAGAACTTCTCTAAAGTTTGAGGCCAAAAGCCTAAACCGAATTTTATTTCAGAATAAAATCTAAACAGCTACAGGTGTTTCTTACTAAGGAGCAGCGTGTGAGCGGAAAAAGCGATTCACGTTGTTCTAGAATCGCTGTAAATTGTACTCGTGGGAAACAAAGCCCTGGGCAAATTATTCTAAAGGGATGATGTTCTCCATATAAAAGACTGCTTGAAAAGCGTTGTACGCGGAGTTACAAGTTGAACCTCATAGAGATGTGAAGTATTTGCGCGACGTGTATTTCTAACATGCACCACTCTGGGAATGGAATTAAGCAGGCTACATCCTTCGAACCCTTTCCATGAAAATATTTGTAGAACAAACTCAAGTCGCCAACAGTTCTTCGATGTTCCAGCGAATCAAGGCCGCCGGTCAATTTCGGGTCTCCAGTTAGACGAACAGCTCTTCTCTGAACAGAATCCAACAAATGCAGTGTGTGTTTGGAAGCGGAGCCCCAAACATGGGAACAGTATTCCATAGTTGGTCGAATTTAAGCTTTGTAAAAAATTAACAGTTGTGGAGTGTAAAGCTTTCTGGTTCGAAATAATATTCCCAACTTTTGAGAAGTTCTCCTTACTATGCCTGCAACATGTTCATGCCAGGGCATCTTTGCTCCCAAATTAACGCCCAACAAATTGAGTGACATGACTATGTCGGGTTCAGCAACGTTAACTTTTTTAGAACAAACTGCCGCCTGGGTTTTTGTAGCGTTCAATTCCACTTGGTTATTGTCACCCCAAGATAGAATTTCTTCCAGGTCTTTGTTAAGTTGACCGACCTCCTACTGTCTGCGGATATTCGCCTGAGTAGCCCATGTCCGAGCGTTCAAAGTGAATGAAGAGATAAGCGCACTGTTATCTACAAAGCTGTAGATTGGATTCCCGGTCTTTTCCAGCAGATCGTTAATGTAAATCAGAAAGAGAGTAGGAGACAGTATGGAGCCCTGGGGCACACCGGCGTTCATAGTGAAGGTGTTAGAAAGAAATCCGTCGACCGTGTCTGTAGTGACCTTCGTAATGCTTGCTTTGTGTGGATATTATTTTATTAGACAGAAAATTGCTTGCATATGCCATTTCCATTAGCCTATATTTCCTTTCTAAATAACAAAATTCAAATGTAGTTTTATTTTGCAACTTCAATGGGTATTTTAAATTAAGGTAAAATTCTTATAATTTTGTAGCTAAAACATAACAAAACCTTGATTTTTTTTACAACAACCAACTGCCCAGATCCGAGACAATTGTTTTGAGGTGCAACAAATTACACATTAAAAAGCGATAAATATTTATAGTCAATTTGTTATTAATTACTAAGGAGCGATATTTATCAATAGTTGTAATATTTAAGCCTTTCGAAGTAAAGACTCTTTCAGCGAGTCCAAAAATTTTTTATTTTACGAAGGTATATTTCTAAATTTGATAACTTTCTACGAAATGGCCGGAAACTTTGTTAAGCAGTATCACTGTTGGTAAGCGTGATTCTTGTAACGGTTGTGTTCAAAGTTTCAAACAAATACAACGCGCAGTTATTTGTTGGCAGCTATCGTAAGTGATCGCTGTTACACGTTTCGTAAAAATGGATCGTGCAATAACAAAAAAAAATATATTTAAAAAGTAGACCGCAGTTCAGATAGAAAATGAACTGAAGGAAGTTCATGAGGACTCTGCATCAGCAGTCAAGACCATTTATTACTGGATAAGTAAATTTAAACGTAACCGTACGAACACTGCAGATGCTGCACATTTAAGCTGCCCGATTGAGGTTTCTTCTGAAGAAATGGTTGATAAACTTCATAGTATCGTGATGGAAAATGCTCGTATTAAGCTTGGTGAGATTGCTGATCTGGAAGGTATTTCATATAAACATAATATCCTGCATGAAGTTTTAAAAATGAAAAAACGAATGATGGGTGCCGCGTATGTCAATGTACGAGGAACGACATTTTAAAATCGTGTTTGGAAAAGTTGCAACGTAATCCGAAGGACTTCTGGCGGTATTTTTTGACTGTAGACAAAACATGGATTCACTATTTCACCACAAAGACAAAAGGACACTCAAAACAGTGGGTTGGTGAAGGTGAAATTGCACTGAAAAAAAACGAAAACAGTTTTATCGGCGACAAAGGCGATAGCTATTGTGAGCTCACAAGATATCCTCGCTCTTATTACCCAACGTTCTTGGGCGTTTGCTGGGCTTAAAAATAGTACCCCACTCATCCTATTCCCCAGATTTCGCCCCAAGTGACTTTTTGTGTTTTTTAATATCAAAAATTGACTTGAGGGAAAGAAATTGTCGTCGAATAAAGGGGATATCTTTGCTCTAAACGAGTATAATACATAGTCCGAAGCATTGTTTTTTTCTGAGGGAATAAAAAAAATTGAGTCTGTTGTTGTTATTTACTTTGTTTTTTACAAAACGTTTGGCACAATGATACTACTCAGTATATATCACCACTACACCAAACACTTTATTTTTGCACTAGACGCGCGTTTCGCTAACCATGTTAGCTTCATCAGGAGCGATGATTGACTAAAGCTAAACTACAAATCTACCCTATTTATGTTATACTTAGCCTAACCCTTGAATTACTCAGGAGGAAATAATGGCATAGGTAAGGCCCTCAGTTCCGGTCAAGTAACCAGTAGAGGGGACTATAACGAATAGGCCCTCCGTCTTTATTTAAACTACTTTTACATTTTATAATTTCCATACTTTCGTATGCGTTCAACAATCTCCTATCAGATACATTTTTTATTAATCTTAGATTATCTAATGTTACAATATGATCAGCTTCAAAGGCATGTTCGGCATTGCTAGACTTTTCTGTTTTACTGTATTTTAAGTGTGCTAGATGTTCTTTAAATCGTGTTTTAATTGACCTTTTAGTTTGCGCAACATACTTTTTGTCACAATTATTACAACTAATTTCTTAAATTCCACTTTTCTCACAATTAGGAATCTTATCTTTGGGATTTCCTAAGATATTCCTCAGATTGTCTGATGACTTATGGACTAAGGTGAGGCCTACCTTTTTAAATACCTTATTGAGTCCCTTGCTATATTTCGAATTATATGGTGTGGAGACATACTTGGTGTTATTTTCTTCGCGTGTAAAAAAGGTGGAATTCTGAATATTAAACCTAAACTTATGTCTATTTATTAGCTTATTTACTAAGTCATCGTCATAACCATTAACTTTAGTTATTTTTCTAATACGATTCCTTTCTTTATTAAAGTTTATTCTATTCAGAGGGAAAGTGACCAAACAATGGACTAAAAAATGTAATGCGGCTAATTTGTGTTGTTTGCAATGAAATGAATCATTAGGAATATATCTATCTGTTACTGTGTCCTTCCTATAGATATCAAATTCTAATCAATTATTATTTTTAATAATTCAAATATCTAGAAAAGGCAATTTTCCTTTGTTCTCAACTTCGTAAGTGAATTTAATGGAATCATACCGGCTATTTAATTTAGAAACAAAATCATCAATATTTGCTTTCTTTGTATCAAAAATCGCGAAAATATCATCCACATACCTATACCATACCCTTGGGAATATTATTTACTTTGTTTTTTTACAAGAATTTTCAATCCACCATCCTACATATTCTTAAAATTTCCGACTAGAGCCCTTCTTTTATCCTGAACTTTTAACATCTTAAATATAATTTAAAAATCAATGACCAGCGGGGGACCCATTTTTCACAAAATAGGATCCTTTCGTACAGTTGAACTTTTAAACACTCAAGGCCTTTCCTTAATAAAAACAAAAGGACTGCGTTTCTGTGAGGGCCCTATTTTACGTCAATAGAAGCGGAGGAGGGGGAGGCCTATGACCCTCCATACTCCCCCTTGGCTATGCCAGTAGTGACCGACAAATTTAGTGTTGTGTATTAATGGAGAAAAATTTTAAACAATTAAAGAAAATATCAACTTTAAATTCCTCTAAAATCCATTAAAACTTCTAATATTTTTAAATTATGTCATATGTACCAGATTCTTTTTGTGCAATTTTGAATGTTTCCAATTTCCGCCTGATATCATAACGGTAGATGTTCTAATATAGCAACTTTGCATTTTATAAATGAGCTTATTTTTTTGAGATATTTTTTATAACGGTGGTCAAAACCTCTCTGTAGAAAGATTTATTTGACAGCAAAATCCCTATAAGTAATGTCTTTTCACTGAAGTTTGAAAGGAGAAAATTATCTATTTAAGTTGATATTTGATTACTTTCTTTTGAATTTTGGTTAAACTGCAATATAAACTACATTTAAAAAACAAATCAAATATTAAAAAGTCTTAAAATGGGCAATCAAATTTAAAAATCAATGAGATCAGTTATGATATGATGTTCCAAAATACTTTTTAAAGGTTAGAAATCTTCCTAATCGTATTATCAAATTTTTCTAAACAATTTTAAGAGGCCACTGGGTTCCAAGCATCCTTTTTAAATATGCGTTACAGATTTTCACAAGACAATGTTATATTTATAATGCCTAGAATTTTCAATCTCCTTTCTGAAACTCGTTACTTGCTATTGAAAATTTTCCCCCCAAGTAATAACTTTTGAGTATAATCCAAAATACTATCATAAAGTATCGGGTTAACAGCTTATACAATACGATAGTGGAAAATGTTATCAAGATATGAATATATCGTTTAGGAAAATCACAAGTTAAGTATGAAATATTAGGGTTTGGCCAGCCGGCTTTCCGATCGACCGATAGCTTTAAGTTAAACCTCAGATTCCCATCTCGGGTCTCCGGGAATTCCCATAATTTTCTTTCCAGATTTTCCAGAGAAAAATAGACCCGATGCACGTACGATGCCCGTGATGAAATATAGTCGATCCTTGCACTTCTATCATACTTCTATTCGATGAGCTTTTATTAAATATTCAAGAAACTATTTTGGAAGCGCCTTTCGCATGAGTTTTATCAATACGTGAGAAATCTTATCACTTGCCTTAGTTTGGCAAAGTAAAATTTATTTGAACCAATTTTAAAGTTGGATGAAAAGAGATCTTTTTTCAAATATACTTTTGATGTTAGCTTTTAGGATGAAATTATTAGAATCCTGCTAACGGACTTTAGGAGTTCCAGGATTTATGCATTTTATTTCCTGTGCTAGGAAAAGTATTGTATTCAGGAAAAATATATCCACTGACAAACTTTGTATTTCTTCACCTTTCAGGGTCAAGAAAAAATAGTAGTCGGTGTGTCGGTCTATCTGTCTATCGCCCTATCGGTCTGTATGTCTATTTATATGTGTGTCTGTTTGTCGGTACGATAACGATAAGGGATTAAAACACTAGCTACTGAGCTACCGAAAAGAGAAAATCCCACCTTGAACACCGGCGTCACATTATTATCTATGACCAATATAAAATAATAAAAAAGACTAAACAGAAATTCGGACTACCAAATGCTATCGTTTGGAAAAATTCTGGGCTTATAGGAAAGGGTATGAACGGTTGCCAGAAGAGAGTTTGGACGAAATTAAGAAAATACAAAAAAAAACAGTCAACAACCATATATATATATATATATATATATATATATATATATATATATATATATATATATATATATATATATATATATATATATATATATATATATATATATATATATATATATATATATATATATATATATATAAATATATATATATATATATATATATATATATATATATATATATATATATAAATAAATATATATATATATATATATATATATATATATATATATATATATATATATATATATATATAGAGAGAGAGAGAGAGAGAGAGAGGGAGAGAGAGAGAAAGAGAGAGACGAGCGACTGTGGAATAGTTTGGATAGAATCTGAAATTTTTTTTTTACAGCAGCAGAGTACTACTGTTAATGTTGTTATAGCTTAAGAGAACGTATTTCTAAATATTTATAAACCACCCAATAATAAAATTTTTGATTAAAAACGTTTAAAATTATAGGTTTGCTAGTCTCTTCTGTCTGTAATATACAGGCCACTCAGTTCGGTCGTGACGCTAGAATTAGTAGCTAACGTAGGACACAGTTTTAAAAATAAAAATAATAATTAATATGTCAATGAATATATATATATATATATATATATATATATATATATATATATATATATATATATATATATATATATGGTATATATATATATATATATATATATATATATATATATATATATATATATATATATATATATATACGAGGCTGGTTTGAAAAGTCCGTGGAAAGTCCGAGAGATGGCACCACCGGCACGTATCGAGGTCATGTTTAGGTAGTAGGATCTCTTGAATGAATGCACACCAAGTTTCAGCCATATTGGTCTATTTCTTTGTGTTTGGCATTCGTGTGAATCAAGGAAGTCGAGTGATTTTCAAGAAATGGACGAAAAAGAATTTCGTGTGGTGATTAAACATTACTTTATGAAAGGCAAAACGCCTCAGGAGACTAAAGAGAAGCTTGATAAACATTATGGTGACTCTGCACCTTCGATTAGAACAGTTTATAAGTGGTTTTAAAATTTTCGGACTGGCCATATGGGCACAAGTGACGCTGAACGTTCTGGACGGCCTGTGGAGGTTACGACTCCAGAAATCATTGATCAAATCCATGATATGGTGATGGATGACAGAAGAGTTAAGGTGCGTGAGATTGCTAGTGCTGTGGGCATCTCGACTGAACAGGTACATAATATTTTGCATAAACATTTGGACATGAGAAAGCTATCCGCAAGATGGGTGCCGCGATTGGTCACGCTTGACCAAAAACGGAATCGTGTGAAGTGTTGCAAGGATGGTTTGCAGCTGTTCCAGAAGAATCCGGAGGACTTTAAGCGTCGTTTCGTCACTGTGGATGAAACATGGATACATTACTATACGCCTGAGACCAAACAACAATCTAAACAATGGGTTACCAAGGGGGAATCTGCACCAAAAAAGGCGAAGACCGTTCCTTCGGCCGGAAAGGTTATGGCGACTGTATTTTGGGATTCGCAAGGGATAATCCTCATCGACTATCTGAAAAAGGGTAAAACTATTACAGGCGAATATTATTCATCGTTATTGGACCGTTTGAAAACCGAGCTGGCCCACAAGAAAGTCCTTTTCCATCACGACAACGCACCAGCACACACCTCAGCAGTTGTGGTCGCAAAATTAATGGAAATAGGATTCCAACTCGTTTCACATCCCCCTATTCTCCAGACTTGGCTCCCTCGGACTACTATTTTTTCCCCAATTTGAAGAAATGGCTGGCGGGATAAAGATTTTATTCAAACGAGGAGGTGATTGCAGAGACTAATGGATATTTTGCAGACTTGGACAAATCCTATTATTCGGAAGGGATCAACAAACTAGAACATCGTTGGACGAAGTGTATAAGCCTAAAAGGAAACTATGTCGAAAAATAAAAAAGGTTTACCCCAAACACATAAGTAGTTTATATTTTTGAACGGACTTTTCAAACCAGCCTCGTATTATACACGAGATGCGCGATTGTCTCTGTTCAAACTTAGTAAAAAAATCTTTTTTAAACACGCTAAAGTTTTTATATTTAACATATTTGCGTTGTTTTTCAAGTAAGCCAATTAGAGGACTAGCTCATTTAATATTCAATAGCTCTGTAAAATTACAGATGATAAAACCTACCATGTTAAACGCCTTAATGACAATATTATCTATATGTATGAGATGCCTAAGTTATTAAATGTGTCTATGGTGGTCTTTAATAACACACCTTCCATTAGGTAATATAAGACTTTAGTATTTAGAAAAACGCATAATCTTATACTTCTTTACCTTAAAATTCAAGTAGCCATTTCCGCATCATCTTAGTAGCTTTTAAGGCGAATTCACCTAGCACGTTAACATAATTACTGAAATTTGATTTTTTATAAAATTTGAAATCATCAGCATAAATTAAACATAACGGAGTTGTAGGATGACAATTCTAAATTACCGAAAATCTGGCTTTTTACTTTTTCATCGAATTATTTGTTTCGCCCGTGTTGTTAAATGAATATTTTATTCTACCTCTATATTTTTTTTCTCTTACCAAAGTCTCCAATCCTATCCGATTCGTAATAATATTCCATAACATACCTGAAACAAACAAGAAAACATGATTTTAATTTTCTAGATCAATCTCAAAGTTACAAAAACAAACGTATTATATAAACACGTTAAATAAATAAAAATCCTAAAAGTCAAGAAGCCAAATAAATATTTATGTGTAATTCCCTTTTCCTTTTTTAATAAAGTGCTTTAAAGACTTGTAGACTTTGTTTTCGTCACGAACTTAAGGGATAACATGACAAAGTAAAATTTGGTAATATGAGAAGTGTGACGAAGTGCCTTCTTTAAAAAAGTATACGAAAAAGAACATAAGACGGACTATTATATTTGGTAAGTTCATAGGTATTTCAAAAACTAAGTTCTAAGAAAGCTTTAATATATTGTTTTAGCAGATTTTTTGTGTACCCTTTACGCCTGAGAGAAAGAGAGGTTCCAACTATTTCAAACACTTTTTAGTATGTACAGTGCCACCTCGATGATCCGGATCTCCATTAAACCGGATTCTTTAATAATCCACACAAACATTTCCATTGCATTGTGTACTTTATAATCCAGATTTGATAGTACTAGGTAATCCGGACCTGCGTTTTTAGACATCTACTTAATTTAAACTACAAATCGATAGTGAGGGGATTCCCCTAACTTCCAGTCTAATACATCTGGGATTCACACAAACTGTAGGTGCCTTTGATTTGCCTACAACGCATCGCGTATCGCGTCTAAAGGTTAAGGACTTTGTAGTTGTTTATTGTCACAAGTACAACATACCTACGTTCTATTTTACTTTATGTGGTTCATATAAGTATGTAAACGTTTTTTTTTACGTATATGTATCTACATATTAAAATGCCTTCTAAAAGAAAACATATTACACTAACAATAAAACAGAAGTCCGATATATTAGAAAGACTAGTTCTTGGTGAAAGCGGAAAAGTGTTGGCAAATGAATACGGAGTAGGAACAACCACAATTTTGGATATAAAAAAGAAGCAAGGGAAAATCAAAAGGTATGTATATATGATTTATTTTAAAGATAATTTTGGACACTCACTATGGACGTGTAACTTCTTTTAGATTTATTTCCAAATGTGATTCCGGTCCTGGCGTCAGAAAAACCTTACGAAAAGCCGAATATCCAGAAATGGAAACTCGTTTGTATACATGGTTTTGTACGCAACGATCAAGGCACGTCCGAATTTCCTACGAAATTTTATCAGGCAAAGCAAAACAGTTTTATACTGAAACCTACGGGAATGATAATTTTAGAACTAGCAGAGGATGGATTCCTAACATCAGAAAAATACATGGTCTGCGTGCTTTAAAAGTTTGTGGCGAAAAACTATCCAATGATGAAAGTGCCGTCGATCCTTTTCTAACTTTATTCGCAGATAAGATATTTGAATTAAACCTTGGACCTACTCAAATATACAATGCAGATGAATTAAAGTTGTTAGTGATAGGAAAGGCAAAAAATCCGAGGGCTTTTAAAAATGTGAACATACCTGTTGAGTACAAATCATCTGCCAATGCATGGATGACTACAGCAATTTTCTTAGACTGGTTTCATCATTCTTTTATTCGTGAAGTCAAAAGTCATTTAAGAAGTCTCAACTTGCCTGAAAGAGCCCTGCTAATCGTCGATAACGCTTTGAGCCATGGAACTATAGAAGAGCTGACTAGTGAGGATGGACACAACATTATTTCTTCCACCAAATTTTACTGCACTTTTGCAGCCTATGGACCAGAATGCAATCAGACTGACAAAATTATTTTATCGGAAAAGTCTTTTAGCCCATATTTTATCAAATAATGAAGAGAACCTTGTTAGGTTATTAAAAAGCATTAACCTAAAAGATGCTGTATGTCTACTATGCAATTAATGGGAAAAAGACTCCCCTGAAGTCTCGAAAAAGTGCTGGCACAAAATTATGGCTTATGTGGCAGATACCAACCCAGACACTGAATATGATGCTGAAGATCTGATTACTCTGAGTGAATTGCGGCACAATTTGCTTTCCACGATTGAAGAAATGAAAGGTAAAGCCTGAAATTTTTCTTTTAGTATTTTTTTGGTTAATTTGTAAATATTTAACAGATGTTTCAGATATGCTGAATGTTCTCACTGAGCAGAATCTCACGAACGTGGAAATATGTAATTGGCTTGAAAATGATGAAGATTTGTTACCACTGAAAGACATAGATGATACAGATGAACAACACGAGAGTGATAATGAAGGTTTAGAGTTAAATACTAATACAAACCAGACTGTTAAGAACACTGTGAAGAATGATGAGGCAGTTAAAAGTTTCAATGTGTGCATGAGATGGGCAGAAGAAAATGATATCCCTCTAAGTGATGTTCTTGTACTTCAAAGATTAAAAGAAATTGCTTTTATAATGAACCAGGGAAGGGTCAAGCAAACAAAAATTACAATCTTTGATTGTGTTAGCCGATACTTGTTGGAAATTCATAATAAAATTATATAAAAACAACACTATGTTTTAATTTCCAATATATTTAAAGTCACTTGACAATTGTTTCACCATACAATGGCTTCTGAAGAATTGTCAAGTGACTATAAATATATTGGAAATTAAAACATAGTGTTGTTTTTATATAATTTTAAAAATTACAATTTTTTTTACAAAATAAGATAAAACTTGATAAAACATGCTTCTATTTTAAATATTATTCTATGTATGTACTATTTTTTAGTTGTTTCGTATTAAATGATTCGTTTTTTAATATAAATAATGTCCTGCTTCAGTAATTCGAATTATTTATTAATTCGGATCACCGCGATTTTAATTAGTCCGGATTATCAAGGTCGCACTGTACTTTATTAAAAACAAAACGAAAAATTTTAGAACTACCTATTTTACATATATTAATTGATCCTGCCTAGTGCAAAAATTGGAAACACTCATATCGTCATCACAGTCTCACAAATGTTGCTGAACTAAACCATTGCTGCCTAATCAATGAGATAATGAAGCAGCGATGCTATAATTAACATAAACAATAATTTATTCAAGTTCTTAAAATTGACTGTAAAACATCCTGAAATGCATGTGTTCAAAAAATGTCTTCGTTCACTTTGAACGCTCGGACATTGGCTACACGGTCAACTTAACAAAGACCTGGAAGAAATTCTATCTTGGGGTGACAGTAACCAAGTGGAATTTAACGCTGCAAAAACCCAGGCGGCAGTTTTTTCTAAAAAAGTTAACGTTGCTGAACCCAACATAGTCATGTCGGGACACTCCATTCCTCTAGCATCGTCACTCCATTTGTTGGGCGTTAATTTGGAAGCAAATATGTCCTGACATAAACATGTTGCAGGCATAGCAAGGAGAGCTTTTCAAAAGTTGGGAATATTATTTCGAACCAGAAAGCTTTGCACCCCACAACAACTGTCAATTCTTTACAAAGCTCAAATTCGACCAACTATGGAATACTGCTCCCATGTTTGGAGCTCCGCTCCCAAACACGCACTGCATTTGTTGGATTCTGTTCAGAGAAGAGCTGTTCGTCTGATTGGAGACCCGGAACTGACCGGCGGCCTTGATTCGCTGGAACATCGAAGAACGGTTGGCGACTTGAGTCTGTTCTACAAGTATTTTCATGGTGTTCGAAGGATGTAGCCCACTTAATTAACCCCAGAGCGATGCAATACACGCCGCGCTAACACTTCACATCCGTATGAGGTTCAGCTTGTTACTCCGCGTACAACGCTTTTCAAGCAGTCTTTTACATGGAGAACATCATCCCTTTGGAATAATTTGCCCAGGGCTGTGTTTCTCACCGAGTACAATTTACAGCGATTTAAGAACAACGTGAATTGTTTTTCCCGCTCACATGCTGCTCCTGGAGGGCTTTAGGGAGCAAAAAAATATATATAGATCAGAAATGTATATGTTTAAAAGTAAATGATAATATGCTGTGGTAAGCAATAATCAAACAAAATAAATTGTAACTAGAAATTAAAATGAATTAAAGGAAAATGCACACTCCCTCCTAGATACCTCAATGTTAAACTGTTTATATTTAGGCTTTAAAAGGAACTTTCCTTTCGAACATTCTAGAACTACCTTGAGAAATCTATAGATTTTATTATCATAAATATATTTCAGTAAAAGTTACGTAACTCATTAAGAAAACATCACCATTAAAACGTTGAGAGCGCAAGGATTATAGTATATACTTTGTAAATATTACGATTATAAAAGAAGAAAACACAGTAATTGTTATCGGCCTTCATTGTTATTTTCAATAGAACAATTCTCTCGATGTAAAAACTGTAAGTTTAGAACTGAAAGTTTAAACTAAAAGTTTAAACTAGAAATTTAAATTATCTAAACAATTTTGCCTCATCAACTTCACAACGTAATTCCATGTTGATCTTAAGAACAAATAATAATAATAATAATAATAATCTTTATTGTCTAACAGATATACCATTTACAAGACAATTAAGCATAAATAACATAATACAAAGGAGAGAGAGATAAAAAAGAAAAGTAAAGTACTAATATAGAACAAAAGAGACAGATAACATAAAAATCACATAGAAATTAAATAAAACTGGAAAATTAAAATTAAAATGATACACTTGGAATAAATACCTATACATGCAACAATTTATTTTTTTAATCATTTGGCAAATTGCGCAAATGACAGGTTGTTCACGTCAATGTCGTTACAAGTACTGTTGAAAACGCTCATAGCTTGAAACAATGGTGTTTTGATGACAAAATTAGTTGATGCAGTAGGTAAACAGAAAACAGGAGAGGTTCTCTGACCAATCTATTAGGAACGTGAAAGTTTACTTGAAGTAGTAAGTCAGGAGAGTCAATAAGAGATTTACATAATTTTATAAGAAAACAGACCAGATGGTAATTTCTTCGATTCGTCAATAAAGGTAGCTGAAAACGTTCAGTTATAATGACCTCATCGACACCCCTATCAGGGTACACACCATCATATTTTAATTTGGCAAACTTTCTTTGAAAATTCTCTATCTGTTTAATATACTTAGCGTGTATTGGATTCCAAACAATTGCACCATATTCAAGCTGTGAAAGCACAGCTGGAATATAAAGTTTTTAATGTTTTACTCTTATGAAAACCACTCGAATTACGTATTATGAAACCCAACGTCCTCATCGCAGTAGTGCAGATCCAATTAATATGATGGGCAAATGAAAGTTTAGGATCAAAAATAATTCCAAGCTCCTTGAAGGTGTTACAACGTGTAATATCTTCATTATCTAATTTATACTGGAAGTCAATGGTGCAATCAAATCAAATAATGAACGCTGTATTATCTCTGCAAAAAATATGAGTTTTTTTTATTGGCACGACTCGAAAAATATGATATAGTGAAAAAGAGCGTCTGAAACTTACCTAACGAAATGAATGTTTGGAAAGTATACTAAGTGGGAAGTACTTATTTCAATAATATATCCTAATATTGCTTATATAAAAACTCTGTAGGGTTATGTTTACTCCGAATATTGTAAAAATAAAATAGTTTCTTCTTCTCTATTGGGTAGTAGTAGACTCTTGCATTTAGTTTCGAAATACTATTTTAATTGCTTGATACTAAAAGAGATGGTGAACAAATTGTTGAAACTTCCTCTAAACTATCAGTCTAATCTATCTATCTAATAAGCCTTCTTCCATCCAGTGGTCTCCCCTTTCTTTTTCCATTCCTCTCGA
This sequence comes from Pachyrhynchus sulphureomaculatus, assembly GCA_019049505.1. Taxonomy (NCBI): domain Eukaryota; kingdom Metazoa; phylum Arthropoda; class Insecta; order Coleoptera; family Curculionidae; genus Pachyrhynchus; species Pachyrhynchus sulphureomaculatus. The sequence continues at coordinate 215,969,749 of CM032446.1, forward strand.
TTTTGTCTCTTTCTGATCCATCCTAAACTATCAGTAGAAATCACTTCTTTTCATTCGTAAATGTTCCAAGATCTCTGTTTAGTTGTTGATCCATAATTAAGCGAGTAATTATAGTAGTAGGTTTGGGATCAAACCTCTAAACATGGGAGCAGCATTTCTTAAGATTTAATTTAAATATCATTGATGCCCAGTTCAACTATGTGTAGTTATTATTAATTTGATACAATTGGCATGGGCAGAACTAAGTTAGTTCTTAATTGGGCATTGATAAACCCGCCTACAAGCTATTGTAGTGTGTACAGTTGTCGTATACGAAATTGTTATTCTTAACATGCTTGCAACAGGACAAGACATATTTACTCCCAATTTAAAACCTAACAGTTATGATTTACGAAGTTAATGAAATAGACTCTCTCGGCACAAATGCATTTTTATTCTATAACGTTCTCTTTTTCAAAGTTAACAGATGTCTGGATTTTGTAGCTTTAATATTATGATTCTGATGTTATCCCCGGGCAGAATTGTTTCAGGTCTTTATTAAGCTGAAGAGAACAAAAAAAACAAAAGCACACTGTTACTTTTTCTACGTTAACATTGGTGGAAAGGTCGAGACGGAAATAAAAGCAACTATTTCTGCAAAACTTTCAAGAGGTTTTATAAAAGAATATGTTGACAAATTTTCCAATTTGATCGCCATAACCTAGAGCACCAGGACCCCGACCTGCAGCTCTATAATATTTTGTAAACTCCTATATCTTTTACTTGACACGTGGTGTCACAAAAACCCTAAAATTCCGAAAGTCAAGTTAGATAAATATTTATATGTGATTTTTCATTCCTTTTTTAATAAAAAAGTTTAAGGAATGATAAATTTTGTTTCCCTTATAGAAGTAAAGAATTGCGTGTTAAAGTATATTTATAATACGAGAAGTGTGATGAAAGGCTCCATTTCAAAGTCTATGGAAAATAAAATTATAAAGGGTATTAAGCTCATAACTTAAGGAAGCTTATTAAAAACTTTTCTTGTAATTTTAGCGTGATACAAGTGAGAATATTATCACTTTCAATAGGTATTGCCTAGTTTTTTTGTTTTGGGTTCTAGCGAACTTTATATTTAGTAACCAACTAGCTGCTACTATTACGTAGTCTATCTCTTATTAGGTAGATCTTCTCTTGCTTGTCATTCTAAAGGTTGTTTATTAAAATTTACCTACAAGTTGCATATTTGATTTGATTATTAATTATATACAACAACTACTATATGTGTAAATCTGGAATTAGGCAGTGAGACTCTTTAAGTCCTCTTCTATTTAATATTGTCATGGATGAAATTATAAAGAATGTCAAAAGAAAGAAGGGATACAGAATGAGTAACAGAGAACTTAAAATTATTTGTTTTGCAAATGACGCGATAATAATGGCTGAGACCGAGAAAGATCTGCAAAGGCTACTATACGAATTTTACATAGCAGCAAAACAAATAATGTCAATCTCAACTGAAAAAAACCAAGATAATAGTAATAGCAAAAGAGCCGATTAGGTGCAAGCTGGTGGTGGAAGATAAACCAATAGAACAGGTGATAGAGGTCGATTACCTGGGCATCAAAATATCCAGTAACGGAAAAATCGAGGAAGAAGTAAAACATCAAGTTAACAAGGCTAATAGGATAGCCGAATACGTCAATGATACCATATTTAGAAATAAATTTCTCTCCGTGGGGACCAAAACAAGAATATACAAGAGCGTATTACGACCAGTAATGACTTACACATCTGAAACAAGACCCGATACAAGTATAACATAGAGGATGCAGCCGAAACGAGAATACTTAGGAGATATACAAACAAAACACTGAGGGACAGAGAAAGGAGTGAAGATATAAGACGCACATGTAATATAGAAAATATGAACCAGTGGATAAGACGAAGAAAAGTGGAGGGGGATCAACACGTAGGAAGAATGGCAAACAACAGGATAGTACAGATAGCAAGAGATAAGTCACCGAATAGAAGAAGATCAATGGGACGTCCAAGAAAGAGATGGAGCAACGATCTATAGAGCAGAGAACAAAGAAAACAGGCAATAGTGCCTAGCTATAAGTCGGAAGAAGAAGAAGACTTATCTACTCATATGTTCGGACATATTCTAGAAAAAATATTTTTTGATGTACGAGCAATAAGAGGATAGTCAGTTTTGGCGGATGCGCTTGGTATAAACTTTAGGAGATAGTAACATTGTAATCCAGTATATAATGGGTTGCCTAATCTAAAAATTCAGTGGCGACACACATGATTGGTTACTTAAACGATTTGTTTATATATTTACTTTAAACTGAATAGACATGTTATTTGTAATATATATAGGATAAAAACAAATTTATTATTGAACATCATATAAAGTAATTTTTTTAAGCGAAACTATTCATTATTCAGGTTTTTATTTTGTATAATAATATATAGCTTAAAATAAAATTTGTGAAATTTTAATTTAAAAAAAAAAGAAATAGCGGCGCTGCACGGTTTCCCCTGAAAGACCCTAAAAGGTAATTTATTCATAATTCTTGATGGAGTACGATGGTAGAATACAACGAATTGTATTAAGTACGCATACCTATTACTCCATCGAAAGCTGACACAGCAGCTTTCGAGCAGACAGAGTGTTTGACATAGTCAATGCTTAAAAGCAGGTAGCGCTTTTCGAGGGATCCTCCTCAGGCATATATAGTTATTGTAAAGCCACTGATAATAGACACAAGTTTATATTTCAGCAGTTTACTAGCCGTTTCTCTTGTCCCTCAAATCCATCCTTAGACGCGTTTCGGCGTATCACGGCTCGTCAGTCAGGCTAGGATTGACAAACAAGAGAACAGAATCAACTAGTACTTATCCCAGAAGTTACGGAGTACGATGGTAGGATACAACGAATTGTATTAAGTACGCATACCTATTACTCCATCGAAAGCTGACACAGCAGCTTTCGAGCAGACAGAGTGGTTGACACAGTCAATGCTTAAAAGCAGATAGCGCTTTTCGAGGGATCCTCCTCAGGCATACGTAGTTATTGTAAAGCTGCTGAAATATGGACTTGTGTCTATTTTCAGTTGATTCCCTTCTCTTGTTTGTCAATCCTAGCCTGACTGACGAGCCGTGATACGACGAAACGCGTCTCAGGATGGATTTGACGGACAAGAGAACGGCTAATAAACTGATGAAATATTGAATTGTATCTATCTTCAGTTGCTTTACAATAACTACAACCTTTATTTCTATTATGCAATATGTTATATAAAGATTATGATAACTGTGTTTTCATATTAGAGATACATTTTATTTGTAAAACAGTTGATGTTTTATTACTGTTCAGTATTGATCTATGTTATTCCACTTGTACTTTTTTGAATTCAGGGCACAATTATGGTTATGAGCACATGACCGACCAGGTATCAATTTGGATATTGAAAAACTATATAACACATATAAAGAATGTAGCCTGCATTTCACAAATTCAATTCTTAATGACCTCAAGAATCGATTGGAAAATCATCAATTTGAGAAGTGAAGTTGGAATCCCATTAAATAATGAAAGTAAGTATATTAACATATAACAATGACCACTTTACATGATCCAATCTGAAGATAATGAATAAATGACTCTATATCCCAACAATGAAGCAGTCGCTGAGGTTCTCCAGCACGAGTGAGTTTGAATAAATCAGTGCATGGATTTGATTTTTTTATGTAAGTGGTATATAGGCACGAAAAGTCATTAGTTGTATGTATATTAGATTTAACTAATGATAAAATGGGGCAAAAAGTGTGTTCACTTCATTTTTAAGTTCAGAAGAAAGACGATCTCATCTTAAAATGAAAATTATAATTATTTTTAATCTCCCCAGATTATTGGGATTCACTGAAATATAAGGAGCATGATTGTTGACATTATACGCGCAAGGCTAAAGGTGTACTGAGATATAGTCTCAAAATGAACATCCCCCCCTGGACAATATTTCTAATAGTTGAGAAATATAAATTCAACAAGGAGATATTTAAATGAGTAACGTGCAAAAAGCGTTGAAGCCAAATCTATTTTCTCGTTGTATTTTTCGCCTTTTTCCCTGTTTTTTATATATCTGTTTTAATAAGGGCTTGATAAAAATATGTTTCTAAAAAAAACGTTTCTCATTTTTTTCTTCCTTTCAATAAGCAAAATTCATTTTTATTCTACAGAATAGGATTTTTCTTGAAAGAAGGAATTTGAATATCTTAAAAACTAGCAGGCGACATACCAGCAATATGGCGACAGGTCATGTGATCATTACAAACTCGAAGCCCTTGCGATCAAAGCTGCCTAGTCGGACTGTCGCTACTGTGATTTAAGTTTATTCTGGCATTGCGATGTGGGGATTATTGGGAGCTGGATCATCTGAAGTCAAAGTTTTTAAAGAAATTAGTTTGCAAGGGGACCAATCTTGTCTTTGAACGAAGGAATTCTGCTTTTATCAAGAATTTTTAATTGGCAAAAATGTAAAGCACGGGAATGCTATTTTTTTCTTTTTTTGATTTTGATTTCAAATGATCCCGCTTCCGGGAATCGATCACATCGCAATGCTCCTTAAAAAAAAAGCTATTTTCTTCACAAATTGTATTTTATGCTATATATTATCATATAAAATAAAAAATCTGATTTATATAATGATTAGTCTCGCTAAAAAAAAATCCTAAAAAAACACTTTTTTTCGGCTTCATGACTAGGTATATGCCTTTAATTTTATTTTGTTAGTTTAATGTGAAGATTCTGTGTAACGTAAAGATCTTTTGGAAAAGTATATTATTGCCATGAAAATACACGTCGTTAACACTTAACACTAGACGACATAGTTGTCTCGTATTTTTTCGGCAAAACAGGTAATTTTCACTTTAAGAAATATTGTTTATCATATAATACCTCCCTGCTTCCAACATCTATTCCAGTGAAACATTAGTATATATAGTAACTAGCCGTGCCCGCGGCTCCGCTCAGATGGACTTGATTTACTACTGTCGTCACTGCTTATTCCTTATGTTACCTAACCTAATAAAATATCTGCCATTATTTCCCCTTATCTCCCATCATTTTTCCTTATCTCCCATTATCTCTACATAATTTCCATTATCTAGGCTTATCTCTGCTCATATCCCATTATCTCTCATTATCTCCCATTATTTCTCCTTATCTCCCATTATCTCACCTTATCTCCCATTATCTAGGCTTATCTCGACTTATCTCGCAATATTTCTCCTTATCTCCCATTATTTCTCCTTATCTCCCATTAACTCACCATAACTCCCATTATCTAGACTGATCTCTCCTTATCTCCCATTATTTATACCTATCTCCCATTATTTATACTTATCTCCCATTGTCTCACCTTATCTCCCATTATCTAGGTTTATATCGAATTATATAGAACATATCTATAAATTTGTAAAAACACGTAAATCGGATAAGTGGTTCTCAAGTGATAAGCGCACTAACGGACAGACAGACAGACAGAGAGAGGTTACGTTTTATATATATTATATTCTTTGCAACGTGATATTGTTCCATATTTAATGGTTGAGGCAGTGTATTGTAAGAGAACACGCTAGCTGTAACTTTTTTTTCGACTTGATTCACTATTATCGTCACTGCTTATTCTTTATGTTACCTAACGCAATAAAATATATCCTATAACTTGGCTAGATAACATATGTATGTTTTAAAAAAAAGCACGTAACGCACTAATGGACAGACAGTCAGATAGACAGACAGAAAGATGTTGCATTTTCTATATATTTTAGATAGACAACCTAGCCAGAGAACATATGTATGTTAAAAAAAAAAAGTACGTAAATCGGATAAGTGGTTTTCCAGTGATAAGCGCACTAACGGGCAGACAGACAGACAGAGATACGTTGCATTTTATATATATCTTAACCTGGTCAGAGAACATATGTATGAATTAAAAAAAAAGACACGTAAATCAGATAAGTGATTCTCGAGTGATAAACGCACTAACGAACAGACAGACAGACAGAGAGACATTGCATTTTATATATATTGTAGATTATAAATATTCTCTGCTACATAATATTGTTCCATATTTAATGGTTTAGGCTGTGTATTGCAAGGGAACGCGCTAGCGGCAAACGTTTTTTTTTTCCGACTTCATTCACTTTTATCGTCACTGCTCATTCCTTATGCTACCTATCGTAATAAAATATAGCCTATAACCTGGCCAGAGAACATATGTATGTTTTAAAAAAAAAGTACGTAAATCGGATAAGTGGTTCTCCAGTGATAAGCGCACTAACGGACAGACAGACAGAGAGACGTTGCATTTTATATATATTATAGATGTATAATTTCTTGTCTGCTAAAATAATTTTTATTTAAAAAAAAAGTTTTTGATATTTACAGATGGCAAAATCCTACTTACGAGTATATTTCGTTTATTTTTGGATCGATTTTGGTCAAAATTAGGTATAGAATTATTTTGAGAGAAATTTTTGATATTTTTAGGTCCTATAATTAAGAAAATCCGGACCTATATTTCCTTTGCTTAAGGGCAGAGTCTGACTAAAATTTAACAATAAATGTCAAATTAGTAGTCCTAAGATTAAATTATAATTTTTATACCTCTTTTATTTAAAGAGTGATTTTGGACAAATTTAAGCATTAAATATAAAAATATTTTTTTTTTGACGTGAAAAGCCCTAAAAAATCAATCAAGTTAGTTAAAACAAATAGTTTGACAGTGATATCTGTAAAAATTCAATGGGACCAACATACATGAGTTTTGCAAAAATGTAACAATAAGTGTGTTCGATTTTTCCTATGTTTTTATTGCGTTTTATCACAGACAACTTAATTAACAATTCCTAAGTTATTTTTAATATGTTCTTACATATAATGCAAAATTAGCGAGCCATTTCAATTATATTGATTAATTCACACATTATCCCATACATAATTTTTTTAGAATTATTGTTGTAGTAATACCTATCAAAATTTTTTGAATATTTTTAGTTACTCTGCTTCTAGAAGTGCCTTATCCGATAATTACGTAGGAGACCCTCTCGCCCTTGTCTGTGATTGGTGCCTTTTTAAGTATTCCACAGACAAAAGGGATCTACAATTTAATGCAGGTTCCGAACGGCCAAAGTGAGAGGGCTTTACTAGGCATGATGGGTGGTTTGCTATTACCTCTCCGAGAGAGGCGACCATTCAAACGCGGGTCTCCAGCGTAGAAGGTAGACATCTTACCCACTACGCTATGGCCGACTCTTTAGTTGCTCTAAAAACGTAAAAAATAAATACCGAAGTTCCAGGACTTATGAAATAGTAAAACGTATTGATTTATTTTACCATTCCTACTTATTTTTTAATTATTCATTTTTTTTTAACTTCAGCTCTATATATACGAGGCTGGTTCGAAAAGTCCGTGCAAAAATAAAAACTACTTATGTGTTTGGGGTAAACCTTTTTTATTTTTCGACATAGTCTCCTTTTAGGCTTATACACTTCGTCTAACGATGTTCTAGTTTATTGATCCCTTCCGAATAATAGGATTTGTCCAAGTCTGCAAAATATCCATTGGTGTCTGCAATCACCTCCTCGTTTGAATAAAATTTTTGTCCCGCCAGCCATTTTTTCAAATTGGGGAACAAATAGTAGTCCGAGGGAGCCAAGTCTGGAGAATAGGGGGGATGTGAAACGAGTTGGAATCCTATTTCCATTAATTTTGCGACCACAACTGCTGAGGTGTGTGCTGGTGCGTTGTCGTGATGGAAAAGGACTTTCTTGTGGGCCAATCGCGGGCGTTTTTTCTTGCAGCTCGGTTTTCAAACGGTCCAATAACGATGAATAATATTCACCTGTAATAGTTTTACCCTTTTCCAGATAGTCGATGAGAATTATCCCTTGCGAATCCCAAAAGACAGTCGCCGTAACCTTCCGGCCGAAGGAACGGTCTTCGCCTTTTTTGGTGCAGATTCCCCCTTGGTAACCCATTGTTTAGATTGTTGTTTGGTCTCAGGAGTATAGTAATGTATCCATATTTCATCCACAGTGACGAAACGACGCTTAAAGTCCTCCGAATTTTTCTGGAACAGCTGCAAACCATTCTTGCAACACTTCACACGATTCCGTTTTTGGTCAAGCGTGAGCAATCGCGGCACTCATCTTGCGGATAGCTTTCTCATGTCCAAATGTTTATGCAAAATATTATGTACCCGTTCAGTCGAGATGCCCACAGCACTAGCAATCTCACGCACCTTAACTCTTCTGTCATCCATCACCATATCATGGATTTGATCAATGATTTCTGGAGTCGTAACCTCCACAGGCCGTCCAGAACGTTCAGCGTCACTTGTGCCCATATGTTTGTCAAGCTTCTCTTTAGTCTCCTGAGGCGTTTTGCCTTTCATAAAGTAATGTTTAATCACCACACGAAATTCTTTTTCGTCCATTTCTTGAAAATCACTCGACTTCCTTGATTCACACGAATGCCAAACACAAGGAAATAGACCAATATGGCTGAAACTTGGTGTGCGTTCATTCAAGAGATGCTACTAACTAAACATGACCTCGATACGCGCCGGTGGTGCCATCTCTCGGACTTTGCACGGACTTTTCAAACCAGCCTCGTATATATATATATATATATATATATATATATATATATATATATATATATATATATATATAATATCGACTTCATATAAATTTAATGAAAATATAATGTGCACCAATGTTTAAAGAAATTGAAATATGTGAATCAGATAAAAATATTAAATTTTGTATTTTTACCTCGCATTAAAAGTTATTGTACCTCGTTGTTAAGATGTGGAAGATCGATTTCATAAACGATTAAAATTCAGCAAATGGCATTTTCAATATATAAGATATTATTAAAGTCAATTGCCCTAAAATATTATTAAATTCAATTTTTACTATTTTTGTAATAGTATGTTAAAAGCACAAAAACCGCAACATATTTTCAATTTTTCTTAGAAAAATAGACATGGCAAAGATGAAAAGATACTGAGCTCCATCAACATACAGTCACGGATGATTTATGGGATAGAGCTCACGGAATTCTGAATAATTTACTGTAAAATCTTAAAACTGAAATAACGATGACTAGAACAAAGGAATGCACTTTATATCTTTGGCAATCAATTTAAAAAGAAGAAATGTTTTCCTTTTCATGTGTCAGTAGGAGTACGAAATGGACATGTGGAATTTCTATTGATTTTGGTTTTATGAATTTATTATCGGATTCAATTTATACTGCTTGTCTAACTTCACAGCGTCTGTTATACAGACCAATAAAATTATATGTACGTTTGTGAGATTTGTTTATTGAAACTTTTAATAACGCAGTATTATCATCATGACTTTTCTGGTTTTTTTGGTTATTTGGTTTTTAACCCGATTGCATTGTTTTTGTACGTGTTTAAATTTTTGATTATAAATTACTTATATTTTGGCAGGAAACTTTTAGCAGAACTGCTGTTAGCCCGAAACAAGTTTAAAACTGGATAAAACAAAGAATTTATTCATATACTCCACCTCATTCTTTCGAGTAATTGTATTGTAGTAGGGTTGCAAGGTTAGTTTATATTCATTTTATTATTCTGAGACAAGTTTTGTTCAGATTTTAGCTTTGTCCTTAAAATTACCATAAATTGTAAGTTATCAGATGGTAAAAAAAAGAAAAAAAATGTGTTTTGGCTTTAGAAAAGCCTGTCCTAATATAAAAGTTAGTATATGTAATTTTGAGGAAAATTCTATTCTTAAAGCTCTATGTGCCTGGGTATAAAAAAATAAATTTATTGTTAATAGAAACATTTTATATAATGACTTCAAATAATTTGAAAAATAAATTTTTACTTACTGAACAAATAGCAGTAAAGAAGTACTCGTTTCGTACTCTTAGTTTTTATCACTATTATATAGCCTGATGACATTTTTACGTAACTTTTAAAAATATCTTTTGGCACAGAAACCTTGATTTTATTGACATTGCTGGTGGTTATATTAAAAACTAAGTTAATTAAATGAAGAAAAAGATCATCTTAAAAAAGAACAGTGCAAATGGATTTTATTGTTTCTGAAGGTTTTTTTTTAAAAATAAGTTCTTAACTTTATGGTTCTAAAATAAATACTGAATTTGACTCTTTCACACTAAAGAGTTAACCAAATTTAAGCACCATAACTCTATGTTTTAAATGATAAGTAAGCATTATTTAGAAAAATTTTAAACCAAGGAAGAGGTTTAGAGAGATTTACTGTTGCAACCTGGCATATGTTAAATTTAAAAATGGTAAAAATATTTCCAAATTTTCAAAAGTTCCCAATTCTAGGAATTTTAATGTAGACCCATAACATAGTAAATAGTAACTCGCGATTTATTAACCCCTCATATAAATTTAACCTAAAGATATTGAAAACAATGAAAGAACACATACTAATTATGGTGATACTTGTAAGGGTTTAATAAGGTGGGGAAGAAAGTTAGAGAGGTTGTTTCATTTATGTCGTGTTTATTCTCTTCATTTTAAGGGTTTTTGGAGTCGGATGACCAAAAAACATAGGTAGTATGTAGTGGGAAATGACAAGGTTACAAATATCTCTGAAGTTAGGCTAACCAAGATTAGTTCTTGACTGAGCTTACGGAAACGACGAAACAGATCTTCGACTAGTAATGTTAAGATACACTGGTGCTATGGCTTAGTTAGTAAAATGCAGGGTCGTGCATCCCGTGTATGTATCATGAACTCAAATCACATCGGCACCGAGACGTTTTAAGAACATTTTTTTACAGCTCAATGTGCAAATTCTTACGAAAAAAATGGAAAAACTCGCTAAATTGACGTAAAAAGAGCCAAAAATAAATACGTAATGTACCGTATTATAAGTTTGTCGATGCGATTTATTGAAATTATTTATTGTGAATGTTTTGTTCTTTTATATAATGGCCATTTTTGCCCATTTTTTCCATTTTATATCTTTTAGTCGAATTAACTTCCAGGTAGTCTTTTCTTACGTTCTTTGACTTGTTGACTTCGAATTTTTATGTACCTTGTTGATATTAGGATATCGTTTCCCAGTTATGGTCAGATTTTAGCCACTTTTTGGTCAAAAATGGCAGTAAATTAAAAATGGTGTATTTAAAGACATTATTCTTACAGACAACAGTGAGACCGATCCTCATATATGCTGTAGAAACAAGAGCTGATACATGTAAAACAGCACAAATGATAAGGACAACAGAAATGAAAGTGATTAGGGTCATACATCGAAAAACTATCCACTACAAAATCCGCAACAAAGATCTACAAGAAGTAAGTAAGATTCAAGAAATATCCAAATGGGCCAGAACTAGAAGAAAACAACGGAATCAACATGTAGATCGGATGGACGACGACAGATTGGTAAAAAGGGCCAAACTCAATAAACCTTGCGGTAGAAGAACTAGGGTTAGACCTCCGAAAAAAAGGTGGAAGGAATGCTGGACGTCCACATCGGAAGAGACCTAATGGAGATAAAACAGGCAGTAGGCGTACTGATATGACACACCATATAAGAACGAAGAAGAAGAAGAACAATCTTACAGCCAATACATGTATATATACATTGGCTTGACTGTAAGATTAATATTTTTAAATACACCATTTTTAATTTACTACAATTTTTGACCCAAAAAAGTGGCTAAAATCTGACCATAATTTAGCAACGATATCTTAATATGAACAAGGTACATAAAAATTTATAGTCAGCAGATCAAAGATCCTAAAAAGAGTCTGCCTGGACGCTAAATTGACTAAAATACTCCAGAAAAGCTGCTCTCGGTTCCCTAAAATCTGCTCCTGCAAACCAAAAATTTGCCCCCTCACGATATGTCATAATCTGGGCAAAAATGGCGATTATATAAAAGAGAAAAACGTTAACAGAGTTCATGATGAATAATTTCAATAAATCGCATGGATTAACTTATAATATGGCACATTATATATTGATTTTTGGCGCTTTTTACCGCAATTTAGGTTTTTCATTTTTTCCGTAAAAATTTGCATATTGAGCTGTAAAAAAAAAACTTAATAATGGTTGTGTTCAGCTGTGAATAATAGTTTTTGAAAGTCCAAGGAACGATTTAAATCGAGTCTAATAAGTGTTACTTTCAAAAAAATACCATCAATTTACATACATATATATATATATATATATATATATATATATATATATATATATATATGTATGTATATATATATATATATATATATATATATATATATTATATATTTATATATATATATATATATATATATATATATATATATATATATATATATATATTTATATATATATATATATATATATATATATATATATATATTTATATATATATATATATATATATATATATATATATATATATATATATATATATATATATATATATATATATATATATATATATATATATATATATATATATATATATATATATATATATATATATATATATATATATATATATATATATATATATATATATATATATATATATATATATATATATATATATATTAATATTTTTCTGTTGAACCTTTTGTTTACATAAACTTGATTGGTTTTTCTTGGGTATTTAGGTTCTTTTGGAAAATACAAACTAGTTTATTTGACGTTTCGCCTTATTCTTTTTTAGGCGTTTTCAAATTTTTTTTTATTTTTTATTATTCATTCTGAAATTAGTAATTACAATGTTAAAATCTTTTAGGTCAATTTACAGAATTAAAAACATATAACCTTTTACGCACACTCGGACATTTAAACTATTTACACTATAACAACAATACAAAAGAAACTAAACAAGAGTATATACCTTGAAAATCAACTATTTTGTGTGTTTGTGAATTTCAAATTCTATATTCCTTATCAACATATCGTGTCTCGTTTTTTATTGATTTTTTAAATTTTATTATCTATAATGGGTGTCTTTAACCAAAAAACTGTTATTGATGTTAAGTACATATACCATTTTGTATTATTAAGAGGTTATACATGCCACCATCTTTATTTTTTAATTAGATTTGTGTAGATATGACTGATTCCTCTTATGGCAATCCTATCATTCACATGCATTACCGTGTGCGGATTGTCCGAAGAAATATATTGGAATGACTTCTCAGTTACTAAAAAACAGACTGAATGGACACAAATATACTAGGAATACTTCCACTGCCCTTAGTAAACACGAAGCAGAAGAAAAAACATAACTTTAAATTTAATGAACCCAAGGTCCTCTGCAAAGACCGGAATTATGCCAAACTACAAAGCAAAGAGATGATTAATATAAAAAAAGATGAAAACACTGTGAATGATAGGACTGACATAAGAGGAATCAGTCATATCTACACAAATTTAATTAAAAAATAAACATGGTGGCATGCATTCCTCTTAATAATATAAAATAGTATATATACTTAACATCAACAGTTTTTTGGTTAAGACAACCATTATAGATAATTAAATTTTAAAAAATCAATAAAAAATACGAGATACGATATGTTGAATATAGAATTTGAAATTCACAACTACACAAAAAGTTGATTTTCAAGGTATATACTCTTGTTTAATTTATTTTATATTGTTGTTATAGTGTAAATATTTTAAATGTCCGAGTGTGCGTAAAGGTTATTATTTTCGAACTTTTTAGATTAGCTGTTTTTTAGGAATTATTAAATTAAAATATATATTTCCTAAATTATAGAACTAATAGGTATCACCTGCAATCTGGCTGACTTGTCTGCCCATTTTATTTAAACATTTCAATAGTTGTCTAGAAAAAAAGGATTGTTACCCTCGTTTTATTATTGAAAAAGGAAGAAGGCACCTAAAATTATTAACAATGTTCATATGACACAAAAAGTTTTAATAGGCTGTATTTTGCGTGGGCGACCGTCATAAATTCAGTTCAATTCAATAAGTGGGTGCGGGGGCATCTGGCCTATGCTTATTTGGACTAACGGACATCTGAAATTCAAGTTGATTGATTAGTTCAATAAATAATACATTAATCCTTAATTAAATGAGTATTGCTAATGTTATACTAATTGATTACCTCGAATTTAGGGCTGCTGTTACAACAGGTAATAACATTTTAATATTATTTATTATTTTTTAGATGCATCCCTTTATTTGTTTTTATACATTTTTTAATTCTTTTAGTATACATCTATTATGCTCATCGTTGACTTTATGAAACTGTAATGTATATATTTTTTAATAAAAGCGTTTATTGTAGTTTTTATTTTTATTATTATTATTATATTTGCTCAAATGAGATCTGAATCTGATCTGAACACTTTGCAGTAAACCTAATAGCGTATTATTAATTGTTTATAATAGTAACTTACTTTTACAAAAAATTAAGATTATATGGGAATTAAAATTACATTATCAAAAATGTGCATTTACCAGACTAGTAAATAAAAACAATATTACATAAATTTTAAACGCTTAAGTTTACTTTTTCAAGATTTTTTTTCCTGAAATTCATTAAATTTATCTTCCCAATATTTTAACATAATTTTCAGTTACTAGATTTAGTATTTTATTATCGAAGCCGAAAGTAAAAAATTTTATTACATATGCCGATTATGGTAACTGCCATAACAAGACGACTAATGTTTCCTCGCACCACATTCTTAAAGAATTCTTACAATCCGGCAAATGAATAACAATTTGAATAATATCTCATTCTTACCAAAATTGAATTTTCAGATGACAACTTCACTTACAAACTGGTTTTTCATCACAATTGAGTTCAATATGATTGGCGAAGAGCAGTTGTAAAGTATTGGCTAGATTTATAGAAAAAAAACCATTATATAAACTCATCAATATATAGTGGGAAAAATTAAAAATCAATATTAAAAGACCCGCAGTTGTTGCGGCAGGAAATAGAAATTATAAAGGAATTCGTAACACCACCACGTCACTGTGGTCTACCAAAATTCAGTAATGGGAGATACAGATGTGAGGAACCAAAGTCTAAAGGTTACGAAACAACAGTATTTTAAACGCGACAATATGGCCACTAATCAATAACAGAGACGCATTAATAGAGAGATATGGCCCTATAATTCTGCTACATAGAAAGATCTTATGGAATATTCCAACTCGAACTTTCCCTTGGTGAAACGTTTCTTTCAGATTCGATGACTGATCTGACTGTGCCATGGAGGTTTCGGATGTCATTTTGGTTGGCATGTAAGCTGACATCTCTTTTTCCAAGAAATGCTCTACCAGCGGTAAGCCGTGTTACTATCTACGTAGAAGCTGTTGCTTTTAAATATCTAACCTATCCATAAAGGCGTAAAAACCCTAACATCATGACTAATATAATATATTTGTTTGTGCCCGCAACAGGTGCACTACTAATCGACGAAACCTAGGCCGCATATAAGCAAAAAATAAAAACAAACCTTTAGACTGTCCCAACAGTCGCAGGTCTTTTGGTTAGTCGCTAATGCCTATAGTCAAAATTTCACTGAAACCATTATACCACCATTTAGAGGGCCAGAAAATTTGCAATGGCATCTATTGAGAAAATCAACTTGCTATCTAAACTCCTTGTTTGGCAGTCTACTGCCAATTTTCAATGAAAAATATCATCCACTGTTCTCAATATTCAGTGAAAGATGCTTGATATTGTCTTCAGACAGCGTGTCATAAAACGTATCTTAGTGAAGCTAAACATCAAAAAAGCTTCTAAAGTTTAGGAATACCTACCATATTACTGAAAAAATGTGCATACAACTAACGTGAGTTTTTATTATATTTTTAAAATTGTCCTACAGAAAGAAATATTTTCTTGCCTTGCCCAATAAGGTAAAATACCATGCCAAAAAACTACCAACCATTCTTACTACTCTCTGTAATATCGGAAGTCATGGAAAACGCTACTAGTGAGCATTTTTTAAAACATCTAGAAGGTTTTAATAACATGCGTGTCCATCAGTACTACATTTGACCGTGTTTAGCATAATGAGTTCTTTACCAGGCTACGCTCTTATGGTATGCTTGGAAGGTCGGATAATTCAAAATATAGCAGAGGGTTAAATAACGTATTTAATAGGGTAGATCTCACATTAGTCTGTAAGTCATTAGACAACTTAAAACATATCTTAAAAAGTCCGAAGGATAAAATCCACGAATGTGAAAGGAGTGGAATATATCAGACAAGGTGTACAGTTGGAAAAACAATTAGGTCGATTCAACAAGTATTTAGCTCATTCTAGATAAGGTAGATTAGAATAATCAGGAATTGCTATACATACTCTTGAGCATCGTACAGTAACTTTAGATAATTTAAGGCTAATAAAATATGTATGTGATAGGAAATTATTAGATCCTAAATAAGGACTAAAAACCTATTCCTCACTGTTATCTGTACTGGTTGCTTGGCCAGAACTAAACCTTCGTCTGTCATTTGTGGATTTTACTCGACTAAATCGCAATGTTAATATATATATATATATATATATATATATATATATATATATACATATATACGAGGCTGGTTTGAAAAGTCCGTGCAAAGTCCGAGAGATGGCACCACCGGCGCGTATCGAGGTCATGTTTAGTTAGTAGCATCTCTTGAATGAACGCACACCAAGTTTCAGCCATATTGGTCTATTTCTTTGTGTTTGGCATTCGTGTGAATCAAGGAAGTCGAGTGATTTTCAAGAAATGGACGAAAAAGAATTTCGTGTGGTGATTAAACATTACTTTGTGAAAGGCAGAACGCCTCAGGAGACTAAAGAGAAGCTTGATAAACATTATGGTGACTCTGCATCTTCGATTAGAACAGTTTATAAGTGGTTTCAAAATTTTCGGACTGGCCATATGGGCACAAGTGACGCTGAACGTTCTGGACAGGCCTGTGGAGGTTACGACTCCAGAAATCATTGATCAAATCCATGTATGGTGATGAATGACAGAAGAGTTAAGGTGCATGAGATTGCTAGTGCTGTGGGCATCTCGACTGAATGGGTACATAATATTTTGCATAAACATTTGGACATGAGAAAGCTATCCGCAAGATGGGTGCCGCGATTGCTCACGCTTGACCAAAAACGGAATCGTGTGAAGTGTTGCGAGGATGGTTTGCAGCTGTTCCAGAAGAATCCGGAGGACTTTATGCGTCGTTTCATCACTGTGCCATCTGCACCAAAAAAGGCGAAGACCGTTCCTTCGGCCGGAAAGGTTATGGCGACCGTCTTTTGGGATTCGCAAGGGATAATCCTCATCGACTATCTGGAAAAGGGTAAAACTATTACAGGTGAATATTATTCATCGTTATTGGACCGTTTGAAAACCGAGCTGCAAGAAAAACGCCCGCGATTGGCCCACAAGAAAGTCCTTTTCCATCACGACAACGCACCAGCACACACCCCAGCAGTTGTGGTCGCAAAATTAATGGAAATAGGATTCCAACTCGTTTCACATCCCCCCTATTCTCCAGACTTGGCTACCTCGGACTACTATTTGTTCCCCAATTTGAAGAAATGGCTGGCGGGACAAAGATTTTATTCAAACGAGGAGGTGATTGCAGACACTAATGGATATTTTGCAGACTTGGACAAATCCTATTATTCGGAAGGGATCAACAAACTAGAACATCGTTGGACGAAGTGTATAAGCCTAAAAGGAGACTATGTCGAAAAATAAAAAAGGTTTACCCCAAACACATAAGTAGTTTTTATTTTTGCACGGACTTTTCAAACCAGCTTTGTATATGTATATATATATATATATATATATATATATATATATATATATATATATATATATATATATATATATATATATATATATATATATATATATATATATATATATATGATGATGCTAACGCAGCTAGCGATATTCGTGTCGAGTGGAAAAATCAAGTGTTTACTATATAGTGACGATAACTGTTTTCAGTCTCAAAGTAGTTAAAGGCACCAGCTGCTGTTAGAGATCCTTGTGAAATCAAAAAATGGTCAATAAGAGTTTTCGTTTAGTTTTCAGAATAGTAAGGTAACTTGAAAATGTAAAAGAGTTTTCACTTCTTAATTTTTAAAAATCTCTCATCTTTGTGCAATCCTTTTATTTTATTTAAATATATTTCCATATTCCCGAAACAGATGGAATTTTTGTAGACTTCTATATAGTCCTGTATATTATCATTGTACGTGTCTTTTGTTGTCAACAGATATATAAAAGGTGTTTTTTCTTTCTTATCATGTATCCCCAACCCCATAAGTGTAAAATTTATGCCATATGTCAAAAACATGATGAGAGATTGTTTCTGTTTTAAATATGTAAAAAAACACTACAGCATCTGTATTTAATATTTTTATCTAGCTCTAAAGGGTGGTTTATTATGATCAGTAACCCCATATAAGTAGATATTTCTTAAAATTTGAAGAAATGGTGAATTTTGGCAAATTATCATATAAGAGTTATGCAATTTAAAAAAAAAAATAGTATATTTTGACTAATAGTCATCAAAAACTCTAGAACATTTTAAGAAATATTTATTATCACAAACTTGTGGGTAGAGTGTTTTAAAATTTGATATTTCTCAAATGTGCCGATTTCGTATGATTTGTGCATAGAATGTTTTAGAACTTTTAAAGACTCTGAATTCTGACTGATTCCCATACAAAACTTTCTAAACCCACGAAATAAGTGCAAGTTAATTCAGAAGAAATATTGTCTTTACCAGGTAAGGAAATACAAAGCAAATTTTATGTACAGAAATGTACTCTTGTCACATTCTGATAAAAAATTGTTGGTAAATTCAATATAACTTTTACAGATTACCCAATAATAATTTTAAAATGTTTATTATCTCGTGCCAATAAATACTATAATACACACATGCAAATAGGTGGTATTGTTTTATAAACTTGTTATAATACATCTTATATACATACATGCTTTGTCATCATCAAGGTAAGTTATTTTCAGACGATAAAGATTGCTGCAAGTTATCCGTATTGGCATGCCGTGGCTCCGTGGCGTAGTACTTGCTTGCGGTCTCGGCCACGTACATAAGTAGTAGTTATTTGCAGAAATGCAAACGTCCGTGGCAGCACTACCGGGTTGTCTAAAAGGTGCTGTAAAATACAAAAAATGTATCGGCACTTGGACAACGTTGACGGGTATTACGACATCCTCATATCTTCGGGATATGAAAAAGGGTAAAATCTCTACTTCGGCGGGGAGGTGAACAATAAAAAAATCCCCTGAAGGTATCCCTTGACCTTGATCTATTATTAATTGATTAAATACTTAATTTTTATTGACAACTTCCACATGTTACAATCGTAGAGGTATCCCTTCTGACATAGAGTAAAATTCTATACGTATTATTTAATCTAAAAGAAGAATATGAAGGAATATTATAATTAGTATCTATTCACGTATTAATTGCTAGATTTGCTCATTAGACTAATACTGTTGTGGGGCCTACTTAAAGATAGAAGACTTATTTAGGTAGGCAAAAAAATTATTAGGTGCTTATCTTGGCGCAAATTTGAGTTCCTCTAATTTAAGTTTTCTTAAGTTCTATAGCGCAACTCTGTGGAAAGTTATTTTATAGGTCAAATAAATATAATTTGGTGTACTTTGTGTTCTGATGTTTTGGAAAAACAGATTTAAATATATAAGTTGGAATATGCATTTTAGAAACCTTTTTTTTCAACCAAAAGATATGTTGTCAATACGAATAAAGCTATAAGAGACTAAGCTTGTTAGAAATGGTTTGCCAAATTTTGATATTGAGATTTTGATGTCGCCAATGCGCTCTGGTCTGGACTATCAAGTATTATTGAATCCGGAATATCGAAGACATTATTAAAAATGATTGGTCTCAATTTTTACAGTAGATAGTAAAGAAGTATCATATACGAATGTTTAAAATCATTTGCATAAGCTGGATTAGGTTTCTAAGCTGTATAAGTGGATACAGCACATATTTACTGACATAAATATTTTATATATTACAAGCAATTCGCGAGAAATATTGTGGATTAGCGAATTGTACGAGCTGTTTTTTATCACAACAAAATTCGACCCCATACATTTTGAGCACATGAGAATAGCAAATTAGCCTTAAATAGGTAGTTTTACCCAATCCCTTAAATTTATTCCATCTCGCTCTTTTTAATTGTCGTCTATTTCTCTTATTGTGTAGGTCAGTCAATAAGTTTTGAAATAAAACAATATGAATTAATCGTCGTATATCAGTATAATCTCCCTTAAGTTTTCTTAAGCTCAGTACAATATTTCCAGTGATTTTTCAATTCATCTCTGTAATGGTTTTCCGGAAGACCCATCCACGGGTACTATCATCCCATTATTTGTTGAAAAGTGCTTCCCACGTAGAAATCTTTTAAGGTTTGGTAATCGATCAAAGTCAGGTGGAGCCAAATCTGGCGAATAGGATGGATGTTCCATCAATTCGTTTTTTAATCCGACCAGTTTCGTCGTTGCCAAAGTACCTCTGTGGGCAGGTGCATTGTCATAATGAAAGATGATTTTTATCTTCGGCAAACTGTCCCTTTTCTCACGAATTTTCTCATCCAGCTGGTCCAAAAAGTTTTAGTAATACTCCCCTGAGATGGTTTTACCGATTTGAAGGTAATCAATTAACAAAATTCCTTTTGCATCCCAGAAAACTGATGCCATAATGTTTTTGGACGACTTTGACCTAACTGCTTTGGAGCTGAACAACCGAACTCAGTCCACTGAGCGTTTTGTTGTCGGATTATACTGGTAAATTCAAGTCTTATCCATAGTTACAAATCAGTTTTATTCTTTGTGAAACGAGCCAAATGTTGTTTGGAAAGTTTTTCTCGATTGCGCTTTTACTCCGATGTTAGCAAATGCTGCACCCATCTTGTGAATAGCTCTTTCATACCCAAAACAGTTAATATCTCATGTATTGATCCATGTGAGATGCCTATAGCCCCATTTAAATCATCCACGGCTAATCCACGGTCTTCTATCATCATATCTTGTACTTGTACAACAGCTTCTTCAGTTGTTGCGGTTTTTGGACGTCCTAAACATGGATCATCATTGACGCTTATACGACCACGTTTAAACTCTAGAGTCCATCTATGGACAGTTAGAAATGAAGGAGCAGACTTCTTTAACACCTTCGCTAACTTTGTATGGATTTCAGTTGCCGATGAATCTTCCAAAACAAAGAATTTTATCGCTGCACGATATTCGATTTTTTCATTTTTAAAAAATACTGAAACACGTCTACTTTAACCAGCTGATAAACAATAAACGACTTGACAGATCGAGTTGAAATTTAAGATGTATTCATGAGACACACGTCACTTCAAAATGGTTTCCAATTTTTGGTTCAAGTGATGCTTTAGAGGTGTCGCTTTCAAAACTTATTGACTGACTTATGTAAAGTTCCGTGGACGATTAAAATTCTGCAGACATTCAAAAGAACCCCGATAGGTTTTTTTTGTCAAAAAGCACAAAATTTCCGTAGGGTGGGTATAATAAAGTTAATGTACAAACAATAGGAATAAAAGAGGCAGCGTGAATATATTATTCATTAAAATAAAATTTATGGACTAAAACTTTGTTTTATTGAGCCCTCAAAATCAAATTAATGTTAATATGTTTTATGGCCGTATTTAAAATTATCATCAGAGTTGAGAGATAGTATTAATATCTAGAAAATACTGCTAAAAGAGTTTGCAAGCTTAAAAATAACAATTTCACAGACGTATGGAGTGCAGAACTTAATTTTTTAGTATCTGAGCAGGCGGTTAATTTTGATGTCATTTTTTAGCGTTTTATAATAATATTTTGCTTATCTAATTTTTGACGTCTTTCTTTGTATAATGCCCTGAATGTTAATTTTTTGAGCCTACCCATCGAGTAGAATTAAATGTGACAGCTGCAGATAAAAAATTAATTTAGACCTAATTAGTATATGTCCCCATATTAACAAAATTGGATGTTTAAAGTTTTAGTACCAGTTTTAGCATGGCCCCAACTTCAAACCATCGGAGGGTCTAATTTTGTTTAAGGAATAAGGTTTGATGAATTTTAATGCTTAAACTCATGATTTTAAGTTTAACACTCATTAGTGAATTTCGCATTGATTCAATTTTTATTTTAGTTGGAAATTGCTTTCCCTGTAACGCAAAAATAGTTCTCCGGAATTTCATGATCGTAGAAGCTTCATCGTACTTTACAGGTACCATTTGCTGAGTAAAAGAAAAAAAATTAAACTAATAAGAATTCACATAATTGATCGGGGATAACTCTGAATCGAACATTGTAAAGTTTACCTCAATCAGTCAATATTTACAAACATGACTTTATTTTAGAAATATATTTTTTCCATAAGATTGGCGACATAGAAATATAGCATCCGTATTAATTTTTACTTTTAGGTTGGCGGCACATGACTAGAACAAAATACTGACTTAACAACATATACATAAAGTAGATGTTCTTAAACATTCAGACAATCTTAATGACACCTGTAAAAATTCATATCATTCTACAAAAGACCAATATAAAGCTGAGAATTTATATTTAAATATATTTTAATAGTTTGAGAGTATGAGAGACGAATGTACTGTAATTGAAAAAATAAACAAAAAAGAAAATTGGATAAAAAAAAATATATCGGTCACCACCCCTTTCATGCCAGCGATATTATTCAACAACTCTAGGTTTCTTTTCTATTGCAAGTACTAGAAATCCTAAGTTATCGCTGCAGTATGACAAGAAACAGAGAAACCGACGAAAATTCCGAATAATTTCTTTTCCGTTACCTAGAAAATTTACAAGGGAATGTTCTTTTTTCATGAGTATAGCCATTAGATATAAAAAGCAGGACACGATTGGATGTAAAAAGTAAACAACAAAGCTCACTGGAAACAACTTGGGGAGACTTATATCCGACTCATCATCATTATCATCATCATCAGATTATACTGTCCGCTGCTGGATGAAAGTCTTCCTCAAATCTTGCCACTTTTTTCTGTTCTGGGCCGCTTGTACCCAATTTTCAGCCACTCTTTTCAAATCATCAGTCTACCGACTTGGTGGTCTACCTCTACTCCGATAGGCTTCGGATCTTGGTCGCCACTCTATGGTTCCCTTTGTCCATCGCCAATCCTTAAACCTAGCAACATGCCCAGCCCAGTTCCATTTAAGATGTAGAATGAATTTGACTGCGTCTTGTATCCCCGTTCTCTTCCTGATAATGTGACTTCGGATGTGATCTCTAAGAGTAACGCCTAACATTGACCTCTCCATCTTTCGTTGCATGACAAATATTTTATTGATGTTTTTCTTCATCATTGTGAGAGTATCGCCTCCGTACGTAAGAACGGGGAGCATGCCTCTGTCAAATAATTTTCTTTTTAAACACATGGGAAGGTTAGATTTGAATACGTAGGCCAGTTTGCCATATGCAGCCCAGGAAAGATCTATTCGCCGTTGAATTTCATGTGTTTGGTTATCTCGTCCTATACTGATTTCATGTCCCAGGTATTTATATTGGTGCACTTGCTCTATCTCTACATTATTCACTTTTATAGGGTCGCTTAATACAAGATTTGTCATAAACTGGGCCTTGGATAGATTGATTTTTAGACCAACCTTTCCTGAAGCTTCCTGAAGCATTTGTGCTTCTGGTATCTTTTTTGTTATTAAGACAATGTCGTCGGCGAAACAGAGTTTTCACCGTCAATGTTAATTCTTTCCCAGTTTATCGATTTTAGAATACTTTCTAGAAGTGTTACGAAAAGCTTGGGTGAGAGCGTGTCACCCTGTCGCACTCCTCTTTCGACTCGAAATTGGCTGGTGGATTGATTAGTTTGTGTTTTAACATGAACGGTGGCATTTTCATATATA
Organism: Pachyrhynchus sulphureomaculatus; assembly: GCA_019049505.1. Classification (NCBI taxonomy): domain Eukaryota; kingdom Metazoa; phylum Arthropoda; class Insecta; order Coleoptera; family Curculionidae; genus Pachyrhynchus; species Pachyrhynchus sulphureomaculatus. Next base: position 215,993,738 of record CM032446.1, read on the forward strand.
TGTTTAATTACTTTGGAATATCGATGATCAATACGACACTCAGTAAGCGCTTCTAAAGGTCTCTGCTGATTTATAGAATCAAAAGCCTTTTCGAAGTCCACAAATATGAATATGCTTATTATATTCTATAAGTTTTTCAATGAGGATTTTAATTGTTGATGGTCGTTTGTTCCATAGCGCGAGCGGAAACCTGCTTGTTCTTTTAAAAGGAAAAACTCGAATTTATTTGCTACATGTTTGGTAAGTATTTTCGTCAATCATCGCTCCTGATGAAGCTAACATGATTAGCGAAACGCGCGTCGAGTGCAAAAATAAAGTGTTTGGTGTAGTGGTGATATATACTGAGTAGTATCATTGTGCCAAAGATTCCACATTCCCAACTTAGTTAAGTATTTTCGTGATTAACTTGTATACATGACTCAGGAGGCTAATAGGTCGATAGTTTGTAAAGTCTGAAGTATCTCCTTTTTTATGCATGATGACAATAGTTGCATTATTCCATTGCGATGGAGTTGTTCCTTCCAGGAGTTATTTATGGAATAACATTTTAAGTGATTTGATAATTTGTTGTCCCCCTTGTTTAATTGCCTCTACTACAATATTGTCTTCACCCGGAGCTTTGTTATTTTTCATGTTCTTCAAGGCTGATGTGATTTCTTCTTCTGTGATGTCTGGGATATCCTCCGAGTAAAAAGAGTTTTATATGTGTATATATATGTATATATATATATATATATATATATATATATATATATATATATATATATATATATATATATTATATATTATAATTTATGTGTCCTTGGAATTAGATCATTAAAACTGTTCTTGGATTTGTTATATATTTATTGACGTTTCGACCTTCGGAAGAGGTCTTCTTCAAAGTTTGCTCTAAAAGGTGATATTAGAAGAATTAAATATAGATAAGTAATTAATCAGTTTATCGTGTATTTCGTGGTTAAAATATTTGTAGCTTTTCATAGTTTTTAATTTAAGACACTTAATATAACAACTTATACAATAATGAGGGCCTTACCTTAGAAAGTAGTTCATTGTATGGGGTGTTAATTTTAAATCACTGTCAAAAACACATTTTTACTGTCTACAAACAACCACTTAACTTATTTATATCTGTTTTTTCGTTTATTGCAGTGGGCGTCATCTGTATGTGTATGGATTCCAGTATTTCTCTCTATACACATACAGATATAGATGACATACACATGACATATAGATACATAATAAATCCAAGAATAGTTTTAATGATCTAATTCCAAGAACACATAAATTATAATATATATATAAATATATATATATATATATATATATATATATATATATATATATATATATATATATATATATATATATATATATATATATATATATATATATATATATATATATATATATATATATATATATATATATATATATATATATATATATATATATATATATATATATATATATATATATATATATATATATATATATATATATATATATATATATATATATATATATATATATATATATATTTATACACTCCTGGACAAAATTAACGCAACAATATATTAAATCATACAAATCTCTAGAATGAATTAATTTTAATAATTTTTTATGAACATTGGTTACACTTAAAGTTAGAAAAAACTTATTTGGATACTTTAAAAGTAAATTGGCTACCAAATTTCTCTATAAGATTCGAATTAAAATTATTCTTAAGACCTAATAACAAAATCGTTGAAATTATGTAATAATGAAAAAAATAAAGTGGGACACTAGTAGCAAAATTAATGGTGTAACTGGGACACTAGTAGCGTGTGTTGCCTCCTCTACTTTGGATGACAGCGTTTATGCGCCTAGGCATGCTTCTAATTAAATTTTGGATAAAATCTTGAGGAATTTTCTCCCATTCTGTGATAACTGCATTTTCAAGTTCCCTCAGGTTTCAAGGTGCAGGTATATGACGATTCACATTTTTCTTAAGGTGATCCCATACATGTTCTATCGGATTCAGATCTGGGCTTTTTGGTCGCCATTGCATAATCGGTATATCAACTTGATTAAGATAATCGAGTATCTCCCTAGCCACGTGAGGTCGAGCGTTGTCTTGCATAAACAGGAAATTGGGCTCCACAAAATGACCGAAAGGCATCACATGTTCTATTACAATATTCTCAAGATGGTAGTCAGCATTCATGGATCTCGTACGGACAGGAACTAACTCTGTGCGAGCATCAAAGCAGATGCTATCCCAGAACATAACAGAGCCACCGCCGAATGGAATCCTTGCATAGATATTGCAAGGAGCAAACCTCTCTCCTGGTCTTCGCCATACTCGCTCACGACCATCTGGATGTTTTAAACTAACACTAGTTTCATCTGTGAAGAAAACTTGTTTCCAATCATCCACAGACCAGTTTTCGTGATTTCGAGCAAAACGTAACCTGGCAACTCTGTTCTCTCTAGTGTCTAGTATCTCCTACTATTTAATCCAGCTTCATTTAACCGTCTTCTAATTGTTTTAGAAGAAATTGTGACATTGCGAACAGCTTCGAGTTCGTTTCTTATTATAGAACTAGTGACAGTCCTGTTTCTTAAAGCATATTGCCCTATAAAACGTTCATCTAGGTCGCTAGTGCATCGTCTTCACCCTTGCCCTAGCCTTCTAGAATAAGTTTCTACTTCATTCAAGCGTCTTACCATACGACTTATTGTGGAACGATGTTTGCCTAACAAATTGGCAACATAACTCTGACAATATCCCTCGTCCAATAAAACTGAGGCTCGCACTACCTCGTGTTCAGTTAAATTCCTTGTTCAATTCATTTTTCTAATTCTTGGGGATCAAAAATAAAAGAGTCTACCACAAAAACGTATTACTTTGAAAAAGGGAACAATTTATAGGCTTACTTTTAAAGAAAATCTATCGCATTATTACAGAAAATTGTTTATCTTCTAAAAAATTCTTTAAAACTGTAAATCTAAACGAATTGTTTTGATTTATGTCATGAACAACGAAACAAAATATGCATAGCCTACTATTCAAATACTCCATAAACTTTAAAACTGACATAAGAAAAAGATAAATTAATTTTCAGATTGTTGCGTTAATTTTGTCCAGGAGTTTATATATATATATATATATATATATATATATATATATATATATATATATATATATATATATATATATATATATATATATATATATATATATATATATATATATATATATATACATATATATAATATATAGTTTTGGTTCACATTCAAAGGATTATGGGAAGATATTCATTAAAAAGAAATGGTGAATAGAAGGAGAGCTTTAGAGATTTAATACTGAAACATGATAATTTCCTCTACATACTTCTGTGAAAATTGAAAATCATGACTAATAACACAATTTTCAGATTCTTCATGAACCGCTTATATGTTTAAACATAAATAGTTAAAAATACTGAAAAATAACACAATTTTTAGTTTTCTGGACTCCAAGAACTCTAAAAAGGAGGTATAATATAATATAAACAAAACATCCCCTTTAATCTCCATCCCTAATTCATTAACCGCTTATGTGTTTGACTATAAATAACTGAGATAATGAATAATTAACGATTTTCATATTCCTCGATTCCAATAACCTTGATAATGACAAGGCATATACGAAGTAATCTCTCTAACGCCTTCCCCTCCCCTTTAACCCGTTACGTGTTAAACTATAAATAATTATGCTTAGAAATTCTCATTATGTTACTGAAATTATACTAGCTTTATTAAAACTATAAGTTCCTTTCCTATTTCAAGTATTACATGTGTGCCCAATTAGCGATATCCTGTTTCGTTCGAAGGTTTTCGTGCTAAACAGTCTAACAAAGGGACAAACTAACAGACTGACAGACCTGCAAAAATATCGTAAGACGATTCTTTCATGAATTAAGAAAGGAAGTAATAAAATGAATAACTTTGTATTGATGGGTAATAATTCATATCTATATTTATCAGGCATGACTTTCAAAAATAGTTTAGTAACACGGGATACCCGAAAAACCACTACTACATTTCACACCCGTGAGAACATTCGTCAAAATATATATATATATATATATATATATATATATATATATATATATATATATATATATATATATATATATATATATATATATATACAGTAATACCCCGCTTTACGCGAGGGATACGTTCCGAAAAAAATCGCGTTAACTGAAATTCGCGTATATCGAGGTTTATGATTAAACATAGTCAAAATTTAATACAAAAAAATACAAATCATTTTAATCAATCACTTTAATTCTAAGAACACTTTATGCAATACATACTCTTATTTTTTACGGAAAAATACATCTATTGTCTTTTGGGTAACGTTTTGTTTACGTTCTTGTAAAATACGTTCATAACACCCAACACTGTTTTTAATTGTTTGACACACGGTCAAGACACGGTCATCATTATTGTCTATACTCTGCAATATGTCCAAACCTGAATAAATTTTTGAAAGTGCATTTTGTATTTCCCCTGAAGATAAAACTTTCTCTTCTACTTGTTCTTCCTCATCGTAGATAGGATTATTCTGTAACTCGATCAGATCTTCATTGCTAATAGGATCGTCGTGCGTTGCTACAAGTTCTACGAGATCTTCTACCGTGACATCTTCAAGTTCAGACCCCTCAATCATTGCAGCAATGTCTTCAAGCACTTGTCTCTGCATCTGGACAATTCTTCTAGGTGCTTCCACTACATCTGGCCAAAGATTACGCCACACCCCATTCATACAACTCATTTTAACTTCCTTCCAAGCCTCTTCTATGTTGTGAATAGACTTCATAATGTTGTATGACTTCCACCACTCTCGCATAGACTGTCTTCCTTCCCCGTCAGTTTCATGAATTAGTTGGCTAAAAGTGCGGCGATGGTAATAAGCTTTGAAGTTTGCTATTGCTCCCTGGTCCATAGGTTGTAATATTGACGTAGTGTTTGGTGGAAGGAACTTTACGTACACTTTTAAGTCTCTGGGCGTATCAAGTGAGGTTGGATGTCCTGGGGCATTGTCTAAGAGTAATATAACTTTAGGTTCAAGCCCATTTCTGTCACAGTATGATTTGACTGATGGGCAAAAACTATTAGAATACCATTCTTGAAAAAATTTCCCGTGTAACCCACGCCTTTCTGTTTGATCGCCACACAACTGGTAGACTTGCCTTGTCTGTGCCTCGCATTGCACGGGGTGTTTCTGAATGGTACACTAGTAAAGGTTTCAGTTTGAAATCACCAGTGGCATTACCACCCAGCAGAAGTGTTAGTCGATCTTTCGCAGCTTTGAAACCACTGGCTTGACGTTCTTCCTTAGAAATGAATGTTCGAGATGGCATTTTTTTCCAGTAAAGTGCGGTCTCATCAACATTGAAGATGAGACAAGCAGGAATTTTCTCTCGTCTAACGAAGTCTTGAAACTTGTCTGGAAACTCAGCTGCAGCTTGAATGTCCGCGCTGGCCGCCTCGCCTGTTATGTGGATATTGTGAAGATTAGAACGCTGCTTGAACCGATGGAACCAGCCTCTGCTGGCAGCAAAAGTCGGAGTGGCACTCCCTTCTCCTTCTTTTGTTTTCAGCATCTCATACAAAGATTTTGCTTTTGTGCATATGAGATCTTGACTTAGTGGTGTGTTCTTCTTATTCAAATCTTCGATCCAGACTGACAGTAATTTCTCCATTCTTTCTAAGATAGATGATCTCGAACGAGAAAGTTTTGTTGCACTTATAGGTGTTGAACCTTCGCTGGAGATTTTAATTTTTTCCCGATTTTTATAAATCGTTCTCACAGTCGATTCTGAGAGTCCAAAATCTCTCCCAACAATTGTTGCTTTGCCTCCATTTTCCATTCTTCTTAACACTTTCATCTTCAATTCCAAAGTGACGCTTTTACGCTCTTTTTTCTTTACAGGCGGCATTTTTAACGTAGGGTTAAATTATGTATGTATGTATCTCCAATAAATATTAAAACAAAACTGCCAGCCGACCGAACTAACATTACGGAACAAATGAACACACGAAACGAACGAGGAAATCCCCATAGAACAAAGTCGAAGGACAGGGAATTCCCAATTCTTCAAAGAGAATATTCAGAGAAAGCGGGGATCCCCCCGCGACCATAGAGAAGTTAATGACTACATGAGCGCGAAATTTGAAATTCGCGTTATAGTGAAACCGCGCGTAACGGGGTCGCGCTAAGCGGGGTATTACTGTATATATATATATATATATATATATATATATATATAAATAACCTTGACTGGTTTTTCTTGGGTACTTAGGCTTTTTTATGGCTTACCCAAATTACACAAACAAGGTACCCCGTTAAGACCCATTGTTTCATGTATACAGTCGCCATTATACAATCTATCTATCTACTACTTAACGAACTGTCTATCTAACATATCCGGTAAAAATGAACATTTTATTAAAGAAAGAATCATTGACACAGTGAGAATTCCATCGAATTATAAACTTTTGTCGTTTGCTATAACATCCCTGTACACGAATACTCCAAATGAACTAGTTAAAACCGTTATTAATGAAAAATGAGATCTACTACAAGAACACACAACAATTTCAAAAAGAAATTATCTGGACGCCATAGATCTCACATTAAACACCAACTATTTTCAATTTGAAAATAGTTTTTATAAACAAATCAACGCTTGGGCCATGGGTTCCCCCATTTCATCAGTCATTGCTCAGCTAGTAATGGAATACCTGGAAGAACAGGTCATTAAAAAACTAAAAGGAAACATTTTATTTTTCAAGAGGTTCGTAGATGATCGTTTATTAGCGGCCCAAAATGAAAAAATTACCGAAATTCTATAAAAATTTATTAGCTTCCACAAAAAATTACAATTTACATCAGAAATTGAAAAGGACGGTAAAATAAATTTTCTGGATCTGACTTTTATCAGAAAGCAAGATAAAATCCTTACAGAGTGGTACACAAAACCTACTTGGTCAGGGAGATATTTGAATTTTCACTCTAATTATGCAATGTCCCAGAAAATCAGCGTTATAGTGGGCCTAACAGACCGAGCAATAAAATTGACTTCCCCTGAACTAAGACTAGACGTGCTAAAAAAAAGTAAAAACGGTCTTAATACAAAACAATTTTAAAGAGAATAACAACAATCGAACAGTAAAAAAGAGAATGTACAAGTTTTATAATAACTCAAAAAACAACACCAAAAATAGTAAACATAGCCGTGATAAATTTTTACTACTTCCTTATACAAAAGAACTTTCTGAGAAGCTGAAATGGGTCTTAAAAAAAATATAACATTATACTTTGCCATAAAACTCAAAATAAACTAAGTTCGCAAACTTAAAAAGCCATATCCCCACAATGAATGAATCTAATGTTGTGTATGCAATACCGTGTGCGGATTGTCCGAAGCAATATATTGGAATGACTTCTCAGTTACTAAAAAACAGACTGAATGGACACAAATATACTAGGAATGCTTATACTGCCCCTAGTAAACACGAAGCAGAAGAAAAACATGACTTTAAATTTAATGAAACCAAGGTCCTCTGCAAAGACCGGAATTATGCCAAACTACAAATCAAAGAGATGATTGAAATAAAAAAAGATGAAAACACTGTGAATAATAGGACTGAGGAGAGGAATCAGTCATATCTACACAAATTTAATTAAAAAATAAACATGGTTGCATGCATATCCGCTTAATAATACAAAATGGTATTATACTTAACATCAATAACAAATCAATAAAAAATACGAGACACGATATGTTGATAAGAAATATAGAATTTGAAATTCACAAATACACAAATAGTTGGTTTTCAAGGTATATAGTCTTGTTTAATATATTTTATATTGTTGTTATAGTGTAAATATATATAAATAAATAGATATATATATATATATATATATATATATATATATATATATATATATATATATATATATATATATATATATATATATATATATATATATATATATATATATATATATATATATATATATATATATATGTATATATATATATATATATATATATATATATATATATATATATATATATATATATATATATATAATAACAATAAATTCTTCAATTTAACCTAATTATCAAATTGATTTATTTTTTGTATAACTAAAAGATGTTTTTAATTAACTGTCTTGCTTTATGACTTTAAATAGCTTAAGACTTTTGCCTTTTTATTTAGTTCACTAAAGAAAATATATATTTATGAAAAAATCATCCTCCGAGATTTTTAAATCTTCGAGGTCCCTTACGAAAACTCCAACTAAATGCAATATCGATTTCAAATTTAGTGAAAGAATTATCGATTTTAAAACTATATCTCGGTAAAGACTGAAAGTAAATATCGTGTGTTACATATTTTCGTAAACGGAATGAAAAATACTATTTAATGGTGTGCTCATATGTAGAGAGTGCCATTTTAAAAAATCCTAGTTGGCTGTGTAATCTATCAAATTTGACAAGTGGCAAATTTGTTGTTATCGTAATTGGCTTCTTCGTAAAAAACTAAGTTTAGCAATGAAAGAATTTGCTTTGTATGTAGAATAGGAAAACATCCAATTGGATGAAAGACTTAAAAAAATGTCGCTGTGCAATTGAAAGTACAATGACGATTGAAACTTGTTTTTAGAAGTATTTTTCTTATTGAAGAAAATCGTTTAAATAGAAAAAACTAATTAAAATGTGGGTAAATGTTTTTGGTTTTGTTAAACATTTTAAATTAATTTAAATAATCGGCAAAGTGCAAGTCAGACATGCGCAATTAGTGTTCCATACAGTGATTGCATTTAAAATAAAAATTTTTGTTAAGGATGTATAAAATGATCAACGACTTTACAAAACAGATCCCAAATGAGTTTTCAACAAAGTTTTTTCCCGATCTTTATTGAGAGCTGATGAATTATTGTTTTTTATATACCAGATAAATTATTAAAGGTAGTGCACTCGTGATAATTTTCGTTCCTGTGGAGAATATTTCAGAATTTTTTCCAAATTTTTTGATAAGTATTTTTCGAGATAAAGAGGGGATAGCGATTTTTCGCAAATTTTAAAAAACAATGCAAAGAAAAGTGTATATATGTTATTGAACTCGTGTTTTTACAAACTTTCATTTGACAACGTACCCAATGACCTGGTAAAAGAATTTTTTTTCACTTCCGATTTCATCCCCCAAAATGAACCCATTAAGTCAAAATTTAACTTTTAAAACTATACGGCTCTGATGAAGCCATCAATTCCTATATATATATATATATATATATATATATATATATATATATATATATATATATATATATATATATATATATATTCCTATATAATGTCAAATTTCAACTTTCTATGTCAAATAATTTCGGAGAAAATCATATGTGAGAGACGTGCAGACAGGCGGATAGACAGACACCGATGTGATTTTATAAGTGTTCCACATGGAACACTAAAAATGAGTTTGAGCTATCTTCTTGTATTGAGTGTCGCAAACATTTAAGAAAAAAGAAGAGTTTAGAGTTTTTTTTTTAAATTTTTGAAACATTAAACTTTTCTGTCGCTGCTACTGACATCTAAGCAAAAACTATTTTTGGAAATGTTTTTTATAAATGATAGGATATGCCTAAATCATTTAACGCCTGAAAGCCATGATCATCACCCTTAAAAAATGACTTTTTTATAACTTAATCATTAGCTCTCAGTTCTACATGTAGTTAACAAATTGGTAACATTACTTTACGAGCCTAACATGATGATAATCATATTCCACGCGTAAAGTAAGATGAAATAGTAATATTTTAAAATATTTTTGCAAAGTAATATGTCTGTAAAGTAAAAGGTATAAGTAGTAAAATCGGTTCTGAATTAGTAATTAAGTACCAAAATACAACCGAAAGTTGTAATTATTTTTTTCGCAAAAAAAATAAATTGATAAAGAATAACATTTTTAAGTTGGGTTGCAGGATTAGCAAGAAGAAAAGATCGTTTAGAAGAGATTGCAAATTCACTAATCGAGGAAAAAGGGAAACTTTATCCTTTTAAATGTGATCTTGGAAATCAGGACGATATTCTAAGCGTTTTTCAAGAAATAGAAAAGTTGGGACCTATCTACATATTAATTAACAATGCAGCACTTCATTTCAATACAAACATTATTAATGGAGATATTCAAATGTGGAGGAGTATACTAAGTAAGTATGAACTAATATAGGCGTAACTAGCGTAATATGGGAGCACTACACAGGATCTCTCGAGAACGGACGAATTTTGTAAAAAAATATTCTTACCTGCCAATTTTATTTTATTTTGTTCGGTTTAGAAATTTGCTTTGTATGTGTTGGCGTAAAAAGAGCAAGAGGTAACTTTTTTTAATTGAAATGCTGTTGAAATTGAACCGGTTATTTGAGAAACCCATTAGTCAAAAGTGCTTGCTTTATCCAAGTTTGTATGCTATAAGAGTGAGAAAAATACATCAATTGGCTGATTTTCAGTTGAACCTTCTGAGCTCTTGACGTGTTCCTACCACCGGAGTCTACAGATAGTATTGTTTTTTTTGTAGTACTATAGTACCAACTTTTATAGTCAACCACGTCTTCAGCATTCACCATCACAATTGTAAAACGGTTATTTTTACAAGATGATTTAATCAAAAGCTCATACTCTTCCACCATATATATCCGGTGTGTTCTTTTTATTTTTCTTTTAAGTACAGCAAAATTCCTGTCGCAAGCTAGGAATAAATGTCCTCTGACGGGAAAGTAATGATCAATAGTCTTAAATTTATCTAGAGAAACCAAAGCCGAGAAAATTCTCAAGATATTATGGTTTTTGTTTTGGGCACCACACCCTTCAGAGAAAACATGAAGGTATTTTACCGACTGCATATTTTCCATCAAATACCTCATAAGAATCGAGCATACCTCATTCGGTCCCTTAGTACTTTTACCCTCATGATACAACAAAAATGTTCCCTGTCCAATTTTGAGATTGTGAATACAAAAAACGTTCACTTTTACCTGGCGAAGATAGAACACCTCTTGCACCGGCATCTGAGACAGTTGAAGATTTTGCATGTAGTCAATCGTGATACCTCCAACTTCTTCATTAGACCTTGCCATTTCAGTAACAACTTCCATCTGGTCGAAAAATTTCTTTGCACGCCATAAATCGACGATTTTTTTCTGCGGCAGCAACACTCTTTGCAGTATCGCTCAATCCTTTGCTTTGTATTTTCATTGAAAGCTCTTTACAGGTACAACAAGTATCTACTTGTGGTTTGCCAAAGGACAGACTAAAGTCTTCTTTAAAAACCTCCTATAATATGAGTATTTAACGGTCCCATAGTCCGGATATTTTTGTGTAAACATATTGTGCATAGTGGTTATTTTTTTTTATGGATCCAGCTGCAGGGAAGTCCCTAAAGCACTACAGGAGCGACACGTGTGCGGAAAAAGCGATTCACGTTGTTCTTGAATCGCTGTAAATTGTACTCGATGGGAAAGACAGTCCTGGGCAAATTATTCCAAAGGGATGATGTTCTCCATATAAAAGACTAATTGAAAAGCGTTGAACGAGGAGTAACAAGTTGAACCTCATACGGATGTGAAGTATTAACGCGACGTGTATTTTTAACATGCACCGCTCTGGGAGGAATTAAGCGGGTTACATCCTTTGAACACTTTCCATGACAATACTTGTAGAATAGGCTCAAGTCGCCAACGGTTCCCCCATGTTCCAGCGAATCAAAGCCACCGGTCAGTTCTGGTCTCCAAATCAGATAAACAGCTCTTCTCTGAATAGAATCCAACAAATACAATGTATGTTTGGGAGCGGAGCCCCAAACATGGGAGCAGTATTCCATAGTTGGTCAAATTTGAGCTTTGTAAAAAAATAATAGGAGTGGAGTGTAAAGCTTTCTGGTTCGAAATAATATTCCCAATTTTTGGGAAGCTCTTCTTGCTATGCCTGCGACATGTTCATGCTAGGACATATTTGCTCCCAAATTAACGCCCAAAAAATTGAGTGACGATGTTAGAGGAATGGAATGCCCGGCCATAACTATGTCGGGTTTAGGAACGTTAACTTTTTTAGAAAAAACTGCCACCTGGATTTTTGTAGCGTTAAATTCCGCTTGGTTACTGTCATTCCAAGATAGAATTTCTTCCAGGTCTTTGTTAAGTTGAACGACTTCCCGCTGAGTGCGGATGTTCGTCTGGGTAGCCATCCGAGCGTTCAAAGCGAATGAAGAGATAAGCATACTGTCAGCTGCAAAGCTGTAGATTGGGTTTCCGGTCCTTTCCAGCAGATCGTTAATGTAAATGAGAAAGAGAGTAGGAAATAGTATGGAGCCTTGAGACACACCGGCGTTGATAGTGAAGTAAAGTTATATCCAGTTTCTCATTTAAGTAAACCTTCTCTTTGGTGATGTCATGAGCCAACTTAGTAGGATAAGATTTGATATGTTCGCGAATAGCATCTGTACCAATGCCAGGTATTGCATTTCCTGGGATGTATTTCCCTCGTTGGTCGATAGGTGACCTTACAGCACTAAAAAGAAAGCAAAGCCTTCTGACCCTCTCACCTGTTATTCCATATAGGTAACAGAAGGCTATTTTACAAACAAAAACTTTTTTATTTGGGGGGAAATTGAATTGATCCAATAGGTGTTGCTTCTATTTGGCCTTGAAGACTCATCACATGTCTTTCTTCTGCGCCGTTGCTTTACTTTACTCACAGAAATGAGGTCTTGCAAATAACAATCTTGCTCGTTTTTGTACTAAATTCTCTAAGTCACTGAAAAATCGGCTCTCTCTCGTCGTTTATAAAAATTGATAAGCATTTCTTCGTGCAGCTGAAAATCAAGCATAATAACTTTAGACTAATAGCTCGATTTTAAAACAAGTTACTTCTAGAAAAATGGCATATAACAATTACTTGCAATTTTTTGATGATGGTGGTAATATAGCAGGAACATTTTTTCCATTCCAATTAACATATTCAACTCCCTTTACTCTTGCTTTTTTGATAACTTCACTTTGGTATTTCTTTGGTCTTTTAATACCTTTCTTTTTCCGCCTAGGGACATTCTCACTGTCAGTCTCACTTTAGCTAATTTTTAATAATTAAAATGTTTTAAAACAATGAACAACAATATTAACAAAATAAAGTAAACCAAATAAGAAGTAAACAGGAAGCTATTGATTGATATTAGTGATTTCTGATAACGAAATTACCGTACAGATTACCTCACTCTAGTTTGTTTTGCTAGTGCTCTACTAGTACAGCAGTCGCTGCAGAGGAAAAACACTATAGGTCAGTGATTTATGGTGTTTCTCAAATACACTACCAATTCGTACCTCTCCAGCTGCCTGAGGGTGGCCTGGACTAATGTTGTTTCACAACTAAATCATGAGCCTTGAGCTTAAATGTCGATTTCTAACAAAAAAGTCGATTTTGATAAAAATGTGACTTATGGAGTTTCTCAAATAACCGGTTAATTAAAATATTTCAATCAATCCAAATTTTGCATTCAGCTATTTACGGTCTCTTCTCCTTATTTTAAATACAAAGCATACTATACAGTAAATTTATTTTATTTCATAAAATCAACAAATATAACTCCTAGACATAACATAGCTTTTATTTACGGTTCACGCCGATACCTAAAAAAGGTAAGAAGACCTTGCCAAATAACTACCGACCAGTTGCACTGCTTTCAATAATATCGAAAGTCATGAAAAAGGTTATCAATGAGCCTCTTCTAAAATATCTTGAACGATTCAATATTATTAGCGATCACCAATATGGTTTTCGTAAACATAGATCAACAAGAGATCTTCTGACTTATGTAACACATGTTTGGAACAACGCAATTGAACACTTTGGAGAATCTCGAGCGGTTGCTCTTGACATATCCAAGGCATTCGACCGTGTTTGGCACGATGGACTGTTGGCTAAGTTACGCTCTTATGGTATGTCTGAAAGGTTCTGTTTGTGGCTCTCATGTTTCCTCAGAGAGCGTTCTTTACGAGTGGCGGTCGATGGATTTCTTTCTAACACCCTCACTATCAACGCCGGTGTGCCCCAGGGCTCCATACTGTCTCCTACTCTCTTTCTCATTTACATTAACGATCTGCTGGAAAAGACCGGGAATCCAATCTATAGCTTTGCAGATGACAGTACGCTTGTCTCTTCATTCACCTTGAACGCTCGGACATCGGCTACTCAGGCGAATATCCGCAGACAGCAGGAGGTCGTTCAACTTAACAAAGACCTGGAAGAAATTCTATCTTGGGGTGACAGTAACCAAGTGGAATTTAACGCTACAAAAACCCAAGTGGCAGTTTTTTCTAAAAAAGTTAACGTTGCTGAAACCGACTTGGTTATGTCGGGGCACTCCATTCCCCTAGCATCGTCGGTCAATTTGTTGGGCGTTAGTTTGGGAGCAAATATGTCTTGGCATGAACATGTTGCAGGCATAGCAAGGAGAGCTTCTCAAAAGTTGGGAATATTATTTAGAACCAGAAAGCTTTACACCCCACAGCAACTGTTAATTCTTTACAAAGCCCAAATTCGACCAACTATGGAATACTGCTCCCACGTTTGGGGCTCCGCTCCTAAACATACACTGCATTTGTTGGATTTTGTTCAGAGAAGAGCGGTCCGTCTGATTGGGGACCCGGAATTGACCGGCGGCCTTGATTCGCTGGAACATCGAAGAACGGTTGGCGACTTGAGTCTGTTCTACAAGTATTTTCATGGAAAGTGTTCGAAGGATGTAGCCCGCTTAATTCCTCCCAAAGCGGTGCATGTTAGAAATACACGTCGCGCTGGTGCTTCGCATCCGTATGAGGTTCAGCTTGTTACTCCGCGTACAACGCTTTTCAAAAAAAAAAAAAAAGTTTTTGCCCTATTAATTAAGAAGATCTTCTAGAGATCTTAGAACAAACTACTATTACTCCATCTAGATACGATGAACAATTTCCATGTGGAACTGATTTAACTGGAACAGGAAGACGCGTAGTTCAACGAAATTAGCATTATCTAGCTCTAGATCGCACTTTCAATTCAACAATGAGACAAAAAGTTCTGGCAAACGTAACTCAAAACATCACTTATGATGAAGCTGGAATATCTGATTTACTCCCATATTAACTTTGAAAAGAGGCTTTGCTGTCCTAGACATAATACCTAGGATTAGATGTTAAATTGGAGCTAGACTCCTCAAGTATGTATTGATAAGTTTTATCGACAGTTATTGTTAAGGTATAATTCTAGTGGATTTCTCTTGTGTCTGTTAAAAGAGTGATGCAGACATTTTGTAGTATTCTGTCTGTGTCTCGAGGTCTCGCTCCTTCGGAATCTTGCATGAAATTGATTTAATTCCACTTGCACGTGACTTCTATATTAGCGATATCTATGGTCGCCCGTCGCATTTCTCTTCACCAAAGTTCTCAATTAGGAAGTTTTAATTACTATAAAAGATCTCAGATCACCTAACTCTAATTAAGAAATGCCTGTCTGGAACTTATTTTCGATACAATGGTAAAATATAAGAACAAATATGTCGCACCCCAAGCGGTTCTCGCCTTTCTTCCATCAACATTTCTTATGTTAACCAAAACTCTGGAAATCTTACGCTGATGACACTTTGGTAATTTGACCTTATGGCTAAGAATCTCTTCAAAATTTTCTAAATCATCTTCACACTTTACATCTAAGTATCCATTTCACTATTGATAATAAGATCCTCCCTCTTCTAAATATTTTTGTAAATCAAAAGTCACAGGAAGCCCTATCAGAAGGATAGATACTTAAATGCGTCCTCGTATCACAATTCAACAAAAAAGCACTCAGTCACCAACACACTTGTTCATAGAGTTATAGCACTCTATTGGCCATAGTCCCTTCAATTGGAACTAAAACCCCATCTTCAATTAAAGAATTTCCAATATCGGGATATAAAACGAAAACATACATTTCTCCAGGTGTCACCAAGAACTAGAAATTAAGCAGATCGGTTTCCTGAGATTATAGTCTTTCCATATATTAAAAATGTTACATATCGTATCAGACAATCCTTGGGAAACATAAAATAACACGGTTCTACAAATTCCCTTATCTATAAAAACATCTGTCAAACATAAGATTCTTCTTCAAAATCCAAAAACCTACAGTATCCCATGTAGCCATAGTAAAACCTATATCAGCAAAACGAGCAAAAAGTTATATACATCGTTCATACATTTCAACTTCAGTACTTGCAGAGCACCAAATCCTCTTCGACCATTCAAAAATGCTCGCAATACATTCCTTTTTATATCCTAGCAAAATTTGAGAGTACATGGGAATATCAGAACATCCTTAATCATAACATTGATCTTTACCTCCCTCCAATAGGTTGACTTAAATCCAGTTAGTTTGCATCATCCTACATAAAAGAAAGTGTTTTGTAAAAATTGATTAAATGAAAAGTAAGGGTTATTAACCATTGTTAAGATATTCCGATTATTACACATATTATCAATACATTATCCAGCCTCACAATCTAATCCATTTTACTGGCAATATTTTAAGGTTAAGAAACATAGATTAAACAAATTTTATAATGAAACAAAAATGTAATACCACTTTAATTTTAGATACAAATGTCTTGGCTGTAACAATATGTTCAAGAGAGGTTATACGAAATATGAAAGAAAACAATACAAATGGGCACATAATTAACATTAACAGTTTATTTGGTCATAAAATCCTAGATTTGCCTGGAGTAAGTCTCTACCCTGCCAGTAAATATGCCCTTACACCCCAAACGGAAACATTACGATTGGAAATCAATAGGAATAAACTATCAATCAAAATTACCGTAAGTAGTGTTAGATAAAAGAAATTTATTAGTTTAGATCAGAGGTTCCCAAAATGATGAGTCCCGACCCCCTGGGAGAAGCATTAAAAGACTGCAGAGGGTCGTAAGGGGATTTACAAAATAAAACGTAAACGCCTTATCAAGCACTCACTTTTATGTTTCGTAACGTAAATAAAAATGAAGAAATCTTACTTATTTGTAATAATAGAGATTTATATAGAAAGGACCCAAGT
This sequence comes from Pachyrhynchus sulphureomaculatus, assembly GCA_019049505.1. Taxonomy (NCBI): domain Eukaryota; kingdom Metazoa; phylum Arthropoda; class Insecta; order Coleoptera; family Curculionidae; genus Pachyrhynchus; species Pachyrhynchus sulphureomaculatus. Next base: position 216,010,906 of record CM032446.1, read on the forward strand.
TTTCCCCCAAAATTTTTTAAGAATTTGAGTCTCCAATTCCTTTCGTTTGACGAACTTAAATGACACTTTTCAGACCACAATATAATTTTCCGGAATGGTATTTTAAAAGTTAAATGAAATCAATTTCAGCAGTTTTCTCTTTTTTTACTGATCCAGTATATTCTTCTTATAATTTAATGCATTTTTTACAATGCTTATGTGTCATTCACTGTGATTTTCCAGCTCATTTTGGAAGAAGAGTAACTTTTTAAATTTTCAGAAATAATGAAAGGCCACAAGACGTTAAATAAGGGGAATGTGGTGAATAGTTCTACATAGGGATTTTCCTGGCAAATTCAACTCTAAATAATTTTTAATCTTCAATCAAAGTGTGTTGAATAAATTTTACCTAAACCTTTGGTTTGGTTCTTTCAAAATCATTCGGATTGTTTCGCTGTCTAATGCTTCTTTCATCATTATTAATGACGCATTGCGAGCATTTGTCACGAATTTACGAACGAAATTATTTCTTGTGTTCACATAGATATTATTTTTCTCGTATGTTCGTTATATTCTAGTTATTTATTAGTTAGTTATTAGCATTTTCTTCAATTAAAAAATGTTAAAGCCATTCAAAAACCTATTATGTTTGATAAGCAGTCATTGCCATAAATATTTCTGGTCATTTTGAATATTTCTTTGACTTTTATGCCAAGCTTAATGTGATATCTAAACATTTCTATGTTCCTGCTTGTTAAAATTTGACATAAAATCGGGAAATAAAACAGATTAAAAATGACATATTAAAGGTATCACAATGCTACGAGGAAAGATTAAAAGGTTGGCCGGCTAGCCAAGAAAACAAAATAAAATACGTACAAAAATGTTTTTATTTTTCGACCTAATCTCCACCTAGCTCTATGCACTTCTTCCACATGCTTTCCAATGCTATCACACCGGTAAAAAAAAAAAAAGATTCCTCAAGGTCTTCAAAATAACTTAACGTTAATGGCAGCTTAGACTGAAGTTTTTTTAGGTTTGAAAACATATAAAAGTCCGAAGGTACCAAATCAGGAGAATAAGACGGGTGGCGCAGCAATTCGAAACCATAATCACGAATTTGAGCCACGGACTCAACAGACGTGTGAACCCGAGCGTTATCCTGATGGAACAAAACTTTCTTTCTCAGTAATTCTGGACGTTTCTATTTAATTTCTGGACGTAAACGACGCAAAAGGGTGCAATAATAAGTTGAGTTTATTGTTTCGCCTTTTGGAAGGTAGTCCACCATAATAATACTTTTTAGCATTTCAAAAAACTGACACCATCATTTTTCCAGCCTTCGCTTTCTTTGGGGTCAGTTCTCCAGATTTTTTCTACTGCTTAGATGTTGTTTTGACTCTGGAGTATAGTGGTGAACCCAGGTTTCGTCCATTGTCACAAACCTGTTAAGAAAATCTTGCGGGTCAGCTTCAGACATCTCCAAACAGTGGCGAGAAATAGTAAGTCGAATTCGTTTTTGTTCAACTGAAAGCAATCTGGGGATCCACCTAGCAGAAACCTTAGAAAATCCGAGTTCTTTGGCAGTGATGTTTTATGTACATTCATACGAGATGCCTATAGGGTCTGCAATCTCCCTGATAGTTAATCTACGGTTTCACAGTATGAAATCACACGCTTTGCCGATGTTTTCTTTAGTCGTAGACGTTTTGGGCCGGCCGGAGCGAGGATCATTTTTGATGCTCTCTTATCCACGTTTAAATTCTGCACCCTATTTTTTCACAGTGGTATATGACGAAGCAGATTCCCCTTTGGTGCTACTCTTTTTTAAACAGGTACTTGATGCTTGCACGTTTTTCCAAAAACGCTGTACTTGGTCTCACTAAACTCGTTCTAACTTAAAAACGACAAATTCTACAGCAACAAAATTTTACACTGTGACAACCAAAGAAAGTATGAACTTATTGAGGGTACTACAATAAAAATATTATAATTATTTTTTGGTGAGGCCGCGAACTTTTCAATCCATCCTCGTATTTTTTCCTTAGTTAATAGTATAGTACTATCTATTGAAAGATAACATTTCACACTTGTTATATGACAAATCGATTTGCTTTAATATATATTTTTTAGAGTATTAGCCCTGGAGTCGTTAAAACTGATTTTATGCGTGCAAACTCTTTAGACAAGGCAAAAGAATTTATAGAATTAAAAAATTCTGCTCCTAGTTTAAACTCTTTAGATCTTGCTGATTCGGTTGTCTATGTTTTAACTACACCTGACCATGTCAACGTAAGTAACTTTGCGATATTAATATATTACTACTCTATTCAGTTTACTGTGATAATCTACTGATATCCTAGATGTAACAATTAAAGGGAAAAAATCTGCTCAATTTAATGTCAGTTTTATAAGGTTCAAATTTTTGGTTAAGCTTTAATAGAATTACTAAATTGCCATGTTTTGTTTTAGATAAAAGAACTTACAATTCAAATTATAGGAGAACGGTTTTAAGAAGAAATAATTTAAGAGGAGGTACAAAACACATTTTTATGTAATACATGTTTTTTAATAAACGATAATAAATATTTTCTGTACTTATTTTTTCAACAAATGGCTCCCTTAAAATAATTGAACAAAACAGTTATCACCGCAACACCAAATACATATTTTTTTAATTTGACGCATATTTCTCTAGCTATATTATGACTCAATGTTGAAAATTGGATATTAATACTAAAACTGTGATTTATTCAGGTATTACCAACCAGTCAAAGAAGTTGGTTTAGTTTCGGTCAAGTAGTTGGCACAGAGAGCTGTAAGAAATTTGTCCTCTGTGCTTATTTGGACTATTTGGATATTTTATAATTTTAATACTTTAGTAACTAAAAACATGCTAATATGAAGAAGAATGTTAAATAAAAACGTTGCGGTTTTTTTGAATAATCTTTTGATGTAGTTATATATTTTAAATGGGACATTCTTTATATTATTTTTGAGTTTCACAGATCTCTTAATTTTAAAAAACGTAAATATATTTTTTCAGGCGTTATTCTGCAAGATAAGGATAACTTTGCCGAAGATGGCTACATAGTTTTAACCTTAACACAAATTGATATAAGAATGTCATTTGTGTATGTTAAGAATTTTAATAGTAGTAATCTTAATGTAAAAATGATTTTTTCGGAAATTAGAAAACGGGATATACGAAATATTTATTAATAACCTGTCAAGTGCAAGTTGAACTTACGCAATTAGTGTTCCGTACATTAACTGCTTTTAAAAGAAAAATTTTCGTTACGGAAGTATGAAATGATCAGTGATTTCACAAAACACATCTTAAATGAGTTTTCAAGAAAGTTTTTTCCGATCATTAGTGAAAACTGATGACCTTAACATTTGCTTTTTTATTTACCAGATGAATTATTAAATGTAATGCACTCGTCCAATCTACACCTGTAGAGAATATTCCAGAATTTTTTCAAAATTTTTTGATCAGCACTTTTTAAGATAAGCGATTTTTCGCACTTTTTTAAAAATAATACAAATAGAATTGGGCGCAAGTATTAGATTATATATATTTTTGAACACGTCTTTTTACAAGCTTTGATTGGACACCCCAGTCGGTAATTATTTTTTTCTTTCGATTTCACGCCCCAAAACTAACCCCTGAAGTCAAAATTTACCTTCCAAAACTACACGGCTCTGATGAGGCCATCAATTCCTATATTACTACCAAATTTCAACTTCCTATGTTACATAGTTTTGGAGAAAATCAGGTGTGACAGATAGAGAGACAGACAGACACATAGACAGACGGACGGACACCGAAGTGATCTTATAATCTAAAAATGATTATATCCAAGTGCAGAGGCAACGAGAATATACAAGACTTTACGAGGCTGGTTTGAAAAGTCCGTGCAAAAATAAAAACTACTTATGTGATTGGGGTAAACCTTTTTTATTTTTCGACATAGTCTCCTTTTAGGCTTATACACTTCGTCCAATGATGTTCTAGTTTGTTGATCCCTTCCGAATAATAGGATTTGTCCAAGTCTGCAAAATATCCATTAGTGTCTGCAATCACCTCCTCGTTTGAATAAAATCTTTGTCCCGTCAGCCATTTCTTCAAATTGGGGAACAAATAGTAGTCCGAGGGAGCCAAGTCTGGAGAATAAGGGGGATGTGAAACGAGTTGGAATCCTATTTCCATTAATTTTGCGACCACAACTGCTGAGGTGTGTGCTGGTGCGTTGTCGTGATGGAAACGGACTTTCTTGTGGGCCAATCGCGGGCGTTTTTCTTGCAGCTCGGTTTTCAAACGGTCCAATAACGATGAATAATATTTACCTGTAATAGTTTTTACCCTTTTCCAGATAGTCGATGAGAATTATCCCTTGCGAATCCCAAAGACAGTCGCCATAACCTCTCCGGCCGAAGGACGGTCTTCGCCTTTTTTTGGTGCAGATTCCCCCTTGGTAACCCATTGTTTAGATTGTTGTTTGGCCTCAGGAGTATAGTAATGTATCCATGTTTCATCCACAGTGACGAAACGATGCTTAAAGTCCTCCGGATTCTTCTGGAACAGCTGCAAACCATCCTTGCAACACTTCACACGATTCCGTTTTTGGTCAAACGTGAGCAATCGCGGCACCCATCTTGCGGATAGCTTTCTCATGTTCAAATGTTTATGCAAAATATTATGTACCCGTTCAGTCGACATGCCCACAGCACTAGCAATCTCACGCACCTTAACTCTTCTGTCATCCATCACCATATCATGGATTTGATCAATGATTTCTGGAGTCGTAACCTCCACAGGCCGTCCAGAACGTTCAGCGTTACTTGTGCCCATATGGCCAGTCCGAAAATTTTGAAACCACTTATAAACTGTTCTAATTGAAGGTGCAGAGTCACCATAATGTTTATCAAGCTTCTCTTTAGTCTCCTGAGGCGTTATGCCTTTCATAAAGTAATGTTTAATCACCACACGAAATTCTTTTTCGTCCATTTCTTGAAAATCACTCGACTTCCTTGATTCACATGAATGCCAAACACAAAGAAATAGAGCAATATGGCTGAAACTTGGTGTGCGTTCATTCAAGAGATGCTACTAACTAAACATGACCTCGATACGCGCGTGGTGCCATCTCTCGGACTTTGCATGGACTTTTCAAACCAGCCTCGTATGATAGGTGTAGAAGAATCCCTAATTTAAATACATTTCTAAGTGTATATAACCAAATGTTAACTGAAACAATGTTCAAACGAAAGAAAAAGATTGAGAAAGATTCGAAAAATATGAAATAAAGGAATTGGATTCTTACGTTTTCAAGTTGCCTTGCTATCGTGGAAAGCTATATGAGAATCAAAGTTTACTATTTTTTCAATTTTAGAAAATCTAGAAGCTTTTATAATAGATGCTGTTGAAGGGCTTGGTAAGATACTACAGAAATTAAAATATAGAAATAAGGCTATTACCTATATAAAGTTTCAGCAGTGCTGCAGTTAACCCAGGAGATATTGCAATGAATGGAGCAAGATACACATCTGTCTAATAAAATTCTTCGAACGGATTAATTAGTTTTCTACACAGTAATAGTTTTTATTAGAACAAATATTCACTTTTGGACTACGAAAATCTTCGAGCGACACAAGAAATAAAACACTCTCAGTTCTTTTGGTTTATTGCAGTTTATTGAGAAAAGGGCGAACAGAACCAAATATATTTTAATAGGAAATTTAAATGGACAACATATAATAACGCAAGTGGCCGAAAAATTCAATATTACATATTAATAGAAAAATAACCGGTCAAGTGCAAGTTGAACTTGCGCAATTTAGTGTTCCATACGTTGATTACTTCTAAAATAAAAATTTTTGTTACGGAGGTATAAAGGGATCAGTGACTTCACAAAACACACCCCAAATGAATTTTCAACAAAGTTTGTTTTCGATCTTTACTGAAAACTGATGGCCTTGAAATTTTTATTTTTTTTTATATACCAGATAAATTATTAAAGATAATGCACTCATGATAATTTTTGGTCAATCTACACCTCGTGGAGAATATTCCAGATTTTTTTTCAAAATTTTTGGATAGGTACTTTTCGAGATAAAGGGGGAGACAGCGATTTTTCGCGATTTTTTCAAATTAATACAAAGAAAAGTATGCGCATGTAAGATATTATATATATTTTTGAACTGGTGTTTCTACAAGCTTTCATTTGATACCCCACTCGATGACCTAGTAAAAAAATTTTTTTTTCACTTCCGATTTCCCCCCCCCAAAAGTAACCCCTTAAGTCAAAATTTAACTTTCAAAACTACACGGCTCTGATGAGGTCATTAATTCTATATTAGGGCCAAATTTCAACTTTCTATGTGAAATAGTTTCGGAGAAAATCGGGTGTGACAAGCAGACAGATAGACACCGTAGTGATCTTATAAATGTCCCATACGGAATATTAATAGTCTTGTAACAGGAGACTGTAGCAGCAATCGATTTTTTAAATAAAACTCTTCCTTTATGGATTAACAGATGTCGAAGATTAAGATGACCACTAATGATTTAACTGAGTTGGATATTGTTATAGGGCCATTTAAAAGATAAATTAAAAGATGGAAGAAACTTGATAGTAAGCCATCTAAGAGAGGAATGTAATTAGGAGACAGCATTTTTAAATGATTAGGGCCAAGTAATCATTTTGGCATCCAAAGAAAGGCACGAACGAGATATTAAGCAATATATTGAACAGTATAGAATATTTGTTGAGCCTTTAACATTACCAATATTAGTTTGTTTGTAACAGTAATAATATCATATTAGCGATAAAATTAGCAAATTACTTTTTTATATATTTTAATCACAGTTTTTGGCAATTGTACCTGTATTATTATTTTCTTTACGGTGCAATTATGCCTCTGTAGTTTATTAAAATTTTGCCTCTTGCATCACAAGACACAGTCACCATGACCCATCGTGCTGACCGGACAGTGTTTGCCTCTGCGGGGCAGATCTCCGTTAACCATTCACTGTTTCGGTTATTCCGTGGTTTCTGGTTCGTAATGGTGAATCCAAATTTCTGCTACGGCAATAGGTTATCACAAAAATTCGTCAAAATTTCTTTACCAAACACAACCTGATAAATTCACGAATCCGGTTAATACAGAGCAGTCGTGGCACCCCCCTACCATTAGCATTCTCATGTTCGACGTTCGTGCCAAATATTGTGAATTCGGTCACTAGAGATGCCCAATGACCTCGTAATTTACCGCACCTTCAATATTTCATCATCCTATACTATGTTATGAATTCTGGTGATTTTTGCCGCAGCCACATTAAATGGCCTTTTAGAATGTTTTCGTTCTTCGTATTTATGTGGCTCGTTCGAAAGATTCTAAACCATTTGTAAACTACCCCAATCGAATGTTTAGATTACCTGTAGTGCCTTGCCTGCCTTAGTTTCCTGAGCCATTTTCTTTTTTAAAATATAATATTTTATTGCGACACGAAATTCCTTAACGTTCATGTTGTCAAACTGACACAACTTGAATGACTAAAAAGCACTCTACTCATAACAAAATGAACCTTATTCACTTGTTTGACAAAAGACTAGCTATACTTGTTGGGCAGTGGTACTGCTAGGTAGAGCTATCTCTTGAATTTTGCGTGGACTTCTGCAACGATAAAATATTGTTTTTTTTTTATGGGTCCAGCACACGTACTACAGGGAAGTCCCTAAAGCGCTACAGAAGCGACACGTGTGGGAGAAATTGATTCACGTTGTTCTTGAATCGCTGTAAATTGTACTCGGTGGGAAACACAGTCCTGGGCAAATTATTCCAAAGGGATGATGTTCTCCATATAAAAAAACTGCTTGAAAAGCGTTGTACGAGGAGTAACAAACTGAACTTCATACGGATGTGAAGTATTAGCGCGACCTGTACTTCTAATATGCACCGCTCTGGGAGGAACTAAGCAGAAACATCCTTCGACCACTTTTCATAAAAATACTTGTAGAATAGTCTCAAGTCGCCAACCGTTCTGCGATGTGTCAGCGAATCAAGGCCGCCGGTCAGTTCCGAGTTTCCAATCAGACGAACAGCTCTTCTCTGAATAGAATCTAACAAATGCAGTGTATGTTTGGGAGCGGAGCTCCAAACATGGGAGCAGTATTCCATAGTTGGTCGAATTGGAGCTTTGTAAAGAATTAACAGTTGTTGTGGAGTGTAAAGCTTTCTGGTTCGAAATAATATTCCCAACTTTTGAGAAGCTCTCCTTGCTATGCCTGCAACATGTTGATGCCAGGACATATTTGCTCCCAAATTAATGCGCAACAAACTGAGTGACGATGTTAGAGGAATAGAGTGCCACGACATAACTATGTCGGGTTCAGCAACGTAAACTTTTTTAGAAAAAACTGCCGCCTGGGTTTTTGTAGCGTTAAATTCCACTTGATTACTGTCACCCCAACCTAGAATTTCTTCCAGGTCTTTATTAAGTTGAATGACTTCTTGCTGTCTGCGGATATTCTACTGAGTAGCTTTCAAAGTGAATGAAGAGATAAGTGTGCTGTCATCTGGGAAGCTGTAGATTGGATTCTCGGTCTTTTCCAGCAGTCGTTAATATAAATGAGAAAAGAGAGTAGGAGACAGTATGGAGCCTTGGGGTACACCAGCGTTTATAGTGAAGGTGTTACAAAGAAATCCGTCGACTGCCAGTCGTAAAGAACTCTCTCTGAGGAAACAAAACTTTTCAGACATACCATAAGAACGTAGCTTAGCCAAAAGTCCGTCGTGTCAAACACGGTCGAATGCAACCGCTCGAGATTCTCCAAAGTGTTCAATTGCGTTGTTCTAAACATGTGTTACATAAGTCAGAAGATGTCGACGTATACAGTAAGAAACTAAGCCGAAACATTAAAAAAATATCCCGGAACGACACAAGTAGAAATCATAGGCAGAATAACAGGAATGGGTTTAATAAATAAAGAAAGAAGTGCCAATATTAGAAGCACGTGCAAAAGAGATAATATAAATGGTTGGATGCTAAACAGAATGATGGAAAAAATATTTAAATAGAATAACAAAAAAAAAGACTGATTTGGATCATAAAGACAGTAATAAACAGACAATCATGCTTATACGAAGAAGGCCACAGAAAAGAAGATTAACCTCATGTAATGTAGGTTAATTTCTATCTGGCCAGTTTAATTTCAAACTATATTCATTGTTCTTAATGTGGAGTTCTTATAAAAGTTGTATTTAAACAAAAAAACGGGATTCTAACATATCTAGTAGGTGTATTTATTAATTTAAAAACTACCTTGATTCTCTCTATAAGCAATATTACGCAATTTGTTAAGTGTGAAATGGGACAGAATATAACCGTTTTTAGATAAATTGTTTGGCTTACATCATGCACTATTTTATTAAAAAAAAAATAAAGTCATGTACTTAATTTCCCCTCTTGCAGATAAGTTACAGTATTTTCAAGTAGAATTCGTTATTAGAGTATTTTGTTTACTGAATTGCAAGTTTTTTAAATCATTTTAAAATTCCTTTACCGCTGGAACATAAGTTGGAGTCTCAACTAGAATTAAAAGTACTTAATTTCCCCTCTTGCAGATAAGTTATAGTATTTTCAAGTGGAATTCGTTATTGGAGTATTTTGTTTACTGAATTGCAAGTTTTTTAAATCATTTTAAAATTCCTTTACCGCTGGAACATAAGTTGGAGTCTCAACTAGAATTAAAAGTTAAAGGAGGAAATTGTATAAAATTTTATATTAGCAAGAATATTCAAGTGAAAAAGGCATGTGTAATTTTAAAAGATGTACTTTATTAAATTAGCATGGTATGGTGTTTCACCTTAAAGCCACTATCATTGCAGCTAGTTTAATAAAAGATGGATTTAGGGGGATTGAGTGAAGAGGTTACAAATTTAATATGATGGATCCATCTAGATACTTTATTAGGTTTTATTTTTAAATAATAATATTTTACCAAATCTAGTTTCTCGCTGCTATATTTTCAAATTTACAAAAAAATGTAAGTTCTGTTTTAGGCGTATATTTATTGCTTATGGAATTTTTATATTGATATGATTAAACTTTTGAATTTTTCTTGTTGGTTAAAATATAATTTTAGGAATGAACAAAATTCTTAACATGAAGAAAATCGGTTAACTAAATTGATTAAAGACAATAATTTGGAATGTACACAAAGGTTGTAGTCGACACCCCACCGTTTCAGATAGAACATTCTGTAGCCCCACTAAGTTTCGATATGCTGTTGCTTGTCGTAGCCGAAAAGCTTACACACGAGTGGCAGTATCATCCTACAAAGAAAGTATCTCCCTCCTAGCAGAAATCCGTGCTACTTTAGTCGATACCTAAAAAAGGTAAAAAAACATGACAAACTTACCAGTGTTATTGCTCCATGCAATGAGGACTATTCTACGGCAATAGATTATCACAAAAATTCGTCAGAATTTCTTTGCCAAACACAACCTGAGAAATTCACGAATCCGGTTAATACAGAGCAGTTGTGGCTCCCCCTTGCCATGAGCATTCTCATGTTCGACGTTCATGCCAAATATTGTGAACTCGGTCACAGCGATGCCCAAAGACCTCGTGATTTACCGCACCTTCAATATTCCATCATCTGATACCATGGCCTTTGAGAATGTTTTCGTCTTTCGTGTTTACGAGGCTCGTTCGAGAGATTCTAAACCATTTGTAAACTACCCCAATCGAATGTTTAGATTACCTGTAGTGCTTTGCCTTAATTTCCTGAGCCATTTTCTTTTTAAAATATAATATTTTATTGCGACACGAAATTTCTTATCGTTCATGTTGTCCAACTCCAACTTGAACGACTAAAAAGCACTCTACTTAAAAAAAACGGTCAAGTGCGTTCCGTACGTTGATTGCTTTTAAAATAAAAAAATTTGTTACAGAGGTATAAAATGATCTGACTTCACAAATACACCCCAAATGAAAAATCTTTACTGAAATCTGATGCACGAAATTTTTTGATAAGTACTTTTAGAGATAAGGCGGGGAACAGCTATTTTTTCGCGAATTTTAAAAATAATACAAAGAAAAGTGCGCGCAAGTATAACATTATATATACACCTTTTACTTGTGTTTTCCCAACCTTTCAATTCGATGACCTAGTAATTTTTTTTTTTTTCACTTCCGACTTCACCCCCCAAAACTAACATAAGTCAAAATTTAACTCTCAAAACTACAAAAGGCCAAATTCCTATATTATTACCAAATTTCACCTTTCTATCAATTCGGAGTTTGACAAAAGACCTAGCTGGATCAAAAAAGACTTTTGACCAAAAGGAAAGAGAAATAATTAGATCTTGCACGTGCAAAAGAGATAATATATAACAATGATTGGATGCTAAACAGAAAGATGGAAAAAATATTTTAGATAGAATAACAAAAAAAAGACTGGTTTGGATCAAAAAAGACTTTTGACCAAAAGGAAAGAGAAATAATTAAAACATTGAAGCGGCAACCTTTTCAATTGAAGATAGGCAAAGACTGTAATAAACAGACTTATACGAAAAAGGCCACAGAAAAAGAAGTTGAACCTCATGTAGTGTAGGTTAATTTCTATCTGGCCAGTTTTATTTCAAACTATATTCATTGACTTAATGTGGAGTTCTTATAAAAGTTATATTTAAACAAAAGAACGGGATTCTAACATATCTAGTAGGTGTATTTATTAATTTAAAATACTCCCTTGGTTCTCTCTATAAGCAATATTACGCAATTTGTTAAGTTTGAAGTAGGACAGAATATAACCGTTTTTAGATGAATTATTTGGCTTACATCATGCATTTTATTGAAAAAAATATTAAAGTCATGTACTTAATTTCCCCTCTTGCGGATAAGTTATAGTATTTTCAAGTGGAGTTCTTTATTGGAGTGTTTTGTTTACTGAATTGCAAGTATTTTAAAGCATCAAAATCATTTTAAAATTCCTTTAACGCTGGAACATATGTTGGAGCCTCAACTAGAATTAAAAGTTAAAGGAGGAGATTTTAAATTGTATAAAATTTTATATTAGCAAGAATATGCAAGTAAAAAAGGCATGGGTAATTTTAAAAGTGTACTCTATTAAATTAGCATGGTATGGTGTTTCACCTTAAAACCACTATCATTACAGCTAGTTTAATAAGAGACGGATTTAGGGGGATTGAGTGAAGAGGTTACAAATTTAATATGATGGATCCATCTAGATATTTTATTAGGTTTTATTTTTAAATAATAATATTTTAACAAATTTAGTTTCTTGCTGCTATATCTTCGAATTTCTAAAAAAATGTATGTTCTGTTTTAGTCGTATATTTATTGCTTATGGAATTTTTATACTTAAGCTGAAATCAGTTTTTGCTTATTATGATTAAGCTTTTGAATTTTTCTGGTTGGTTAAGATATAATTTTAGGAATGAACAAAATTCTTAACATGAAGAAAATCGGTTAACTAAATTGATTAAAGACAATAATTTGGAGTGTACACAAAGGTTGTAGTCGAGACCCTACCGTTTCAGATAGAACATTCTGTAGCCCCACTAAGTTTCGATGTGCTGTTGCTTGTCGTAGCCGGAAAGCTTACACACGAACGGCAGTATCATCCTACAGAGAATGTATCTCCCTCCTAGCAGAACCGTGCGACTTTAGCCGATACCTAAAAAAGGTAAAAAAACATGACAAACATCTACTTACCAGTGTTATTGCTCCATGAAATGTGGATTATTCTACGGCAATAGATTATCACAAAAATTCGTCAGAATTTCTTTGCCAAACACAACCTGATAAATTCACGAATCCAGTTAATACAGAGCAGTTGTGGCTCCCCCCTTGCCGTGAGCATTCTCAAGTTCGACATTCATGCCAAATATTGTAAACTTGGTCACTAGAGATGCCCAAAGACCTCGTGATTTACCGCACCTTCAATATTCCATCATCTGATACTGTGGCCTTTGAGAATGTTTTCGTCTTTCGTGTTTATGAGGCTCGTTCGAGAGATTCTAAACCATTTGTAAACTGCCCCAATCGAATGTTTAGATTACCTGTAGTGCTTTGCCTTAATTTCCTGAGCCATTTTCTTTTTTAAAATATAATATTTTATTGCGACACGAAATTCCTTATCGTTCATGTGGTCCAACTGACACAACTTGAATGACTAAAAAATACTCTACTCATAACAAAATGAACCTTGTTCAATTGTTTGACAAAAGATCTAGCTATCCTTATTAGGGAGTGGTACTGACAGGCAGAGCTATCTCTTGAATTTTGCGTGGACTTCTGCAACGGATTCTATATCGACGTATACGGTAAGAAACTAAGCCGAAACATTAAAAAAAAAAATTCCGGAACAACAGAAGTAGAAGTTATGGGCAGAATAATGGGAAAAGGGTGTAATAATAGATAATATAAATTATGGGATGCTGAACAGAAAGATTAAAAAAATATTTGGAAAGAATAACAAAAAAAAAGACTTGTTTGGATCACAAAATACTGTTGGCCAAAAGGAAAAAGAAATAATTAGATCCTGATACAATGAAGCGGCAACTTTTCTAACTGAAGATAGGTAAAGACTGTAAAAAACAGATAATCATGCTTATACGAAGAAGGCCACAGAAAAAGAAGATTAACCTCATGTAGTGTAGGTTAATTTCTATCTCGCCAGTTTTTATTTAATTTAACGGTTTAATAAAATAAATAAATTCTGATTGTAAATTTTTTGATGGTTTCACATGGTATGCATTACAAAAGGTGTAGATAAATTATGATGAAATTCAATAAATTTTTTATATTTGCTAAATAAGTTTTCAACGATACTTTGGCAAATATTTAATTTATGATTGTTTTAAGTGTGCACATATTTATCTTTATATATCTAAATTCTAGAACATCCTTGTCTTCAATGACAAAAATATTTATTAAAAAGTGTGCGTTGTTTTTATCTAACCCTGCAGAACTTTGTAACAACATTCCAATTTTTTCCGATTTTTAAGTATAATTTTATATGTTATAAAACTTTTTAAAAATTTTATATTTTTTTTTATTTTAAAATGTTTCAGAATTATGTGAAAATGTGTTGATTTTATGTAATTTCTGAGTAGAACATTCTGGAATTTTATAAGAATTGCACCCTTTTATCCGATATGCCGAGTCACTGATTATAAATAGACTACCCCTCTGACTAGCTTATTTCAAACTGAACTTCATATAGAACCAATCAAACTGATATATGGTTCAAACCTTTTTCGTTTTAAATGGAACACACTGTTATATTATTTTTCAGTTTTTATAAAACTCTTAATTCTAGAAAGGCTACAATATTTTCTTAGGGTATTATTGTGCAAAATATGGAAGAAAACACGCTTTTATAACTTTGCCGAAATTGTCTATGCACATCTTTCACTGTCAATCGCATTTGTTTGTATTAAGAAATGAGAAAGTAAACACAGGGACAAATAGATAGATTGGCGGAAATTTGCTACTATTTTCTGTGGTCTGGGAATCAAGAAATGTATGTATATCTGTTATGTTATTCTGTTATGACTATAATTTTGCCCTCAGCAAGTGAAGTGAAAACATAAATCAAGAAAGAAATATGCCAAAACAACATTTTTTTTTCCAAATATAACAAGGAAATATTATTTTGGTGAAAAATTCAAAAAACACAAGGATCAATAACAATATATTACTTTTTAGTAAAACAACTGGTTACTTACTCTTCTGTGTTTTATCTCGATAACTGATAATAAATATTTATTTTATCAGAAGATGTTTTTCAATTATGCCTCGGTTTACGACATTCCGGTATTAGTTTTGTTTTTCTCTGTTCATCTTCTTTTAATTTCATTTAATTGTTATACTATAAGTACTCCTAGACAGTTATCAGTAATTCATTTAGTTACTTGGTTTGTTTGCAATCTAAATATGTCTTCCTGGTCTTTGGCTAAATTTGCCGGTAGAGTGGCAGTGGTAACTGGTGCTTCTTCAGGAATTGGAAAATCTATAGCTGAGACCTTAGTGAAATCCGGAGTAATAGTAAGTTTCAAAATTAATATGTATTTTGCGTTATTTATGGTAACAAACTATGAATTATTAAGTAAAATATTTCTCAAAAGAGCATATCTACTGGGTTATACTTAGCATCAGTTGTAAGTTGAAGAAGGATGAAGCTCTACAAACTATGTCCCTAATTGACGTGTTTGGTGAGATTGAAATGAGATTGTGCATCATAAGCTGCTGCACCTTGCTCAACAATTTATTCTGTACTCTAAGGTCAGTAATTGGGAAGCGATTGAAAAAAATCGGCCGGAACTAGTCAACCATTTGTTTTGATCTCTGCAGAACTGCATCGTGTTAAGTTAGTTTGAAAAAAGGCCTGGTAAAACCACTTGTCACAATTTTTTGCCCAGAAACCACAGAATTTCTACAGTGTTGTCTAAAAAACGGTAGAAGGTCATCGAATAAAATGAGACTTAATAAGGTTCTTTCTAAATAAAAAAAAACAATTGTCTCAATTTCGACTTTGAAGAGCTCAATACTTTTTCAACAACCTTTATTAACAGATAATAAAAAGAAATTCTCCAACATCACGTAATTAATTGCTTTATTCTGGAATAACTAAATAGGTTTTATTTAATCTATTGAAAAATAACCGGTCAAGTGCAAGTTGAGTTTTCAACAAAGTTTGTCTTCAATCTTTACTGAAATCTGATGACCTTGAATTTTTTTTTTTTTTTTAAATACCAGAAAAATTATTAAAGGTAATGCACTCGTGATAATTTTCGTTCAATCTACACCCCATAGAGAATATTCCGGAATTTTTTCAAAATTTTTTGATAAGTACTATTCGAGATAAGGCGGGGGACAGCGATTTTTCGCGATTTTTTAAAAATAATACGAAGAAAAGTGCGCACAAGTATTACATTATATATACATTTTTTACTCGTGTTTTCACAGGCTTTTATTTCACACCACACTCGATGACCTAGTAAAAGAATTTTTTTTTTCGCTTCCGATTTCACCCCCCAAAACTAACCCCTTAGTCAAAATTTAACTCTCAAAACTACATGGCTCTGATGAGGCCATCAATTCCTATATCATTACCAATTTTCAACTTTCTATGTCAAATAGTTTCGGAGAAAATCGGGTGTGACAGACAGACAGACAGACAGACAGCAAAGTGATCTTATAAGTGTTCCATACGGAACACTAAAAAGGTTGTTTTTAATCAGTGGATTTGCTTATAGACTTTAAATAGTTTAAGATTTCTTGCCTTCTTACTTTCTTTGCTAAGGAACATATTGTATTCGTGAAAAAATATAGTTTCCAATTTCCGTCGGACTGTTTGTCTGTCTATCTCTCAGATAGAGTGAAATATTGATTCAAAATTTTAGTACACATATAATAACGAAATGAGAATGGGACGTATGGTTTTTGAGCTATATCGCTTCCGGTGATAGGTAGGGGTGGTTAAATGTTTAGTTTCAGTAGTATTATGAGAATAATTATAAATAAATATTAAGTAATATGATCCATAATCACTCAAATTTTTCTCCAATCATTTCAAAGTTCCTATTTTTGTCTGTCTGTCGGTCTGTTAGCACGCTAACTCTTGAACGAAAGAATACTTTAAGTTGAAATTTGGTACATACATTAGATTTGAAATAAAAAAGGAATCGATAGTTTTTCACTGATATCGCTATAGGGAAAGAGGGTCGACATATAATGGATAAAAAGGATAGAGGAGCGGTTTAGTGGTGTTACTTCAAATATATTTATGTCCGTTTGAGGGTCCTGGAAGCCAGGAAATCTAAATTATTAACAGAAATATTCTGTAGAAGGAGATCTTAGCTTTTAGTTGTAAATATTTCTTAAGCCTGTTGTATACTTAGCTTTTTTTTATCAATATACCACCCCATATCATAAAACACTTTCCTTTAAAATATCAAATTGAAATTGAGTATTTGAGCTGGGTAAATCACGTCGCAAATTTTTTTTGTTAGTATAAATATTTTGGGATTTGCTGTAACTATATGCTTCACACTATTACAACCAACTATGTTGAATATGGAGAAGTATGAAAGAATATATGCGAAGATATATAGAAAGCTGCCAATATTCTTTAGAAGAAGTTTGTTTTTAAATTCTAGTACAAATGAAAGTACAAGGATGATTGAAATCGTGTTCAGAAGCATTTCAATGCTAAAAAAAATTGCCAGAAATAGAACGGATAAATAAAAATATAATGAATGTAAATGGATACTAATAAGACGGTGAAGGATTAAATCACTTAAGGTTCGCAGGTGATGGCACTCTGATCGCCAACACAAAAAAAGAATTACAAGAAATGCTGATGGAATTAAACAACAACTTCGAGAAATAGGTCTAAAAATAAGCTTCTCCAAAACCACATATTTGAACAACGAAACTTAAGATAACAGCCAGGAACTATTAATAGAAGATAAAATAATAGGAAAGGTACAAACATTTATATATTTAGGACAAAAAATCGAAATGTCAAAAAATAATTTAAAGACTGACTTTGATAGTAGAGTCTCGTTAGCTTAGTCTGCGCTCGGAGGGTTACAATCCACATTTAAATTGGATATCCCAAATAGAATAAAAGCCAGAGTGTTTGATCAATATATACTGTCGGTATTAGTATATGGCACTAAAACGTGGGCTTTAAATAAAAGTATAATATATAAACTCCAAGTAACCCAAAGAGCAATAGAGAGGAAAATGCTAAGTATTAGACTCCAAGATCGTATTCGTAACAATGAGATACGAAGAAGATCAAAAGTGACAGATGTAATACAACAGGGGCATATCGTAAAGAGAAATGGTAACAGATGGACACGCTGTATGGTTGAATAGAGGCTTAGACAACATGCAGAGGTAGACCACAGACAAGATGTACGGACGACGTAAAAAGATTAGTGGGACACGATTGGATGCAAA
Organism: Pachyrhynchus sulphureomaculatus; assembly: GCA_019049505.1. Lineage (NCBI taxonomy): Eukaryota > Metazoa > Arthropoda > Insecta > Coleoptera > Curculionidae > Pachyrhynchus > Pachyrhynchus sulphureomaculatus. The sequence continues at coordinate 216,028,895 of CM032446.1, forward strand.
AAGCAAACAACAGAGCTCACTAGAGACAACATCCGACTATAGATAATGATGATGATGATGAAATAAAATTATGGCTAAATATTTGAGGTTTTCTTCAAGATAGTGGGAAAAGAATCTTTTAGAAGCCACAAATAATCTTGCAAAAAGTCTTTTCAGGGATTTATAAAAATGATAGAAAATGCCCAAAATTCATGATACATGAATAAATTTATTTTAACTTAATTTTCTGATAGTTTTAGATATAGTTAACAAATTGGTGATATAGCGTTACTAGCCAAAATGATACCAATCATAACCCTTAGGTAAAGTGGGTTAAAATAGCAGTATCATATTTTAAAATACTTTTACAATCATAAGTACTGAGTTATTGATGGATTTGTCAGCTCTGAATATGAATAATTAATTTTATTGACTTATCATTTTCTTATAAACTTTCTATGAAACTGTAGACACGTAGAAAAGAGAGAAAAGAAAAGTTAACAACGTAAATTTTTCATTCATATATTGTTTTCATAAGTATCAAGACAGGTAGTTAATAATTCAGTATTTGAGTTTAATCTAATGTAGAATACAACCCAACGTAATTGTAAGAATATCATAATTAAGCTGCATGCTGCATGCATACTACAGGAACAAACGAACACACCATGCGTTGCTTTGATAAAAGCACAAGTCCTGACAAAGAAACCGAGTACAATTTACAGCGATTCAAGAACAACGTGAATCGCTTTTTCCGCACTCGTGCCGCTCCTGGAGCGCTTTAGGGACTTCCCTGCAGCACGTGTGCTAGACCAATAAAAAAAAAAAAAAATAAAAAAAAAAAATTACGAATAAAATTTTTATTTTAGGTTGCAGGATTAGCAAGAAGAAAAGATCACTTAGATGAGGTTGCCAATGCATTAAGTGGTGAAAAAGGAAAAATGCATCCATTTAAATGTGATCTTGGAAATGAAGAGGAAATTCTAAGCGTTTTCAAAGAAATAGAAAAGTTAGGACCCATCTATATATTAATTAATAATGCAGCACTTCATTACCAAACTGGCATTATTGATGGAGATATTCAGATATGGAAGAGTATACTAAGTAGGTATGCAGGCCACATAGGTGTAACTAGCGGGATATGAGAAGAATACGTAGGTCGTTGGTAAAGTTTAGATTAATGGAAATATTTCGAGATTCGATAATTTTTTTTTTTGTTTTCATAAAATTTAATTTTATTTGATGAGTTTTAGGGCTAACTTGCACAGGGTGATATAAAAAGGGAAAAGGTAAACTTTTTTAATGTAATACTCCCTATAATTTAACTTTATCCAATGGAGCTCACGAATTCGTCAATCTAAGGTCTCTTCTCCTTAACTGCAAGCCATATCATTCGATAATATTATAATAGGGACTACCAACCACAACGTTGCACTTATCACAGTCGTTGCTTGGTTTAAGGGAATACTGAATAGAGTTTGCAACATATGGGGAATTTTTTTATTATTAGGGTTTCGGGTCATCAGTTTTGCATGTCCGATAACCTTAAAATTGATTTTAACATAAGTCGCGTGACCGTTGATATGGTGGGAAATTTGAATAAACTGATATGTAGTCATGAAAAATTGGCTGAATTAACAAAATATCGAAAATGTTCAAAGAGTAAAAAAACGCTTAGAATTTGATTTAAACTCTACTTATAATATTTTAAGCATCTACATAAAAAAAATAATATTGGTATTTTTTAAAAATATTTCTTTATTTAAAAAGATCCTCAAGTATTTTAAAACTTATCAGTTTTTTACTCTTGTTAAGTTTTACTTAAGTTTATAAAAAAAAATTACATTTTGCAAATAAACTTAACAAGTAACTTTGATTTTTTTTTAATTCAATCTCGGTAGCCAATAAAAGAATCCAAATTAAAATTCACATTCATCATTTATTTTTATTATGTTTCCCCCTGGCTAGAGATTTACATTCAGCTAGATAAGAAATATTTTTTTAAAAATGGCGATTTTAATTTTTATTATGTTTGTAGAGTTTAAATCACTTTCTTTTAACTCTACTTTTCATGATTCTATATCAGTTTATTCAAATCAATTTTTAGTTTATCAAACATGCAGAACCGATTACCTGAAAAAGAATTTTGGATATTCTAATAATAAAAATGTTTTCCATATGTTGTGAATCGTTTTCTGGTCATTGTATATGTATGTAAAACAAGGAGACAGAGTTTGAATAATTTAGCACTCTCTAACTATAGATCCATTCTCCCCCTTCAAGTAAACCATCATGAATCAAATCAGAAGTAGAAAATGCCATTGCAAAACTCAAAAATCGAAAGGAACAAGGCCCAGATACCATAACAGCCGAATTTCTTAAAGCTATGGGGGAACATGGGGTGGATTTACTAGGTGGCATATGCAGTATGGTGTGGAATACCGGCGAATAGCCTGGGGACTGGGGAGAGTCAATATTCATACCGATATACAAAAAGGACTCCCCCACAAAATCTACCAACTATAAAACTGTCCTTAATTTCTCACGCTAGCAAAAATTTTCTAACTATACTGAATGAGCATCTCAAGTCTTATCTATTGTCATAAATATCAGATGAACCAAGAGGATTTAAGGAAAGTTAACACGGGAGAAAATTTTGAATGTGCCTCAACTGACAGAGAAAGGAAGAGAATATAACATCAAAATTTATCTCTGCTTCATCGACTATCAGAAAGCGTTTGACAAGGTGAGACTGCCGAAACTATGGTCGATTCTCATAGCCCAAGTGCATGTTAATAACATGTACACAGAGAGCTTCACCACAAATACTGGTGGCCGGCAAGGATGCATTCTTTCGTCACTACTGTTTAACATTTAAACAGAGAATATAACATCAAAATTTATCTCTGCTTCATCGACTATCAAAAAGCGTTTGACAAGGTGAGACTGCCGACACTATGGTCGATTCTCATAGCCCAAGTGCATGTTAATAACATGTACACAGAGAGCTTCCCCACAAATACTGGTGGTACAGAACCTGCGCTACGTAGATGACAGTTTTTGATTATTTCGCGGCAAATGAAACGTAGTGAAATAAAGGAATTAAAGGTCATTACACAAAGACTGATAAGGATCAGTAAAAGCTACGGATTGGAAATAAGCGACAACAAAACCAAAATAATTAGTAGAACGAATGATAACACAGGGGAACAGCTGTTTTGGTGTCGAGGTTTTTTGAGCTGATTCTATATCAATTTGATGTCCTGAATTCAAATAACGTATTCATTTGTACCTAGGAGCTCAAATTTTTAAGATATACAATTTTAGAGAAATATAAGTTACATTATTGTAACTCAAATCCGTAAGTGTAGTAAACAAAAGTAGATACGAAATTTTTATTTTAGTTATACAAAATACAATATTATGTCGTACTTACAAAAAAAAAAAAAACATTGAAGAAATGAAATAGTCACTCAACAGTTGGAAAGCTTCTTTTCCGCGACATTCTTGAATGTTTTTTTAAACAGTCCCTTTTTAAACTCCAGCAGTAATCTGCCATCATGTGCATGTCCCATCTTCCTTGGTAGCGGTCCTCCATAACTTTAATATCTTGGTGAAATCTTTCACCTTGTTCCTCACTCATGTCTCCTAAATTTTCTGGAAAACGGTCTAAGTGGCTGTGTAAATAGTGCATTTTAATACTCATATTGCACCCTAAGGATTTGAAACTATTAAGCATCTTGTTAACCATTTCAACATAGTTTTGAGCTTTATGTTTGCCTAGAAAATTTTCTACAACTGCAACAAATGATGTCCAAGCTTCTCGTTCAACTTGATTCATTGAATTTATGAAGGCAGGATCCTTAATTAATTGTCTTATTTGTGGGCCGTCAAATATCCCTGCTTTGAGTTTTTCTGTGCTCAATTGATGCATTTTTACCCCTATATATGCAAAACAAGACCCATTCTTATCAAGAGCCTTTACAAATTGCTTCATTAAGCCCAACTTTATATGTAACGGAGGAAGTATGATTTTTTCTCTTTCAACCAAAGCGTCGTTAATGACATTCTTTTCCCCAACGTCCATGTTTTCTCTCTGAGGCCAATCTTTTCTAACCCAGTGGTGTGTTTTGTCCCTACTATCCCAGAGGCACAAGAAACACGGATATTTCGTGTAACCACTTTGCTGCCCAAGAAGAAAGTTTACCATTTTTAAGTCTACACAAATCATCCATTGATGTTCGTAATACTTTATCTTCTGCAAGACCAAAGCTATGGTATTATATTCTTCTTTCAGTTTCGTTGAGTGAGCTAGTGGTATTGAACCATATTTAATCCCATTATGTAGAAGGACACATTTTAAACTTCGCTTTGAACTGTCAATAAATAGGCGCCAATCATCTGGAATATATTCAGAAAGTCCCATTTCTTTCATGAGTCCCCTAATTTCGTGACAAAATACAAGATTGTCTTCTTGAGAAAAGAATGGTAGCAGATCTTTTTCTCTTGTACGGTAAAAGGTAATTTTGGTTCCTTGTTCCAGTAAATTTTTGTCGTTCAACCTAGAAGCCAGTACTTCAGAAGCTTTTTTCGATAAATTGAGATCCCTGGTGAGATCATTTAATTCATTTTGATTGAAGCGTTGAGGAACTGATGACGTCCCCTCATAGTCACTGTTAGTTTCATTAGCATCAGAACTTTTATTAGCATCAGAAGAGCGATCAGAGGGAAAATATTCGTCATCAGAGATATGTGGTAGCTGATGAAATGTTGGAATCAGTATTTCATCTGAGTGCGGGATAGGGCGTATTGCCGAGTCTAAATTGGGATAAGTCCACTTACTGCGGTTATTTCGATTGATTCCATTAGTATTTACTAAACAGAAATAACAATCATTGAAGTGGTTTTTTGGTTCTCTCCAAACCATTGGTACGCCGAATTTTAGACATTTTCTTTTCCCGGTAGTCCACTGCCGTAAATGCTCTGTACAAGTTTTACATACGAGATGCGGGGCCCACGTTTTGTCCTGATCACCAAGCTTAACTCCAAAGTATCCAAGATACGCTCGCTTTACAAAGTCAGTAATAGTTTGTCTGTTTTGTTGAAACATGTATTCTCCGCATATATAGCAAAACACATCAGGTTGATTTACACAACTTCTTCTTGAACTGGAACCTGAACTCATTTTAATTCTGTTCAATAACACAAAAACACTCTTTTCTTAACATAAAATAACACGCCGAATTCGATCTACTCTCATTAGTAAGAACGCACAAACTGACGAGACTTACCCCAGTTAGGTGATTAAAAGGGTCAGTTCAGGTACCTGATAGGCAATGGTTCCACTATTTATAGATTTACCTGGAATTTACTCAATTACAGACTGACAATAAAACCATTGTACCTACATTAATGAATATATAATAATTTTAGAACTCTCATAAATGAATATACTGAATAAAAACCACATTGGTAGATAAGTTGATGTATCTAAAAAAGTAGAGCTGATAGAGAAAAACGGATTGCATGTATAGATTTAGCGTCCCAAATATAGTTAAAATCAGCTCTAAAATCCCAGGCACCAAAACAAAAATATTTTTTTGTTGCCCTGTGTAAATAATCAAGCATCTACAAGGATATGAAATCGTAGATATCGTAGATAATATCGTAGATATCTGTCAATATCCGTCAATATCTTGGGCCTCTAATTATCAGTACCGGCAAGTGTCACTCAAAATACGTAGGAGACTCTCAAATGCTGGCTCTGCAAAAATTAGTCAAAATATGGAAAGACTCGAGCATCTCGCGATCGACTAATTTAAGGCTAGCAAGAACGCTTATATTTCCGATTGCAACATATGCATTGGAAACATGGACGATAAAGAAAGCTCTTAGAAATAAAATTGCTGCGTTTGAGATGTGGGTGGGTGGAACATCAAAATAGCCAGTCTATTTTACAAGAACTAAAAATTACTACAAGACTGAACTAGCTTGTAAACCAGGCACAGTTGAGATATTTCGGCCACCTCAGCAGAAAACATAAGCTGGAATCACTGGTCATACAGGGAAAGGTTGATGGTAAGCGCTGCAGGAATAGATCACCTTCACGTAGGGTGGATCAGATGAATCAGTTGGCCGGGAAGTCATTATATGAAGCATCAGAACATGCACAGAACCGAGAACAGTGGGATGATAGTTCAATACATTTATTGAGCTCAAGTCACCATAACCTATCGAGGGTGGAAGGACTTAGAAAGAGGAACTATAGATCACACTTAATAACGGTTTCCATTCCATCCAAAAATTAGACAAAAATTTCAGTTAAACAAGACTCAACGCATATTTTGTAATGTAAAACAAGAATATCTAATTTTCCACCAAATGAAAGAAATTCAATACCTTTTCCGAATGGTATATTTATGTCTTACACTCACTCACACGTTTATATTGAAAATTTATATTAAGAGTCAATATCTAATTAGTAGGGTTTTCTATTTAAAAAATAAACCTTTCTTAAGATATTTTCATTATTTTAGACAATATCAATACCTTGTCCAGCCTGACAGTCTATTCCATATTATTCACAATATCGTGAATAGTACCAGGTTATTAAAATTTTTTAGTAAAATAAAAAGGTACTACCTCTTTTCTTTTAGATACAAATGTGTTGGCTGTAACAATATGCTCAAGGGAAGCTATTCGTTGCATGAAAGAAAACAATACTAAAGGCCACATCATTAACATTAATAGTGTAGCTGGTCATAAATTCCTAGATTTTCCTGGAGTAAGTCTCTACCCAGCTAGTAAACATGCACTTAGAGCCCTAACGGAAACCTTAAGATTGGAAATCAATAGAAATAAATTACCAATTAAAATAACGGTAAGTAGTTTGATACAAAAATATCCGTTAAGTGCAAGTTGAACTTGCGCAATTAGTGTTCCGTACGTTGATTGATATTAAAATAAAAATTTCTGTTACGGAGGTATAAAATGATCAGTGCTTCACAAAACACACCCCAAATGAGTTTTCAACAAAGTTTTTCCGATCTCTACTGGAAATTTATGACCTTGAAATTTTTGTTTTTTTTTATATACCAGATAAACTATTAAAGGTAATGTACTCGTGATAATTTTTGTTCAACCTACACTCTGTGGAGAGCATTCCAGAATTTTTTCAAAATTTTTTGATTAGTACTTTTTGAGGTAAGAGGGGAGAAGAGCGATTTTTTAAAAATAATACAAAGAGAAGTTTGTACAAGTATCACATTATATATATTTGAACTCGTGTTTTTATAAGCTTTTATTTGACACCCCACTCGATGCCCTGGTAAATTTTTTTTTTTCACTTTTGATTTCACCCCCCCAAAACTAACCCTTTAAGTCAAACTTTAACTTTCAAAACTACACAGCTCTAATGAGGCCATCAATTCCTATATTAGGACCAAATTTCAACAGTTTATGTCAAATAGACACCGAAGTAATCTTATAAGTGTTCCTTACGGAAATATAAACTATGGTGGCTCTCTCGGTGGTCACGTTCAGCAACTGAGGGGGGGGGGGGTTGCGACAGGAATTACGCAATAAAACATAAGCACTTTATTAAAACATTAATTTTCTTTTTTAAAAATGTCAATAAAAATAAAGTTATTTTATTTTTGTATCATGAAGAACATTTGCATAAAAAGAATGTAAATGTTCACGCAAATTTTTCTAAGAATATGAGCCTGCAAGCCTTTTTCTTGGATAAACTGTATGAAACTTTCCATTTCAGGACATAAATATTTGACAAAGAGTTTTTCGGTGTAAATTTATCCAGATGATGTGTATATTACTACTACTCTTGTAATTGCATCTCGTCCAGCCAACAACGTACTTTTTAGTACTTTTCATAGGAGTAATGACCTTCATCTTTAATATAATTTTTACGAACGCTATAAGCTTTCCTCTTGTTCAAAATATTCCGGACGATGTCTTGAATGCTTGATTTAGAGATGTTAAGCTCTTCTGCCATTAATTTGCCTGAAAAATGACAAACGGTCTGCACAGGATGACGAATTGACGCGGAATAAACATTTATCATAGTAAACTTTTTTAAAGGTTCAAATGTTTCCGTAGCTGTTTTACTCAGTTCCACATCAAATTTCATAACTGTTTTCTGCTCCACTACACTTTTCTGACACAACGACTATGACAGACACAGTTCGCACTCTATACTCAGCATACAAATTGTCGAAATAATTCTATGTATTTACTTTATTTTGCATTTCTATTTTTTTTTCGTTTTGAAATAACTTCATAGGTTTGGCATACAATTATATTTTTCTGTATTGAACTTATTAATGTTAAAGTAGCTTTATTGATGGCAATACGTAAGGAATTTTAACGAATGAAAAGAAAATTATTACATGTTGTTTTGTTGATATTTTTGTTTTTCTGGACCAATTTTGAACAAGTATCATTAGGAGCTTAATTGAAGAAAACTATATGAAAATTGGATTATTCTTTCTCAAGTTGCTAGATGACAAAAGGCTTTCCTGGATGCGTCAACGACACAGCCAGTGGGAGGCATCTCGTATTTCCGCAGTCTGTCAATTTTGTTATTAGTTTAGCCCAATAAGCATAACAATGCCCTTTAACTTGTGTTTTTGATAAGCACATGTATGTAAATTTTGAGAAAATCATCTTCAAAGTTACTGTAACTTTAAAAATTCAAATAGTACCTGAACCCTTTGATAAAAACATTGTTAAGGAACCCCAATCTAGTATAGAGAATGGGTCTGTCCGTCTGCAAGGAGTCAGATGTTGGAAAAAGAAACTTCTTTAAGTACAAAACTTCAGTTAAACAATTTTTCACTTATATCCCTTTACTTCAGACCCCCTCATATATATATATATATATATATATATATATATATATATATATATATATATATATATATATATATATATATATATATATATATATATATATATACATATATATATATATATATATATATATATATATATATATATATATATATATATATATATATATATATATATATACGAGGCTGGTTTGAAAAGTCCGTGCAAAGTCCGAGAGATGGCACCACCGGCGCGTATCGAGGTCATATTTAGTTAGTAGCATCTCTTGAATGAACGCACACCAAGTTTCAGCCATATTGGTCTATTTCTTTGTGTTTGGCATTCGTGTGAATCAAGGAAGTCGAGTGATTTTCAAGAAATGGACGAAAAAGAATTTCGTGTGGTGATTAAACATTACTTTATGAAAGGCAAAAACGCCTCAGGAGACTAAAGAGAAGCTTGATAAACATTATGGTGACTCTGCACCTTCGATTAGAACAGTTTATAAGTGGTTTCAAAATTTTCGGACTGGCCATATGGGCACAAGTGACGCTGAACATTCTGGACGGCCTGTGGAGGTTACGACTCCAGAAATCATTGATCAAATCCATGATATGGTGATGGATGACAGAAGAGTTAAGGTGCGTGGGATTGCTAGTGCTGTGGGCATCTCGACTGAATGGGTACATAATATTTTGCATAAACATTTGGACATGAGAAAGCTATCCGCAAGATGGGTGCCGCGATTGCTCACGCTTGACCAAAAACGGAATCGTGTGAAGTGTTGCAAGGATGGTTTGCAGCTGTTCCAGAAGAATCCGGAGGACTTTAAGCGTCGTTTCGTCACTGTGGATGAAACATGGATACATTACTATACTCCTGAGACCAAACAACAATCTAAACAATGGGTTACCAAGGGGGAATCTGCACCAAAAAATGCGAAGACCGTTCCTTCGGCCGGAAAGGTTATGGCGACTGTCTTTTGGGATTCGCAAGGGATAATCCTCATCGACTATCTGGAAAAGGGTAAAACTATTACAGGTGAATATTATTCATCGTTATTGGACCGTTTGAAAACCGAGCTGCAAGAAAAACGCCCGCGGTTGGCCCACAAGAAAGTCCTTTTCCATCAGGACAACGCACCAGCACACACCTCAGCAGTTGTGGTCGCAAAATTAATGGAAATAGGATTCCAACTCGTTTCACATCCCCCCTATTCTCCAGACTTGGCTCCCTCGGACTACTATTGGTTCCCCAATTTGAAGAAATGGCTGGCGGGACAAAGATTTTATTCAAACGAGGAGGTGATTGCAGACACTAATGCATATTTTGCAGACTTGGACAAATCCTATTATTCGGAAGGGATCAACAAATTAGAACATCGTTGGACGAAGTGTATAAGCCTAAAAGGCGACTATGTCGAAAAATAAAAAAGGTTTACCCCAAACACATAAGTAGTTTTTTTTTTTTTGCACGGACTTTTCAAACCAGCCTCGTATATATATATATATATATATATATATATATATATATATATATATTATAAATATATGTATATATATATATATATATATATATATATATATATATATATATATATATATATATATATATATATATATATATGCGAAACGGTAGAAGTTCTATTTACAAAAATAATTATTTTTATTATTAATTAGGTGCTTACTAACGCCCTGTATATTTGCTAATTCCATAGGGTAAAAAAAAACTATTGCAATGATTGTGATTTCCTTTTCTGCAATTTTTTCGGACTTGGTTCCTGTTTCTGTTTCCACCCTCTGCTGTGAACGTTCAGCTCGATATCGTACTTGTAGATGCATAATTCGTTTCCTCTGATCGTCCTTTCCAGGAAATCGTCGCTTTTCCAATCAACTTTTTGTCGCAACTTTTGATCACGAATGGGCAGTTTCGGCATAACCTTGCGCAAAACGTTCCGAATAACCCGAGAAAATCGTATCAATGGACGACTTTTCCAATATAAGTTCTTCTGCTATTATACTGTCAATCAGCAATCAAAACTTATCGATCTTACTTAATGTCCTCGGAAGTTTTCACGGCCTTCCCAAAAAATACTTTTCATAAGCCTGTGGCAACATATAATACATTTCTATACGAAATTTTATGTTAATCCGTTATTGATCGTTCTTCATTTTGTTTCTAATGATGGAGCTGGAAAAGTAGTTCCACCAAGAAAAACGCATGAACTTCGTCCCTATTCTAGAACCCTCGAGTTCATACTGAACATCAGACCTATTAAATGAAGAAATCTGGAGGGGGCGCCATGAGTACACCTCCTACTTCTCCGCTAACTCAATGTATAAAATTTTTAAACAGGATACGTCTTTGATGTAACATACTCTGTATACTCCGTCTCAACTTATAATACGAGACTCTAATTAACATTATTCTATAAATAACTTGCTATAAATCAGTTTTCTGTTGCTTGTTGACTGGCAGATACACGTTATTAGATTCTGCTTAAAATAGTTTCTGTGACAACTCGTAGAAAAGTGAAGAGCTCCTGTATTCTTGAAAAATGGTGTTTTGAGAACATTTTTTCCATCAATGCATATATATATCTATATATACGAGTATATTGTAGATCCTTTGATCAGCGAGTAATATGACTTGGTAATCGAAAAGGTTTTGCTAGTTTCATTTGGCATTATCGATGCTTACTGGCTAATCGTTGACGGTAACTTGTTTCATCATCACCGTTTAAATCTTTGCTTGCTATAATTACTAAATAAAATAAAGTGTGTACACATATTCTTAATACAGTATTTAAGGTTGTTAGGTTTCGATAAAATATGACATCATTTTTTATTTAAACTGATTTATATAACTAAACTTCATATTTTACTGATAATTTAAAATTATATTCAGAATGTACAGGGTGGTCCAAATTGGACACTTTTAAAGGTAAACCCCTTTATCTAAAGGAGAAAGACGAAAACTGATGTCGGTGTCTCAATTTTTATGATAAACTCAATGCTGAAAACCGCATATCGATATCTAGTACCGTTTCAGATATACCGGCTGTTTCTCAAAAATCTGCATTTTGGAAAAATGGTTGTAATTCTTTTCTTATTGAAAATTTTTGATTTCTGTAAAAACATTCTCAAAGCACTTTTTCACGTGGATTTCAACAGTAACATTTTTTTACAACTAATATTTTATTAGTTATTAACGGAAAAATATATTTTTTAAATGGGATACCCTGTATATTTTTCCTTATCCGAATAGAGCTTCAAATTACCATTCTAAAAATATAGCACACTTTATATTTTGCTTAAATCTACTTCAAAATATAAAGGTTTTCAGTTTTTTTAGGCGAGTTTTTAATGCATATTTTGTGAAGTAGGCTTTGGGCAGAGCGGCCATATGGTTTAATTCAATTGTTTACTCGTAGTTGCCAAATTTTACTTCAGGATCAGTTATTGAATTGTCAAATAAATTGCAATGAAGTTTGAAAATTACGAAAAATGGGATATGATAGTGTGTTTCATACAAACCGGAGAATATTCGGAAACGGCAAGTAATTTGTACAATGAACGGTATCCAGAGAGGCGTCAACCCTTCAAGGATATATTCGCTCGATTGCGATATAACCTAGTTAATAGTGGCCAGTTTGAAAAGAAACGACTCAAAAATTAAGCATCAAACAGGGATAAGGAGTTATGTAGAAGAAATAGTAGTTTTAGGAACTATCGGAAATTCTCCCAACAACAACTGCCAAGAACTAACGTAAGTCGTACTTTGAAGAAGCACAAATTCAGGCTATATAGGACAAGAAAAGTTCATCACCTTAGAGACGGAGATTTTCAACCGGCGTATGGATTTTTGCCAATGGTTTCTGGAGAATTCTAACCATGTTCCGAATTTTTCATTAAATTGTATTTGGACAGACCAAGCTTATGTAAGCAATGCAGGTATTTTTACCCGTTACAATTCTTATACGTGGGCATAAGAAAATCCTCATTTAGTTGTGGAGCAAAGAAATCAAGGCAGATTTGGATTTATTGTGTGGGCAGGAATTTTTAGAGGCAGGGTTATAGGTCCATTTATTTACGAAGGAACGCTCGCCTCTCAGAGATACTTAGAAATTTTAAGGCAGCAAACAGAACCTCTTGTTGATGAACTACCGTTAATGGACCTTAAAAATATATTTTTTCAACACGACAGGGCACCTCCCCATAACGCTGCAATTGTCAGTAACTTTTTATCGGCCAATTTCGACAATAACTGGATAGCCAACCAAGGTCTGGACCATTGACCAGCAAGTTCACCGGATTTAACACTCATGGACTTCTATCTCTGGAGAAAATTGAAAGACCTAATTTTTAAATTGCCGCCAAATACCAGGCAAGAGTTAGAAATCGTAGTGATACAAAGTTTTGCTCTGCTCTGCTCTTGAACTAATCAACTCGGTAAGAAGTGTCCAGAAAAGGTGCTGCCTATGTGTAAATGAAACTGGTCGACATTTCGAACATCTCTTATAGAAAATTGTTTTGTTTTAGTTTGCTCTACTCGGAATAAATTGTTTTATTGTTGGTTTGTTTTATTTTCTACCTAGTTTAAAGTACTATAGCATTTAGTAAATATTATTGTAGTTATGACTCTTAGAGTTTCTTCTGGGAACTTTTTTTACGATTTGACTGATATCGGTAAACAATTGATATTGCCGCTCCGTCTAAACCCTACTTCACAAAATGTGCATTTAAAACTCGCGTAAAAACGGAAAATCTTTATATTTTGAAGGAGATTTAAGCAAAATATAAAGTGTGCTATATTTTTAGAATGGTAATTTAAAGCTCTATTCGGATAATGAAAAATATACAGGGTATCATATTTAAAAAATATATTTTTGCGTTTATAACTATTAAAATGTTATTTGTAAAAAAATGTAACTTACAATGTTGAAATCCACGTGAAAAAGTGTTTTAAGAATTTTTTTACAGAAATCAAAAATTTTCAATAGGAAAAGAATTATAAACATTTTTCCAAAATGCAGATTTTTGAAGAACACCCTGTATATCTAAAACGGTACTAGATATCGATATGCGATTTTCACCATTGAGTTTATCATAAAAATTGAGCCTCAGACACTGACATCAGTTTTCGTCTATCGCCTTTAGATAAAGGGGCTTACCTTTAAAAGTGTCCAATTTGGACAATCCTGTACATGTAAATACGAAATAAAGCATAAAATAAGCGTAAGTTGACAACAAAAAATATTACACCGATAAATTTTCGTTGGATATTGTACTGTCAATTTTTTACCTAGTTATTACGACACAATTTGTGGAAATGATATGTATAACGAAAAAAGTTAACATACTATAATAATTTAGATCTTTTTACTTTCCTTGCTAAAGAAAAGTATTATATTCATGACAAAATTACTTTAAGATTTTTTCTTTTTTCACGTTTTAGAGTGTCTAGATCACGCAAAACATAATGTATCATTTCCGTCTGACTGTCTGTCGGTCTTTCCAACTGTTGACATGATAACTTTCGAACGAAATGAGATATTAATTTCAAACTTAATAAATCTAATATCGCTTCTAGCCAAGAGGGCCAAAGGGGTGGGGATTGATACATTTTAAAAGGTTCTAAGGGATTACATACAGCTGGGTGCTGCTAAAATACCCTAAAGTTTAAGTGAATAATACAAAAGAATGGCGATTATATATTTTTATTGTACTTTAAATTATAAGTAATTTTTTTTTTAAATATATTTTAAATGATAACGTTATTTTTAGTGTTCCGTACGTAATACTTATAAGATGACTTCGGTGTCTGTCCGTCTGTCACACCCAATTTTCTCCGAAACTATTTGTCATAGAAAGTTGAAATTTGGGGATAATATAGGAATTGCTGGCCTCATCAGAGCCGTGTAGTTTTGAAAGTTAAATTTTGACTTAAGGGGTTAGTTTTGGGGGTGAAATCGGAAGTGAAAAAAAATTTTTTTACTAGATAATCGAGTGTGGTGTCAAATGAAAGCTTGTGAAAACACGAGTATATATATATATATATATATATATATAATGTAATATTTACGCACACTTTTCTTTGTATTATTTTTAAAAAATCGCGAAAAATCGCTGTCCACCCGCCTTATCTCCAAAGTACTTATCAAAAAATTTTGAAAAACGTCTAGAATATTCTCCACGGGGTATAAATTGAATGAAAATTGTCACGAGTGCATTACTTTAATAATTTATCTGGTATATAAAAAAAAAACAAAAATTTCAAGGTCATCAGTTTTCAGTAAAGATTGGAAACAAACTTTGTTGAAAACTCATTTGGGGTATGTTTTGTGAAGTCACTGATCATTTTATACCTCCGTAACAAAATTTTTTATGTTAAAAGCGATCAACGTACGGAACACTAATTGCGCAAGTTCAACTTGCACTTGACCGGATTTTTTATCGGATTAGATGGACCACTGATGAAAACTATGGCGCCTCCTTGTTCGCAGAATAACTTCACAAAAAATAACCAATCGGCAAAAATAAAAATTAATCTCGTAAAATATGTTAACGTACTAGTTAAAAATTGTCGAAGGGTTTTTTAAAAAAATAAAAATAAAAAAACACGGATTTCAAACTTTGGTATGCAATTTTCGACCAAAAAATTTATGCTTAATTATTTATAAAAGTGTAGAGAATGAAAATCTGTAAAAAAATCGAATTTTTCAAAATTCGAGGTGTATGTAACCCCTTCGTAGTAGTATGGTAATTTTTTGATTTTTATTGGATAATAAATATATATTATACATAAATATTTATAGTAAAACATATGAGGGGCAATAGGGGTGGTGGAGATTAGAAGGTTTGCTTTCTATATATCGTGTTACATATCCTTTTCTGAGTTTTTTAAGTTTAGGTATTCAAAATATGGTTATTTTTTTTATTACTTTTAAGTTTAACTCAGAAAGGGGCTGAAAAGTAGGAGGATAGTTTAACATTGTATAATTTAAATAACATTTGAAATATTTACTGGTTTTTTGATTGTTGTGCTGGACCAATTTTAAGCATATTTTTTATAATAAAATATGTATGGGATCTCTTTCGGTGATTATGGATTCAAGGAATCTGAGTATTAAGTTATTTTTTTATTACTTTCAATTTTAATAGGGGGGAGGAATGAAAGAGGTAGTTTGTTCAAATACTGTATTGTTTTAATAGTATTATGGGAATTATTCCAGGTTTTTGAATGCGATAATAGACAAATCGCCTTTCTTGAATACACTATTATTCAAGAAAGGCGATCACGAAAACCTTGATGACTATCGCCTCATCAGCTTGTTATCGCATTTGTAAAAAGTCTTACTAAAATTGTCACAAATCGTCTAACAAATAAGTTCGATGACTACCAACCAGTCGAACAGGCGGGCTTTCATAAGGAATTTGGAACAACAGATTATATCCCGACCGCCTTTTAATAGAAGAAGCGACCGAATATAATACTAAACTGCACCTAGCTTGCAACGATTATAAGGCTTTCGACTCCCTGGACCATCGGTCAATTATACAGTCCTTAGCTCATGCCAAAATAGACTCAAGATATACCGAACTCCAAAAATTCGTACATGAAAATGCGACATTAACGGTTAAATTAGATGAAGAACGAAAAACAGAACGAAGAATCACGAAAGGTGTTAGGCAGGGCGACACAATTTCACTAAAATTGTATACCTTGGCCTTGAAGGATGTCTTGAGTGAGAAGAAAAGGGAATTAAAATCGATGGCATATATTTACATCCCTTGTGAATCGCAGATTATCTAGTACTGATTAGCAAAGATCTAGAAGAACTCAAAATCATGATAGAACAACTTAATCAAGCTTCACAGAAAGTTGGACTCGAGATGAACTTCAAGAAAACAAAACTTCTAAGTCCACAAAACACAAACATTAAGATCGGCACGGAAGAGATCGAGATAGTGGAAGAGTATATATACTTGGGACATAAGGTTAGATTGGATAAAGACAATCAAAAAGTGGAAATACTAAGGCGAATTGGTCTCAGCTGGACTGCATTTCAAACACTGGGATTCATTCTAAATAACAGATATATACCCATAATCTTAAAAAGAAAAGTGTAAGAGAGCTGCATGCTTCCAGTACCATGACACTTACAAAAATAGTCTTTGTCGACTCCAACGTACTCAACGGGCTTTGGAAAGACAGATGTTAGGTGTTAGTTTGCGAGAACACATTAAAAGCGAGGATACCAGATGAACAACAAGAATTATAGATATTAGTGAAAGAGTGGCAAAATTAAAGTGGCAACGGTTGGGGCATGTGGATAGAACGAATGATGGTAGATGGACAACACAATTACTTAAATGGAGATCTTAGGAAAGCAGAAGAAGTGTCAGGAGACCAATAAAAAGATGGACTGATGATATCAGGTTAATAGTAGGTATTAGATGGCTCCATCTTGTACAGGTTAGAGACAATCAGAAAAAACTTGAAGAGGCCTATCTCCTGCAGTGGAGAAGCAGCTGCTTATAAAGAAGAAGAAGAAGAAGAAAAAATAATTTTACGAATAATTATTTATTTACAGCAGATAATTCATTATGGTTTATCAAATGACAAGGACAGTCTTGAACAGGATAAGCATTGACAGTGAACATCAGATGCTCAGAGCAAAAATAAGAATAGATCTGAAGCAGGAGAGACGTAAATTGATAATGCATACAAAGATAAAGACACCAACAGAAATAATAAAGCAAAACAGAGATGGATATCGACAAGCACTGAAAAATCAAATAAAACATATAAACTACCAAACAGAACTTGATGAACTAAATGCACAAATAACCAACAGCCTACTCATGACTACAAAACAAATAGCAACATCAAAAAAATAGAAAACACAAAAATTAAGTAGACACAAAATCTTATGAAACAGAGAAGACTACTAAGAAATGATTCTGCACAGAATAGATCAGAATTGGCAGAAATAGGCAAAAAAATAAATAAAAAGATCAGAGAAGACGTTAGATAGTTCAGAAACTCGAAAATAGAAGAAACTTTAAAAGATGGAAAAAGTTTGATACATCTAAACAAGCAAATGAATTAAGAGATAATAAAATTTATAAATAACGATAACCAAGAGATCGCACAAGTCAAAGAGATAAAGGAAGCTACAGGGAAATATTATCAAACACTATATGACACGAAAATATCGCCACCGCCCGGAAGAGAAGGAGGAAATGGAGTGATAGTAAGAAATGCAGGATCTGAAGAAATTCCCGATGTAACAACGTATGAAATAATCAACGCACTGCAACATACGCACGACAACAAAGAACAAGGGGACGATGAAATAACTATAGAAATGATAAATTATGGAGGATCATCGATAATACAATCTCTTTAAGCTCTATTTAACAGATGCCTGATAGAAAGTAAAATACCAACACCTTGGGTAAACGCCTTGATTGTACTAAATTGAGGAATTACAGATCCATCAGCCTGTTATCGGTACTATACAAAATCCTCACTAGAATCATAACATGTACATTAACGAACAAATTAGAGAGTTATCAACCACGTGAACAAGCGTGATTTAGACGCGGATATAGCACAACAATTAGATTAGTAGTGGAAAAAGCAAATGAATATAAGGTCACCTTGTGGAGAGCAATTGTTGACTACGAGAAAGCATTTGATTCCGTAGAGATATGGGCAGTCCTTAACGCCTTAAGTAACTGCAGAGTCGATGAAAGATACACAACTCTTCTTGAATACATATTTAAAAATGCAACATCGCAAGTAATGCTTCAAGAAAAAACAAATAAAATCAAAATTAAAAGAAGAATTACACAAGGCGACTCGATATCCCCAAAGCTGCTCACGTTGACTCTAGAAGACATATTCAAATCGATAAAGTGGGAAAATAAAGGAATACTAATGGACGGTGAACGATTAAATCACTTAAGGTTCGCAGATGATGTCACTCTGATTGCCAACACAAAAGAAAAATTGCGAGAAATGCTGATGGAGTTGAATAACAAGTCAATATGTACTGCCGGTATTAGCATATTGCACTGAAACGTGGGCTTTAAATAGAAGTATAATAAATAAACTCCAGGTAACTCAAAGAGCAATGGAGAGAAGAATTCTAAATATTAGACTTCAAGATCGTATTTCTAAC
Organism: Pachyrhynchus sulphureomaculatus; assembly: GCA_019049505.1. NCBI lineage: Eukaryota > Metazoa > Arthropoda > Insecta > Coleoptera > Curculionidae > Pachyrhynchus > Pachyrhynchus sulphureomaculatus. Next base: position 216,047,913 of record CM032446.1, read on the forward strand.
ATCGAGATACGAAGAAGATCAAAAGTGTATATATGAATATGTATATTAAGGTGGAATTGGGCGGAGTATGTCGCAAGGATGAATGATAACAGACGGACATGCCATATAGTTGATTGGAGGCGTAGAGAACACAAAAATGCAGAGGTAGACCACAGACAAGATGGACGGACGACATAAAAAGATTAGCAGGACATAATTGGATGCAAAAAGCAAACAAGAAAGGTTATTGGAGACAACTTGGGGAGGCTTACATCCGATTATGGATGGAATAAGCTAATGATGAATTATGCAATATATAAGACGTGAAGAAGATAGTTCGAAGGGTGATTTCGTATTTATTGTATTATAGGTATTATTCAGAGTTTTTTGAGTCAGGGTGACGAAATACTGCAGAGGGTGAAGGAGGTGGGAATCATTAAATAGTTTATAATGTCGATATTATTATTTTGTCTGGGTATCGGTTTGGGATATTTTAAAAAAATTTAGCTAATCATTTATAATAAAAATTATATAAGGTGAAAGGAATGAGGTAGAAGGTTAGAAAGGTGATTGAGTATATATCATAAAACACTTCCAGTTCAGTATTTTTGCTTTTCCATTATTCCCAATTTTAACTGAAATAGTATGTAGAAGGGACTCCAATCTGATCACAGAGGAACCTAATAAATGTTAAGTTGATTATAAAAAAGTTTTAGAAGCACAAACTGTTAAATTAACCGAAATTTACTTACTTCTAGCCGATAGGTAAATGGTTGTTTTTACGTCTCTTATTAAGGGGAAAGAATTACCTTCTCCAATTTTTGTCTTTCTTTACGTTTTAGTATTCTTAGCTCACAAAAACTATATATATATACCCATTTCCATCGGTCTGTCTATCTGACTGTCAGTCTGTCGGTCTATCTGGCATTGAAGATTTACCCTGATACCAAAACCCAGGCCATTAAGGTTTTTCGAGTTGGTCGAGAGAATTAGACAGGGATTAGGCCTATGAAGGTCATTTTGGAATCACCTAACGATGTTAAATCCATAATTCATAATGTGAAAGAGTTGAAGAAGATTGAAATGTATAAGCGAATTTCCATAAGTTTCGATAGAACACCCAAGCAAATTGAAGAGTACAGAATTTTGAAAGAAACTCTCACTTCTCGGCTGCGAAATGGTGAAACTAACCTCAAAATTAAGTATATCAGTGGTATGCCAAAGATTGTTAATTTAAACTAAATAATCTGTCTAACAGTGGCTCGTCAACAACTTCTCATGGTCTGAGTTGTATGTATCAGAACGTCAGAAGACTTAACACAAAGACGGATTCTTTTTATCGTTCGGTATGTGAAAGTGAATATGACATCATCGCTATCACCGAGAGTTGGATTCAAGATAACATATCTTCAAGTGAACTTTTCGACGATAGATATTCTGTATTTCGGTGTGATACAAACCGTAATGGCATGGGCGTTTCACGGAGTGGTGGTGTGATACTGGCTATTAAGAGAGAATTGAAACCAATACAGGTTGATCCTCAGGTTGTTCGCGACAGTGTAGTGAAAGTCGTATGTAGCAAACTATTTTTAAATTATAATACATTATATGTTTTAGTATCGTACATACCTCCGCATATAACAAATGCGGCATTTTCGTCCTTATTGGAGTCTGTTGAGGCGCTCTCATTTATGTATGGTAATAACATGTTTATTATAGGTGATTTTAACGATCCAAATTTCACTAAGGGTGCAGTTGGGGATCAGAACTGAGATGTTGGGAAATTTTATGAACTTGCTAGCTCTGGAACAGTTTAATAATATACTGAATAGAAATGATTCAATTTTGGACTATTGTTTGGTATATTTGATGTGTGTGTACCTAAATCGGTCGGTCGTAAAAGAACATTTCCTGTCTGGTTCACAGCTGATATCATTAAAGGCATAAAGCGTAAACACAGAATTTTTAGGAAGCTCAAATATTCTCATTCTGATTGTCAACGTAGAGAGTATAATGAACTACGACGTAATGTTAAATTATTGATCGATTTGGCGTATAAAAAACTATATCTCTAAAGTAGAGGATTCCATCACTGGTGATCCAACTACGTTTTGGTCGTTTATTAAAGCTAAAAAAATCGGCAACTTATTTGCCTGATGTGCTTAAATTGGGCAATCTTCAGTTCTCTGAGCCGGATAAAATTGCTGATGCATTTGCCGGCTTCTTTGGGAGTGTATATAGTGCGCCGTCAGATCGCGTCCCCAAAAACGATGTCTTCACCTCTAATTTATGTATCGCTCTTGATTGTTTGCCAGAGCAAACTATATTAACGGCATTGAAACGATTGAGAGATAAACTTACTTGTAGCCCTGATAATATTCCCAGCTTTATTGTGAAGTATTGTGCTCATGCTTTGTTGTTACCTTTATCTTATATATTCAATTTGTCTCTAAGAACGAACAGATTTCCTGACGTAAATCATTCCCGTATTTAAAAAGGGTGACGCAAATGATATATCTAATTATAGACCGGTATCTTTATTGCCGATATTCGCCAAAGTCTTTGAGATGTCAGTATATCAGTGTATTTTTGCACAGGTTAAAAGCCTGATTTCTGTAAATCAACATGGTTTTTTTTAGCAAACGTAGTACAATAAGTAATTTGGCTTGTCTTGCTCAATTTACAGGCAATGCTTTAGACAAACAAATGCAGGTTGATGCTGTGTACAAGGATTTCTCGAAGGCCTTTGATAGGGTTGACCATTCCATATTTTTACATAAGCTGGATAGACTGGGTTTCAGCAATAACCTAATTACTTTTTTCGAGTCCTATTTGTCTAACCGCTTACAGTACGTCGAAATTCGTGGACATAAATCCTCAACGTTTAGTGCCACAAGTGGTGCACCACAGGGTAGCAACCTTGCACCTTTAATTTTTTCAAACTTCATTAACGACATTGGTGATAGCATAACTAGTAATTTTCTTTTGTTTGCCGACGACCTAAAGCTTTTCCGCACCATAAGAGACTCTAGTGATCGCCTTTCATTGCAACATGATATGGAGTCGTTACAACAATGGTGTGAGTTGAATAGGCTGCCATTGAATGCCGGTAAGTGCTTCTTTTTGACTTACTCAAATAAATTTAGCACCATTGGCTTCCAGTATAAGTTAGATAATGAAGATATTACACGTTGTAACATCTTCAAGGACCTTGGTATTATATTTGATCCTAAACTTTCATTTGCCCATATAGTAATTGGATCTGCACTACTGTGTGCATAATACGTAATTCAAGCGGTTTTCATAACAGTAAAACAATAAAAACTTTATATTCCAGCTATGTGCTTTCACGGCTTAAATATGGTGCAATTGTTTGGAATCCAATACATGCTAAGTATATTAAACAGGTAGAGAATGTTCAAAGAAAGTTTGCCAAATTTCTTATATTAAATTATGATAGTGTGTACCCTGATAGGGGTGTCGATGAGGTCATTATAACTGAACGTTTTCAGCTACCTTTATTGACGAATCGAAGAAATTACCATCTGGTCTGTTTTCTTATAAAATTATGTAAATCTCTTATTGACTCTCCTGACTTACTATTTCAAGTAAACTTTCACGTTCCTAATAGATTGGTCAGAACCTCTCCTGTTTTCTGTTTACCTACTGCATCAACTAATTTTCTCATCAAAACACCATTGTTTCAAGCCATGAGCGTTTTCAACAGTACTTGTAACGACATTGACGTGAATAACCTGTCATTTGCGCAATTTGTTATTTGCGCAATTTGTTATTTGCGCAATTTACCAAATTCTTAAAAAATAAATTGTTGCATGTATAAGTATTTATTCCTAGTGCATCATTTTAATTTTAATTATCCAGTTTTATTTAATTTCTATGTGATTTTTATGTTATTTGTCTCTTTTGTGTACTTTACTTTCCTTTTTTTATCTCTCTCTCTTTTGTATTATGTTATTTATGCTTAATTGTCTTGTAAAAGGTATATCTGTTAGACAATAAAGATTATTATTATTATTATTTTAATACTCGAAGGAAATAATATTATATTTGAAATAGGGATAAAACCTATTTTGTTGGTTTTTGAGCGATGTCGTTCCAAGAAAGAGGATAAATGGGATGGGTGTTGATATATTGTATAATTTTATTCCTATTATAGAAATTGACTTTCTTTTTGCCTAAGAAAGTCAAATTCAATACTTATTTTAAAACTACATGTTTGCAAGGAAAGTAAAGTAAATCACTCTACCGATTTACTTTATTATTATTATTTTTCAGAGTATTAGCCCTGGACATGTTAAAACCGGTTTTATTCGTTCAAACTTTTCGGAAATGACAGAGGAATTAATAGAATTCGAGAAATCTGCTCCTGGTTTAGAAGCTTCAGATCTTACTGATGCAGCTGTCTATGTTCTGTCTACTCCTGACCATGTCAATGTAAGTAACATTACTAGTACAGCATTCAGTCTACTGTAACAATGTTCGCATAGGTTAGGTTTTATAATTCAAAGAAAAAAAACAAAACCTTTTTGCTTCCTTACTCATTCAAGTTATTAGTTAATATTTAAATTCCAGATTCTTGGCCAAACTTTAGTTACATAAAAAAATTTCTTTTTTTAGGTAAAAGAACTAATAATTCAAGCTGTAGGAGAAAAGTTCTAGTTTAAGAAGATATACAAATACTTTTAGGGCACTACAGGCTTAATAAGATAAAATAAAAAATATGTAATCCTTCTTTAAAGCAATGAGCCACCTGAGTATGTAAATAGTACACGCCGATGTGCCCCAGGGCTCCATACTGACTCCTACTCTCTTTCTCATTTACATTAATGATCTACTAGAAAAGACCAGGAATCCAATCCACAGCTTTGCAGACGACAGTACGCTTATCACATCATTCGCTTTGAATGCTCGAACATCGGCTGCTCATGCAAATATCCGGAGATAGCAGGAGGTCGTTCAACTTAACAAAGACCTGGAAGTATATTGGGGTGACAGTAACCAAGTAGAATTTAACGCTACAAAAATCTAAGATAGTTTTTTCTAAAAAAGTTAACTTTGCTCAACCCGACATAGTTGTGTCGGGGCACTCCATTCCACTAACATCACCACTCAGTTTGCTGGGCGTTAATTTGATAGTAAATATGTCCTGGTCTGAAGCATAGCAAAGAGAGCTTCTCAAAAGCTGGGAATATTATTTTGAAATAGAAAGCTTTACACTCCACAACAACTGTTAATTCTGTACAAGGCTCAAATTCGATCAGCGATGGAATACTGCTACCATGTTTGGGGCTCTGCTCCCAAACGTACACTGCAGTTGTTGGATTCTATTCAAAAGAGAGCTGTTCGCCTTACTGGAGACCCGGAACTGGACTACAACCTTGATTCGTTCGAACATCGAAGAACGGTTGGGGACCTGAGTCTATTCTATACAAGTATTTTCGTGGAAAGTGTTCGATGGACGTAGCCGGCTTAATTCCTCCCAGAGCGGTGCATGCTAGAAATACACGTCGAGCTAATACTTCACATCCCTATGACGTTCAGCTTGGTAGTCGTCGTATAACCCTTTTCAAGCAGTATTTTGTTTGGAGAACCTCATCCCTTTGGAATAATTTGCCAAGGACTGACTTTCCGACCGACCACAATTTACAGCCATTCAAGATCAATGCGAATCCCTTTTTCCGACCCGTGTCACTCCTGTAGAGCTTTAGGGATTTCCCTGTAGCAAGTGTGCTAGGCCCATAAAAAAAAAACATTACACTGAACACTAGTAACCCTTGTTTTCATGCGCAAGAGAACTAATATCAACTTTCTGTAGAGTTTTCAACTTATTCTATAGAAAGAGAATATAGAAATGCGCTACAGTTCAGCCGATACCCAAAAAAGGCAAGAACATCTTGCCAAACAACTAAATACCAATCGCACTGCTTTCAATAATACCGAAGATTACGGAAAGGTCTATCAATAGGTACGTCTGAAATATCTAGCAGGATCCAATATTATTAGCGACCATCATCATGGCTTTCGTAAGCAAAGATCAACAGGAGTTCTTCTAACTTATGTAACACATATTTGGAACAATGTTATTGAATACTTTTAAAAATCTCGGGCGGCTTCACTTGATGTATCCAAGGCATTCGCCCTTGTTTGATATCATGGATTGTTGGCTCAGCTGCGCTCTTTTGGTATGTCTACAAAGTTTTGTTAATTGCTCTTACGATTTCTTTAAGAGTGGAAGTTGAAAGATTTTTTTTTAATACTTTCACTATCAACGCCGAAGTGTTCTAAGGCTACATACTGTCTTCTACATTCTCATTTACATTAACGATTTGCTGAGAAAGACCAGGAATCCAATCTACAGCTCTGCAGATTACAGTATGCTTATATTTTCATTAATTTGAACGTTCAAACATCGGCTTCTCATGGAAATATCAGCAGGAATTCGTTCAATTTCACAAAGACCTGGAAGAAATTCTATCGTGGGATGACAGTAACTAAGTAGAATTTAACGTTGTTGAACCCGATATTCTGTCGGGACACTCCATTACCCTAGCATCGTCACTCAATTTGATAGGTGTTAATTTGGGAGCAAATATGTTTTGGCATAAACATCTTGCATGGAAAGCAAATAGAGCGTTTCGAAAGTTGGGAATATTATTTCCAACTAGAAAACTTTACACTCCACAACAACTGTAAATTCTGCACGGAGCTCAAATTCGACCAATGATGAAATACTGCCTCCGAAATATACACTGCATTTATTGGATTGTATTCGACTAGTTGGAGACCAAAACTCACCAGCAACTTTCTTTGGAACATCAAAGAACGGTTGACGACATGAGTCTATTTTACGGATATTTTCATGAAAAGTATTCTTTGGGTGTAGCGCGTTTAATTCCTCCCAGGGCGATGCATACTAGGAATACAGTCGAGGGGCATCTTCAGTTAGAAGTCGACCTGACGACGTTTCCACGTGCACCATTTATATAACATACTTTTATTTCAAATAAAGTAACAGTTGGTTAATATATTGGTTAGCTAGAATTTTCTGTATTTGCAGCCTCAGCGTCATTAGCTTTGCGCGAAGTTTCCTCCAGTCTGAACAAATAAAATTCGTTGGGAACTGACTTTGCTTAATGGTAGATCTAAATTTTTGGATTTATTGAGGAAAAAAACGCAAACAGAAAATTAAGTTGAAAAGTTCAAGTATAAATAAGATCAGTAAAGAAATGCTATTGTAGGATAACTACTAATTCTAATTTATTATTTGCCTTATTGAATATAATTCAAATTTAATCTGCTTTAGCGTGATTACAGTAAGATTCTTTCTAGTCTTCTTTGCCAGAATTGGAAAAACAGAACGCTGGCTAATAGAATCAACTGGGTGTCTGTCCGCCATAGAAATTCTTTTCAAAATAATTTCATGTAAATAGTTGAATTTTTGTAAAAATATAATCGTTATTAGATACAGAAAATATTATTCTTTCTATTTACGTACATATCTTAAAATTAAAAACAAAAATACCTGTGGAATTTATTTTCTCAACAATAAGAATGAAAACTTTAACAAGGACAAATCTAATTAAATAAAAAAAAAAACACTTTCAATACCTAAAAATATAGTTTAAAGTTTGTATCTTTTTGTTAGGAATTTGAACCTGAAGTAAAGTTATCTTATAGACAAAAAAGGTAATTGTTTAAATTTATAAATTAAAATTTATATTCTTAATAATAAATTTTGCTTGCTGTTTGCTTCACATTCTACTGCCGATTTCCAAGGAAAAACACCACCTACTATTCCCATAGTGCAGTCAAGGATGCCCGATGTTGTCTTCAGACAGCGTATCACAAAACGTATTTTAATGAAGCTAGACACCAAAAAAGCTTCTAGCGCTGACGGAATACCTGCCATAGTTCTCAAAAACTGTGCAAGGGAACTAACACCACTTTTCTGTAGACTTTTCAACGAATCCTACAGAAAGGGAATATTTCCTTCCTGCTGGAAATGTGCCACAGTTCAGCCGATACCTAAAAAAGGCAAGAAGATCTTGCCAAACAACTACCCACCAGTCGCACTGCTTTCAATAATATCGAGGAGTCATGGAAAAGGCTGTCAATTAGCATCTTCTAAAATACTTTGAAAGATTATTAGCGATCACCAATATGGCTTTCGTGAACATAGATCAACAGGAGATCTTCTGACTTATGTAACACATGTTTGGAACAACGCAATTGAACACTTCGGAGAATCTCGAGCGGTTGCTTTTGATATATCCAAGGCCTTCACCCGTGTTTGGCACGATGGACTGTTGGCTAAGTTACGCTCTTATGGTATGTCTGAAAAGTTCTGTTTGTGGCTCTCATGTTTCCTGAGAGAGCGTTCTTTACGAGTCGTAGTCGACTGATTTCTTTCTAACACCTTTACTGTTAACGCCGGTGTGCCCCAAGGCTCCATACTGTCTCCTACTCTCTTTCTCATTTACATTAACGATCTGCTGGAAAAGACCGGGAATCCAATCTACAGCTTTGCAGATGACAGTACGCTTATCTCTTCATTCCCTTTGAACGCTCGGACATCGACTGCTCAGGCAAATATCCGCAGACAGCAGGAAGTCATTCAACTTAACAAAGACCTGGAAGGAATTCTATCTTGGGGTGACAGTAACCAAGTGGAATTTAACGCTACAAAATCCCAGGCGGCAGTTTTTTCTAAAAAGTTAACGTTGCTGAACCCGACATAGTTATGTCGGTGCACTCCATTCCCCTAGCATCGTCACTAAATTTATTGGGCGTTAATTTGGGAGCAAATATGTCCTGGTATGAACATGTTGCAGGCATAGTAAGGAGAGCTTCTCAAAAGTTGGGAATATTATTTCGAACCAGAAAGCTTTACACTCCACAACAACTGTTAATTCTTTACAAAGCTCAAATTCGACCAACTATGGAATACTGCTCCTATGTATGGGGCTCCGCTCCCAAACATACACTGCCTTTGTTGGATTCTGTTCAGAGAAGAGCTGTTCGTCTGATTGGAGACCCAGAACTGACTGGCGGCCTTGATTCGCTGGAACATCGAAGAACGGTTGGCGACTGGAGTATATTCTACAAATATTTTCATGGAGAATGTTCGAAGGATGTAGCCCGCTTAATTCCTCCCAGAGCGGTGCATGTTAGAAGTACACGTCGCGCTGATACTTCACATTCGTATGAGGTTCAGCTTGTTACTCCTCGTATAATGCTTTTCAAGCAGTCTTTTATATGGAGAACGTCATCCCTTTGGAATGGCTTACCCAGGACTGTGTTTCCCACCGAGTACAATTTACAGCGATTCAAGAACAACGTGAATCGCTTTTTCCGCACACGTGTCGCTCCTGTAGTGCTTTAGGGACTTCCCTGCAGCACGTGTGCTAAACACATAAAAAAAAAAAAAAATTGAAAACTTGTAACTAAAATTAGTCCCTCATAATACAAAATAAAAAGAAGTATTTATCTTGTCTTTTTTTGAATTCAGCACAGAAATATTGAGGAAAAACGCAGACCGAAAATTAAGTTGAAAAGTTCAAGTATAAATAATAATATCAGTAAAGAAATGCTATTGTAGGATAACTACTAATTCTAATTTATTATTCGCCTTATTGAATATAAATAAAATTTATTCTGCTTTAGCGTGATTACGGTGAGATTCTTTCTAGTCTTGTTTGCCAGACTTGAAAAAACAGAACCCGGCCGATAGAATCAACTGTGTGTCTGTCCTCCGAAGAAATTCTTTTCAGAACAATTTCATGTAAATAGTTGAATTATATCTTAAAATTAAAAACAAAACTATCTGTGGAATTTATTTTCCCAACAATAAGAATGAAAGCTTTAACATGGACAAATCTAATTAAATAAAAAAAATCACTTTCGATACCTAAAAATGTAGTTTAAAGTTTGTATCTTTTTGTTAGGAATTTGAACATGAAATAAAGTTATCTTATAGACAAAAAAGGTAATTGTTTAAATTTATAAATTAATATTTATTATTTAATAAATTGAAAACTTGTAACTAAAATTAGTCCCTTATAATACAAAATAAAAAGTAGTATTTATCTTGTCTTTGTTTGAATTCAGCGCAGAAATATAACATATAAAAACATATGTAAAATTCGCTTTTCATCATCTCTACGTTCAGTCTGTTTCTCCCATTTCTCTATACCTAGCTTATTACACTAAATATTTATTCTATACCTGCGTTTGAAACAGGAATAAAGATACAAATATACAACTTTAAAAAAAGTTAAATTAAGAAAGGAGGGCTAGATTCCTTAATATTATTATGCCAACAAAAACCAGATATCTTATTTGGGCTTTCTTTCTCTTTTCACCTAGATTAAACATTGAAAAACCCAACTGTCAGGGTGAAACCTGATATCTCGCAATCTTAAGCGTACCTATATATATATATATATATATATATATATATATATATATATATATATATATATATATATATATATATATATATATATAAGAAAGATCCTAGTCTAAAAGCTTCACACATCAATGATGCAGCTGCATATGTTTTATCTACACCCGACTGTGTCATTATAAGTAATTTAAACATTATTAGTATACAGTGTTAATCTAAAGATAGGTTAGATATCATACTAAAAAGGCAAAACAATATGGAATTTTTTCATTTTATATTGTTTGGAATCTGTGTATTATGTCTACCTTAATTTAAATAGGTCCTATAAGATTAAATGCAAAAATAAAGGCTGTGTTTTAGTGTTCCGTGGAGAACATTCATAAGATCACTTCGGTGTCTGTTTGTCCGTCTGTTACAGCCGATTTTCTCCGAAACTATTTGACATAGAAAGTTAAAATTTGGTACTAGTATAGGAACTGATGGTCCCATCAGAGCCGTGTAGTTTTGAATGTTAAATTTTGAATTAAGGTAAAAAAAACCACCAGGTCATCGAGGGTGGTGTCAAATGAAAGCTTGTGTAAAACACGAGTTCAATAACGTATATAATATAATACTGGCGCACTGTTTTCTTCATATAATTTTTTAAAAATTGCCAAAAAGTGCTGTCCCTTCCCGTATCTCGAAAACTACTGATCAAAAAATTTTGAAAAAATATTGGAATATTCTCCACAGGGTGTAGATTGAACAAAAATTATCATGAGTGCATTACTTTTAATAATTTATCTGACATATAAAAAATACAAAAATTTCAAGGTCATCAATTTTCAACAAAGATCGGAAACAAACTTTATTGAAAGGTGTATTTTGTGAACTCATTGATCATTTTATTCCTCCGTAACAAAATTTTTTATTTTAATAGCAGTCAACGTATGGAACACTAATTGCGCAAGTTCGACTTGCACTTGGCCGGTTATTTTATCAATATTTAAATTTTAATGAATACATAAAAATCACAGTAAAAATGCATATTTAAACTTGATAATTATATATAACTTTGAAGAGTACCGAAATACCTAAGCAAAAGAGTAAATTATAGATTCTGTTATCGCACACTATAAATTTTACATGACAATTATGGTACATTTTCTAGAAAGTTTAAAAAATACCATCATATATCAACCTGACTACTTATTTAAAATAATGGTTCGGCTATAGTCCAGTCAATTGGGAATTATCGACATACTTTTGTAAAATGGCATTGGAAAGCCCTATTTTTTTCCTTAATTTCCCTAATTTGTTTTGCAAAAAAGTTATGCAGCAAAAACCCTCTAAAATATTATTTTTTGGTCATCGCGGTTTCCATGGATCGTATGCCACGTTTGACGGTTTTCAAACAATTTATTTAGTAGACGGCTATCGTATTTTAATCTGACAGTAGTTATAATAATCTTAGTTACTGGGCTGTTGAGGTTTTTCCTTTCATAAAATATATTTGAACAATAAAAAACAAGAATATATTATTTTTATTAAAACCACAAAAAAACTGTATAACCTATCATATATTTATAAAATTTAATGATTAGAACCTAAAAATTAAAAAAAAAAAACATCAAAATATATTTTAAATTTGTCTTTCTTTTTCTATCATGCATTTTTCCATTCTTTTTATTAACGCTTGTTGAGTAGCTTTGTAAATAATTTCTCCAAATATACTATTGCACGCATCTGATATTTTTGCCTTTAAGTTCTTAATATCATTTGCCGTAGTTTTGTATACAATATCTTTAAGAGTCCCCCACAAGAAAAAATCTAACGGCATGAGGTCTGGTACATTAGGTGCCCACTGAATAACTGCGCTGCGAATCCCTATCCATCTTCGTTTAAACCGTTCATTCAAATATTCTCTAACTGCAGCAGTTGTATGAGGTGGTGCTGGAATTGATAACACATATGCCTTTTTAAAGTAAGGAGAACATTTTCTAATGAAACTGGAGAGTATTAACCAAGAAATTATGGTATCTATTTCCAGTTAGTGTTTCCTCAAAAGAGTATGGTCCAACCAAATGTCTCCAGATTATCCCACACCATACATTAATCCCATAATGGCCTTGATTCTGAATTTGATTAATTTTGTATCGATTCTCATCTCGTCATAATTTTTTCTGTTAGGTTTGCCGTTGCTAACAAAATGACTTTCATCTGTCCGTAATATATGATTCAGAAAATAACGTTCTTCGTCATATTTAATCATCATTTCTGCTACAAAACTTGTCGTTCCAAATCAAATTGTGTTAATAACTGAAGCTTATGCATTTTATAGTCATGGTGTTTGGTAGCTCAATTGCCTGCTTGCTTGTCTGATTGAATTATATGGATGGTTTTGAAAATATTACATAATTTTCGCTAATTTTTTTATGTATTAATACAGTTCGTTTAGAAATACCTTTCTGCCCAAATGCATCCATATTGCTCCTCAAATTTCATTCTAATCGACAAAACATAGTGTGATCCGGGATATACCAGTCGGGGTAACTTTCTTGATACAGTCTAACGGCTTCCCGAGAATTTCTTCTTGCTTCTCCAATCACATCTACTTTTTCAGTGGAGGAAACCACTTCAACCACACTGTTTACGTAGTTTAACTCTATTGAATTGAATAGGTGTGCAAACAAGAACTGTCAGATTAAAGTATGACAGCCGCTTACTAGAAAAATTGTTTGAAAACCACCAAATGTGGCATACGATTCATGAAAACCACGATGACCAAACTTTTTTGCAAAACAAATTAGAAAAAAATATTTAAGAAAAAAAATGTTGAAAAAAAATAGAGCTTTTCAATGCCATTTTACAAAAGGTATGTCAATGAAAAAAAAAGTTGTTTGGCGTCGCGGCGCCCAGCGTCGTTTTCACTACTAAATGTCAAATATGTCAGTATACTCCTTGATATGCACTATACCATTCTACATTAAAAAAATAAATAAATAACCAACAATTTTCCATAAATCGGGGCCGAGCGTCTAAAAATCATCATCCTGTACATTCTCATCATAAATTTTTTATTTTTAGTACAGTCTCTTCTGCAGTACACGGTAGGAATTTAATACAAATTAAATACATCAACATATATATAATATATTAATACATTACTATAAAATATAATCATTAATTTTATATTTAATGAACTATGAAATATTAACATATATATTATTATATCTTAATATAAATTGTAGTAACATAAAATAACAAAAATAAAATATAACAGTAAGAGAAAAACTTATAAATTAAAAAAAATAAGTAATAATTAAAAATAAAATGATATTATTAAAAAATATATTAATAAATTTAATATATATATATATATATATATATATATATATATATATATATATATATATATATATATATATATATATATAATATAAATAATATGTATGTAAACATAAACGAACAATAATTCTATTCTACCATATGCCTCACCTACCTTTGACCTTCCTCCCCTTACAGTGCTAAAATCTCAGTAAAAATAATCAGAATCATAGAGAAAAGTAGGTCAAATTTTTTTGTCATAAAATTCTCTATAAAAGAGCTCTATCGTATATCATTAACAATAATAATTGTTCGTACCCTAAATTTTCAAAAATTTTTGTTTATAACTTCTTAATTATTAAAGTAACAATAAAATATTATTAAGAAAAGTTGTAGACTATGGTATAATCTATAAAAAAACTTCTTCATAAATTTTTTTTTCAGACTTAGGATTACCAAGTTATATGAAAAAAAAAACCATTTACACCCCTATCTCCATGTGGTGGCTAAAAGGGTGCACCTCGAAAACTTAAATTTAACCTTTCATTGGCTCCCTCCACACGATAAAAAAAAAATAAAATCGCATCCAACCCAAGGCTGTGAACCCGTATCCATCTTCAATGAACCCGATCGTTCAAATATTCTCTAACAGCAGCAGTTATATGAGGTGGTGCTCCCTCGTCTTGATACCGCATATGCCCTCCTAAAATAAGGGGAACATTTTATAATAAAACTGGTAGAGTATTAACCAAGAAAATAATGCATCTATTTCCAGTTAGTGCTCCCTCAAAAAAGTATGGTCCAACCAAATGTCTCCCAATTATCCCATATCATACGCTAACGCAATGATGGCCATGATTTTGTATTAGATTAACGTTGTATGAATTCTCGTCAACCCAGTAATGATAATTTTTTCTTTTAAGTTTGCCGTTGCTGATAAAATGACTCTCATCTGCCCATAATAAAGGCTGCCCCAAAATTCACGCAAGATTAAAATTTGGTGCCATTTGTATGGTAAAATGTTGCCAACAAAACAAAAAATACAGCGTGACAGTTGACAGTTCAGAGTTATTAAAAATAGAGCGCTACACGAAAGAACAACGTGTGTTCATTGTTGAGCAATATTTTAAAAATAATGAAAGTTTGGCAGCTACAGTTCGGAGTTTTCGTACAAAATATTGTCGGAATACTGATTTAACCTCATCAACTGTGAAGAGATTAATTGAAAAATTCAGTGAGACTGTATTAATTAGTGATCTTAAATGCTATGGCCGTCCTTCAACAAGTCGTTCGAAACAAAACATTGAAGCAGTTCGTGAGAGTGTTGCTGAGACTTCAGGAACATCAATTCGGCATCGTGGTCAAGAATTGGACATTTCGAGAGGCTCTCTACAGTGTATTCTCACGAAAGATTTGCATCTTCACGCTTACAAAGTTCAATTGACTCAAGAACTGAAGCCTACTGACCACGCACAACGAAGAGAGTTCGTTGAATGGATTATGGAACAACAACAAGTGGATACTAATTTTTCGAAGAAAATCATTTCCATCTTGATGGCTTCTTTAATCGACAAAATTGTCACATTTGGGGTTCAGACAATCCATACGTGACTGTTGCGAAACAAATGCATCCATAACATGTCACTCTTTGGTGCGGATTTTAAGCTGGAGGCATCATCGGACCATTCTTCTTCGAAAATGCGGGTGGCCAGGCAATAACAGGTAATGGTGATCGTTATCGCGATATCATAATTGATATGTGGACGACATGTGGTTTCAACAAGACGGTGCGACATGCCATACAGCCGAAGAAACAATTCAATTACTGCATGAGTCATTTCCTGGTCGTGTAATATCCTGTTTTGGTGGTCAGAATTGGCCGCCCAGATTATGCAATTTAACGCCGTTGGGGTTTTTTAGAGTCTAAGGTTTATGCCAACAAGTCCACGATCACCCACGTCTTGAAGGAGGAAATTGAGCGTTGTATCAACGAAATTCAGCCACATTTATGCAAAACGGTCATGGAAAATTTCGACAAGGCCATTTACCCGATATGTTATTCCATACATAACCCTATACTGTATACTTTATAAATCAAAAAAAAAATTACAATTTTTAATTAAAAACCTGTGTTTTCTATCAAAATTACTTCTTGCGTGAATTTTGGGACACCCTTTATATGATTCAAAAAATAACGTTCTTTTCTTCGCCACATTTAATCATTTTTGCTACAAAACTCAGTCGTCGTTCCGAATCAAATTATATTGATCACTGAAGACTATGCATTTTATAGTCATGGTATTTGTTAGCTTTAAGAGAATTCTGAATAGCCCCATAAGATACATTCAATTGCCTGCTTGCTTGTCTGATTGAATTATATGGATGGTTTTGTAACTATTTCGTCTACCTTTTTAATCTGTTAGAACAGTTTTTTCGTTTAGATATACCTTTCTGTCCAGAAAATGCATCTACAGTGACTTACAGCTTAAATAATGCAGTCGCTATAAGAAAAGACTAACTGGTCTCAGTGCCTCTTTATTTATTTAGAAAAAACAACTTATTGAAATTAAATTAGTAAAGAGTCTTCTAAAAAAGTATGAATTACTTTTTGTCTTAAATATGCCTTACTTAATTAACAATAAAAAATTACTACTCAGTATATATCACCACTACACCAAACACTTTATTTTTGCACTCGACGCGCGTTTCGCTAACCATGTTAGTGGTGATATATACTGAGTAGTATCATTGTGCCAAAGATTCCACATTCCCAACTTAATAAAAAATTAATTAAATTTTATGCGATTTTAACGTCACAGCTTAAATGATGTAAAATTCAATATACCAAAATTATTAGAGAAAACAAACTGTAGAATTTGAAATAAGCCTGCTAATGAGGGAGTCATTATCAATAACGGCTTGTAATCTTCTGGACATTGATTCAACTAACTTTCTAGTATACCCCGGGGAAATAGTGTTCCATGCTTCAGTAGTTTTTACTTTTAATTCAGTTTTATTTGATATTGGGGCACTATTTACTTTATTTTTTAATGTCAGCCACAAATTTTCAATTACATTTAAGCCTGGTGACTGGGCTGGTGTTTTAATAACATTTGGACAGTTATAAAGCAACCAACTGCGGACCCGAAATGACGTGTGCTTTGGATCATTGTCGTGATAGAACCGATAATTGTTTTCAATATCTAATTTTTGGGCACTAGCGACGAGATGCTGCCTTAGTATATCCAAGTACACATATTGGTTCATATTCCCTTCGACGAAATGCATGTTATCTACTCCTGCAGATGACATACAGCCCCATAACATCACTCCACCTTCACCCTGCTTTACCGTAGCTTTCATATTTTTCAATTTTAATTCTTCGTTAGGCTTTCTCCACACTGATATTTTTCCATCGGACCCAAATAAGTTTATTTTGGTCTCATCAGCAAATATTACTGAATTCCACAAGTTCAAGTCTTTATTGATATGCTCTCTGGCAAATTCCAATCTCACGCGTCTATTTCTTTGGCTAATAAAAGGCTTATTTCTAGCAGTTCGACCATGTAAATTATATTTCGCAAGATACGTCGAACTGTTTCGGGGTTACACCTTTTTCCAAACTGTCTTTCCACCTCGGCGCACAACTTTGGCGCACTTATTTTTGGATTATTTGATACCTCTCTTAAAATCCATCTTTCTTCACATTCATTGAAGATCTTATTTGGAGCCAACCTTGACTTATTCTCGACTCTATTTTCATTCCGGTAACGTTCAATGATATGTTGAACAGTTGACGGACATTTATTTACCATTTTGGCAATGTCTCTTTGGCTGTATCCATTCCTGTAATGAGTAATAATTAAATTTCTCTCAGAAATTGTAGCTCGACGACCCATTCTTAAACAATTTCGTTTTATTGAATGGAAAAATGCCAAACTAAACAAAAAACAATTGCACTAAGAAATCAAAGCAACGCCGCCTTCGTAAATTTCAAAATGCGATAAGTTTTGACCCCTGTAGTTATTTTGCATCATTTAAGCTGTGACGTTAAAATTGCATATGATTTGATTAATTATTTATAGTTAATTAAGTAAGGCATATTTAAGACAAAAAGTAATTCATACTTTTTTAGAAGACTCTTTACTAATTTAATTTCAATAAGTTGTTTTTTCAAATAAATAAAGAGGCACTGAGACCAGTTAGTCTTTTCTTATAGCAACTGCATCATTTAACCTGTGAGTCACTGTATATTGCTTCTGAAATTCCAAACAACTTCAATCACAAGCTGTTAACACACTGTTTACTTAGTTTAACTCTATTGAGTTGAATAGGTGCGCAAACAACCTGCCTACCAGATAAATTGTTTGAAAACCACCAAACATGGTATACGATCCATGGCAACCGTGATGACCAAAAAATAATATTTTAGAGGGTTTTTGCTGCATCCCTTCTTTGCTAAATAAATTAGAAAAAAACTATTTGAAGAAAAAATGTTGAGAAAAATTAGGGCTTTCCAATGACGTTTTACAAAAGATATGTCGATGGAACAAAAGGTATTTCGCTTCGCAGTGTCCAGCGCCGTTTTCACTATCAAATGTCAATGTCTCTTTGACATGCACTATATTACTCTACATTTTAAAAAAATAAATATCCAAAAATTTTCCATAAGTCGGAGCCGGGCGTCTAAAAATGATCACCCTGTACAGTTAGATAAATAAGTTAATATTTTGAAGGAAATAAAAGAGAGTATCGCGGAAGTTTTTCATAATCAGCACCCTAGAACCTAGACAGCCTCTGCCTACTTTATTTTTTTCGTTAACTGGGTAATGCAGGTTTTTAATAGTAAGAATTATTATAATCACTATTATGATATTTTCATAATTAGTTACCGAAGTTAGCAGTTCAAGTACCGGTTGTTAATAATTATATGGATGATTTAACTATCAATAGGTCATAGATCATAAAAATATGTTTGTGTAACTAAAAAACGTTCACAAATTTTTTGTTCGACTAATTACAGTTTAAAAATATGTTGATTATTATTTTAGTTCGTGGATGTTTCTTTTCAATGTCACCAGTGCCACAGACATGTTTATTTGATTTTGGGGGCAAGATATTACAGTTTATATTGAAAGTAACATCGTCTTTATTGGTACATGGCATGCAGAACCAATATTTTGGAAGAATCTGACAAAAAAATTACCTTATAACATAATTTTTTTCTATGGGTCTAGCACACGTGCTACAAGGAAGTCCCTAAAGCGCTCCAGGAGTGGCATGTGTGCGGAAAAAGCGATTCACGCTGTTTTTAAATAGCTGTAAATTGTACTCGGTGGGAAACACAGCCCTGGGGACATTATTCTAAAGGGATGATGTTCTCCATATAAAAGACTGCTTGAAAAGCGTTGTACGCGGAGTAACAAGCTGAACCTCATACAGATGAGAAGTATTAGCGCGACGTGTATTTCTAACATACACCGCTCTAGAAGGAATTAAGCGGGCTACATCCTTCGAACACTTTTCCATGAAAATACTTGTAGAACAGACTCAAGTCGCCAACCGTTCTTCGATGTTCCAGCGAATCAAGGCCGCCGGTGAGTTCCGGGTCTCCAGTCAGACGAACAGCTCATCTCTGAACAGAATCCAACAAATGCAGTGTATGTTTGGGAGCGGAACCCCAAACATGGGAGCAGTATTTCATAGTTGGTCGAATTTGAGCTTTGTAAAGAATTAACAGTTGTTGTGGAGTGTAAAGCTTTCTGGTTCGAAATAATATTCCCAACTTTTGAGAAGCTCTTCTTGCTATGCCTGCAACATGTTCATGCCAGGACATATTTGCTCCAAAATTAACGCCAAACAAATTGAGTGACGATTCTAGGGGAATGGAGTGCCCCGACATGACTATGTCGGGTTCAGCAACGTTAAATTCCACTTGCTTACTGTCACCCCAAAACAGAATTTCTTCCAGGTCTTTGTTAAGTTGAATGACCTCCGGCTGTCTGCAGATATTCGCCTGAGTAGCCGATATCCGAGCGTTCAAAGTGAATGAAGAGATAAGCGTACTGTCATCTGCAAAGCCGTAGATTGGATTCCCGGTCTTTTCCAGCAGATCGTTAATGAAAATGGGAAAGAGAGTAGGAGACAATATGGAGCCTTGGGGCACACCGGCGTTGATAGTGAAGGTGTTAGAAAGAAATCCGTCGACTGCCACTCGTAAAGAACGCTCTCTGAGGGAACATAAGAGCCATAAACAGAACTTTTCAGATATACCATAAAAGCGAAGCTTAGCCAGTCTATCGTGCCAAATACGGTCGAATACCTTGGATATGTCAAGAGCAACCGCTCGAGATTCTCTAAAGTGTTTAATTGCGTTGTTCCAAACATGTGTTACATAAGTCAGAAGAGCTCCCGTTGATCTGTTTACGAAAGCCATATTGGTGATCGCTAATAATGTTGAATCCTGCAAGATATTTTAGAAGATGCTGATTGATAACCTATTCCATAATTTTCGATATTATTGGAAGCAGTTCGACTGGTCGGTAGGTACCGGCTGAACTGTGGCACATTTCCAGCAGGAAAGAAATATTCCTTTTCTGTAGGATAGGTTGAAACGTCTGCAGAAAACTGGTGTTAGTTCCCTCGCACAGTTTTTGAGAACTATGGCAGGTATTTCTTCAGCGCCCGAAGCCTTTTTGGTGTCTAGCTTCATTAAAATACGCTTTATGATACGCTGTCTGAAGACAACATCGGGCATCCTTGACTGCAATGGTGGTGTTTTCCTTGGAAATCGATAGTAGAATGTGAAGCAAAGAATTCAGCCAACAAGTTCTCTTTCTCAACAAGTGTCGTTACAACAGAATTATCTGGCCGTAATATAAGTAATTTAGGTGATATAATGCAAAAAAATAGATACTCAATTGACACCTCTCCCAGAACTCTATTCTTTGAAGAGTTAAGCGAAAATCTTAAATACAGAAATTTTTATTTTTTTTAGATGAACAGAAATAATCGCCTTTATTACTCAGGCTTTATATCTTTTAAATGGAAAATTCTGTATTTCGTCTTGTAGTTTTATAGCACTCTTAATTTTAGAAAAGCAGTATAGATTTTTATGGCGTTACTGTGCAAAATAAAAAAGAAAACTGCTTTTTCTAACTTGGTCGTATTGGGGGTTTTTGGAAGTGCTGATATTTAGTGGAGTAAAAATCTAGCTCTAGAATTTTATTTGATCGCGTATTTTTGCTTATTTGGCCCGTGAATTATAACTTCAATCCCTCATACCTCATAAACCAAAAGTATACTCAACTCGAAACTTTGTCATAAGTAAGTCCTCACCATTAACAATCTTTTAGCATACAATTTGAATCAGGATTCAAGGGTGCCAAAACGGGCAATTTTTGGCCTGTTTTTGAGGTCACTCTTTACCTTTGAAACGTCGATGCCGATGTCAAGGAAGACGACACCCTTTTTGTTGACTAGTTCCAGCCAGTTTTAAAAAATTGGGAAGCTTCTAAAATAATAATTAGTAAGTTAAAACCACAATCCGTCCTTTCGCAGAATTTAAAATATATATTTTCTTCAAAGTACTTTTTCGTGAAAAAGCTTTTGTATTAGTTACGACGCGGCGATTATTCTGGCTAATTAACGATTTTGTATCGTTTTAAAAATATGAACACACGACACTATTTTACAGGGCAAACATTTTTTTGCTATTTCAATTTATGTTACAAATTTTAGTAGTAGTAAGTTAGTATAAAAAGATATAGAAAATTTTATGAAAGGCCACGAAGAATCCCTAGCTTAAATATCATCATACCCTGATTGAAACGACATCGAAATAAAAGGAAATAGTAACACGACTAGATAGTCTATCAGCAGCTAATAAAAAAAAATGTAAAAAAATTGTTCACTTCATCCTAAATAATAATATAATTATTATTATTTATTTATAATAAGAATTTTTTTATAAATTTATTTATTTTTTTCTGTGGCTACCAAAATCGTTTCTTAGCGTTGATAGTTAAAAATTGTGACTTTGTGTAGAATTTTTACCCTTGGACTATACTTTCATATTTGCATCTTTAAATTTACACTCAGCGCATTAAATCTAGACTATTTGTTGGCCATCTTAATCTCTCAAATCCACCTGTTGTGAGACGCAGCGCTATCGTGTTACCAAATTTTGTCATTATTATATGATACCAAATTTTCAACAATTTCCATTGTTCCATTGGGCGATACTGTTTTGTTGCTCTAGGATTTTCGTTTGCATATTTTTTCTATTAAAAACCTTGGCTTTTGAGAAAACTGACTTACTTATCGATACAGTTTTATTAAGCAGTCGAGCATCTTATTCGGTACGTTGTATTATCTCCCGACAAAGACCTAAACGTAATCCTTTAATTTCCTAAATTAACTGCTGTACGAGTAGAACTATATTTGGGTGATAACCATGTTCGTATTTTGCATCGTGTAATATTGCCAATATTTTGAATAGACTCTATGGATGATTTTTTGTATCCTGAAAGGAGCTAAAAACATACTTTATATATAAGATATGTAGAAACCAAGGTTTGTCCTGAAGCCAAACAGAAAAAACCGAAATAGTCAAGATAGCACTTGTTAATTAAAGGCGTAAAATTTGGCACTTGATTTTAAAAAGTCATTTCTTCACATACAGAACAAAAACTATCCGACTGGCTCAAACGTTTTCTCGAAATAATTATAGAGATATAGAATAAAAATAAATTATACTTTTTCAGGCCAATAGTCAAACTGAAGATAACACCGAAATTGAACAAATACCAACTAATGTAATTATATTATAATTGACTTATTAATATGGTATACTTATATAGTCTATTTAGGACACTATAAGATTCAAAGTTGTTGGTAAACAACTAATTCGTACGAGAGAGACAAAATGAAACCTATTGTCAGTTAAAGTAAAAATACTATTTGCCTCCGTTTCTGTGTTGCTTCGAAGAGTGATATAGTGAACGTAATTAGTATGTATGTATGCTTATCATATAATATATAATATACATAATAAGATATAGTTGTTGGTAACGTATCTGAGTTGAGGTATAACCTTTTTAAAACCTTATAATGTCTTCCTTATCTTTGGCGAAATTTGGAGGTAAAGTAGCAATTGTAACAGGTGCTTCTGCAGGAATTGGAAAATCTATTGCTGAGACCCTAGTGAAATATGGACTCATAGTAAGTAAATAAGATAATAAATTATTTACTAATTTTTAATTTTGTAATTAAACCTAAAGTAACCTGCACTCAATTTTTCACGAAATTTTTTTTTTATGGGTCTAACACACAAGCGCTCCAGGAGTGGCATGTGTGCGGAAAAAGCGATTCACATTGTTCTTGAATCGTTGTAAATTGTATTCGGTGGTAAACACAGCCCTGGACAAATTATTCCAAAGGGATGATAATCTCCATATAAAAGACTGCTTGCAAAGCGTTCTACGCGGAGTAACAAGCTGAACTTCATACGGATGTGAAGTATTAGCGCGACATGTACTTCTAACATGCACCGCTCTGGTAGAAATTAAGCGGGTTATAACCTTCGAACACTTTCCTTCAAAATATTTGTAGAACAGACTCAAATCGCCAACCGTTCTTCGATGTTCTAGCAAATCAAAGCCGCCGGTTAGTTCCGGGTCTCCAATCAGACGAACAGTTCTTCTTTGAACAGAATTCAACAAATGCAGTGTGTGTTTGGAGGCGGAGCCCCAAACATGGGAGCAGTATTCCATAGTTGGTTGAATTTGAGCTTTGTAAAGAATTAACAGTTGTTGTGGAGTGTAAAGCTTTTTGGTTCGAAATAATATTCCCAACTTTTGAGAAGCACTCCTTGCTATGGCTGTAACATGTTCATGCCAGGACATCACGAAAATATTTATTAAAACACCACAGATTCAAACTATTAATAAAAATAAATTGTAGTGTAAAAATAATAGCATAATATACACTTTTTATGCAAATTGCAAATGCCTAACAACGTTTTCAACAGAGAGTACAATAGCAATCTTAATTAGTCCCTCAGTTCATATCTACCTGTACAAAGACTTAATTGGGAAGATAACGTATACTTTATTTTACACGAATTAAAAATATTTTGCCGGTAATCCTTAATACTAAGGGCTATTTTGAATTATCTTTTACTGCTTCACTGGGAATGTGGCAGTTTTTTTTATTTTAAATAAAAGACCTAGACGAGATAATCCCTCCGCGCCTATTCCTGTCGTCAGTCCTCGTTTTAATTTCTTGGCCCGGTTTATTCAGATGTTTTTCAATATTCCCAATCAATTATTTATTCGACTGTACGAACACCCTGTAGATAGAAATGGGGAAATATTAATTCCCTGAAGAATATGCAGAAAAGGTGTATATATATATATATATATATATATATATATATATATATATATATATATATATATATATATATATATATATGTATATATATATATATATATATATAAATATATATATATATATATATATATATATATATATATATATATATATATATATATATATATATATATATATATATATATATATATATATATATATATATATATATATATATATATATATATATATATATACAGTCCCTGGCCAAATTACACAGGTCAACATTTTATCTAGGCTTGTACTCACTAAACCAACTAGGTATCTTAGGGTTTTTGGGGTCGCTGATCACGATGAAGGGGTCGGTTAACCCTCATCAGGTCAGGTTCAAGGTCATTTGAAGGTCAAATTGAGCCAATGCAGCCAAAAAATCTGAAAAAATTCATACGTATGTTTTTTGGGTCACTGAATCCGAATCCGGTGTTATTTTTTTCATATAAGGTCTCCTGAAGGTCACTAGAGGTTACTTCAAGGTCATTCTGAGGTTATTTAGAATAAAACAGTTATGAGCAGGCCAAAAAATCTGAAAAAAATGGTGTATACGTTTTTTAGGTCTCTGGTTCAGAATTAGAGGTCGGTTAACCTCCAACAATTCAGGTTCAAGGTTATTAGAAGGTCAAATTGAGCCAATGCAGCCAAAAAATCTGAAAAAATTCATACGTATGTTTTTTGGGTCACTGAATCCGAATCCAGTGTTATTTTTTTCATATAAGATCTCCTGAAGGTCACTAGAGGTTACTTCAAGATCATTCTGAGGTTATTTGGAATAAAACAGTTATGAGCAGGCCAAAAAATCTGAAAAAAATGGTGTATACGTTTTTAGGTCTCTGGTTCAGAATTAGAGGTCGGTTAACCTCCAGCAAATCTGGTTCAAAGTTATTTGAAGGTCAATTTAATTGATAGCGGCTGAAAAATCTAAAAAAAACGATACCCACCTTTTTTGGGTCACTAATTCCTAATCTGTGTTCTTTTCTTCCCTACCATTTCTTCCATAGATCGTTTCAAGCAGGAATACAAGAACATGGGTAGACGAAAAGGTTATGTTCAAGTGCTACTAGTATATTTCAGCATTATACTTGCTTCGAGGTCGGTTTATTTTATAC
This sequence comes from Pachyrhynchus sulphureomaculatus, assembly GCA_019049505.1. Taxonomy (NCBI): domain Eukaryota; kingdom Metazoa; phylum Arthropoda; class Insecta; order Coleoptera; family Curculionidae; genus Pachyrhynchus; species Pachyrhynchus sulphureomaculatus. The sequence continues at coordinate 216,073,161 of CM032446.1, forward strand.
AGAAAGTTTTTGCCTCAATCTTAAAACTCCACTAACATTTCCATAAAGTTATTTGATATGCATATTTAATAAATGTGGGCTAATGAACTAATACTTGTAGTTGCACCCAGGGCACCTCCACGCGGTGACGGTGGGCAACGGAATTGTTCCACTATCCGGCGAAGTCCCTGGGTTATGGCTTCCATGCCGTCATGGCAACTACAAATAAAACTTCTACGAGACAGGGGCTCGGAACCCCAAAATCGGCGGTTGGTCAGGGTGGGAAAGCGGGCCCGCAGCCGTCGTCATCCCGCGACCGTAGCTCTTCAACGGTGGGAAACTTAGTTTTTGAAGAGTTTAATGCTACAAATCAAGGATTTTGTAAGAATAATGTGAACTGTTTTTGTATCGTTTGTGGGCTGTATACTCCCAAAAATAAATTTAAATTTTCTGAGACTTTGAAAACAAAATATAAAAGTTTGTTTAATATCGACACGAGTTCCTTGAACAACTCTTATACTCCGAATGTCATCTGTAGTAAATGCCGCAATATTTTGTTTGGAACAAGGGCACAAATATTTTCTGCACCGATGAAATGGAGAAATCTATCAGACCATACGTCTAATTGTTATTTCTGCTTAACGAATCTCAAAGGATATAATCGTAATAACAAAAACTCTGTAACTTATCCGTGCGTAGAATCTGTAACATTGCCCATATATATAGAAACTGCACCTGATAATGATGACAGCAGGCATAGCAATGCAGAGCATTTTGAAGTTTCTGATGATATATAAATGCATGATGAATCATTAGATACCTCGCAAGATGGTGAAAGTGAAGCCTACAATGTATCTTCAGGCTCGGAAGATGAAGGTATGTTAGAATAAACACATTTTAACCAAGGTGACCTGAGTGATCTCTGTAGAGACTTAGGACTTTCAAAAGAAGGTTCTGAACTTTTAGCATCGAGATTAAAAGGAAAAAATTGTTTAGCACCAGGGACAAAAGTAACATATTACCGTTCAAGAGAAAAAACCATTCAAAAAGTATTTTACAAAATCTGGTAATTTAATGTATTGCAATGATGTTAGTGGATTAGTCAAAGAATATGGTATCGAATATACAGCTAGTCATTGGCGCCTTTTTATAGATTCATCGAAAAGAAGTTTGAAACCGATCTTGCTCTTCAATGGGAATACGTATGCCCCTTTGCCTCTTGCTCATTCGGTCATTTTAAAAGAAGAATGTGTGTATGTATGTGTGTTTTATTTCGTGTGTATGAGTGTGTGTGTGTGTGTGTGTGTGTGTGTATTACTGTGTATGTGTGTGTGCGTGCGTGTGCGTGCGTGTGCGTGCGTGTGCGTGCGTGTGCGTGTGTGTGTGCATATAAACGAATTATAAGTCAGCAAATTCTAAGAATTCTGGAAACACGCTAGGGCTCTTGTAAATTTAATTGGCAACGTTTTTTACAATTCTCCATAAACTTCAAACTTGAGATGGAGGATTGGTCAACGGAGCGATCAGAAGGGTGACGCGAAGAGAGAAAATTCTTGGATGATCAGAATAATATTTTAATATTTCACAAGAAAAAACGATTTCACTGTCTTTACAGTGTGATATTTTTACCTTTTTTGAAAATAGGATCACTCTTGGATTTTTAAACAATTCCGTTTCGTTGTTTTTATATATAGTAGATGCTATGCTATAAAGTCACTCCCTCTTCAAGTACAGATGCACATAACGGGAAATGTGGAGGACCTTACTGGCACAAATCAAAATGAGAATATTATCAGAACTTTCCGATGAAGTTCCAGAATCTTACAAAGTATTAAAGTAGACATAACTTCCGGTGTATTCTTGGAGACACGAGTGAGAAGAAGACAAACATTCCGATTCAGAATTCCAACAAATACGTGCAACGGTTTATTTTGGCGGCTATCCAATGATTTGACTTCCAAATGACCTTAATACCGACCTGATGAAGGGTAACCGACCTCTAATTCTGAACCAGAGACCTAAAAAACGTATACACCATTTTTTTTTCAGATTTTTTGGCCTGCTCATAACTGTTTTATTCCAAATAACCTCAGAATGACCTTGAAGTAACCTCTAGTGACCTTCAGGAGACCTTATATGAAAAAAATAACACCGGATTCGGATTCAGTGACCCAAAAAACATACGTATGAATTTTTTCAGATTTTTTGGCTGCATTGGCCCAATTTGACCTTCAAATGACCTTGAACCTGACCTGATGAAGGTTAACCGACCCCTTCATCGTGATCAGCGACCCCAAAAACCCTAAGATACCTAGTTGGTTTACCGAGTACAAGCCTAGATAAAATGTTGACCTGTGTTATTAGACGCACTGTATTTTTTTTAGTAATTTTATGTTTCTTAAGAGTTTTTATGCAATAATGGTATATTTAAACTACAATATTATTGATTTTTATTTAAAAGAATTGTTGTAGACTACATATTTGTATTTATTTTTAACATATGGTAACACTGTGTTGACAAAGTGATACATGAACGTAAATAAGTACAAACCTGTATCAGTCGTGATCGGAATCGAGTCAGGTACGGACGTGTTTCTGTGGCTTTATGGACTGTGATTGTTTGTTTAACAGTTTTATACTACTCAGTTATTAGTTTATTTTGTATGCAGTGTTTTAAAAAAGTAATTGGACTATTTTCATTATGGGTAGAAAAGGCAATCTTTCACCACGTAAAAAAGCTGAAGTGAAGGCCCTCGTGATTGCGAAAACATTTACAAACCGAGAAATATCACGAAGATTGGAGGTTTCTGAAGCTAGTGTACGACGCATAAAAAAGAAAATTGAGTCAGGGAAGGAATTAAGCTCGAAAAGAAAGAAAAGATGCGTTAGAAAACCAATTTTCACTCTACGGTCAGAGAGATGTTTGAAGAAAATTTGTGTAGAAAACAGATTTGCTACCACAAAGGTAATAAAATCACAACTCCAGGATGCTAGCGTAAATGCTTCTGAGCGCACTGTTCGAAAAAAAAAATTGAAAGAATTAGATTTTAAGGCCTGTCGCCCCGCCAGGAAGCCCAAGTTAACAGCTGCAATGAAAGCAAAGCGCCTGAAGTGGGCCAAACAATGGCAAGACAAAGATGTGGACTTCTGGAGATCGGTAAGATACAGCAATTTAATCAATAATTGATACCTTATTATCATTTTCAGTTAAATAAAGCAAATAAACATGGAAGTTTATATATTTTTCCTATTTTTGACAGGTCTGCTTCAGTGACGAAAGCACATTCGAAATTTTGCAGAATAAAGCTCAGTATGTGCGTCGTCGTCATGGAGAAAAGTTTCATCCTGATTGTGTCGTCCCGACGGTTAAACATCCCACCAAAGTGATGATTTGGTCAGTCATCAGCGGCAAGGGCACTGGATGTCTGTACGTCGTCAAAGGGATAATGAGGCAAGATCAGTACAAAGAAGTATTACAAAATCGGTTGATTCCGCAGCTCAGAGAATGGTTTCCAAATGGGGACCCATTTACTTTCATGCAAGATGGAGCTCCCTGCCACACTGCTCGGTCTGTTAAAGCTTTTTTGGCAGAAAAAAATATCCCTCTGTTGGATTGGCCCTGATATGAACCCCATTGAAAATGTGTGGGAGCTGATGAAAAGAGAAGTGGCTAAAGATCTGATTACCAACAAAACCCAGCTCCTAGAAAAGATTATTCATGTGTGGAATCATCATCCTCAAATGCAGGAGACAGTATAATCTTGTTTTGATAGCATGCCGCGCAGAATTAAAGCTTTGATAGCGGCTAAAGGTGGCTCAACTAAATATTGACTTTTACTAACATTAATTTCACTTTTCTTTAAAACTTAATAAACTTATGCTTTTCTAAATTAATGCTGTTTTATTTATGTCAAATAAATAGGTAATTGATTGGATAATATAAAAATAAAAAAACAAATCAATTTAAAATAATAAAACGGTACAATATCACTCGGTAATTAATATTTTACATGAAATCTTGCAGTGCGTCTAATAATTTGGCCAGGGACTGTATATATATATATATATATATATATATATATATATATATATATATATATATATATATATATATATAATATAATATATATATATATATATATATATATATATATATATATATATATATATATATATATATGTATATATATATATATATATATATATATATATATATATATATATATATATATATATATCAATTAGTTTCATCTTTTTTAGTTCCAATCATCGACAAGAGGTTAGAGTCAATTTTCATTACAGCTTCAACTATCTTGAATTCCATTGTACGATCGAGTCGACCGTATCGTATTAGTAATACATGTTGCGTACACAAATTGTCTGCAGATCGTTTCATATTTGTTATAAGGTTGCATGAGCAATTCGATATCGATATGATCCGATCCTAAAACCCAACACTCTCTCAGATTTTTCCGTTAATACATTTGTCAGGTAGGTGCTTCTGAGGTCAATTTAAGGAAGTTGAGACAAAAGATTGATTTTTCTGAAAAAAAATTCTGGTTTACTGGAAATGTGGCAGTTTTTTATTTTAAATAAAATTCTCTATATATTTAAAATTTATTGGATTCTACGAAAAATTCCCAATAGTGCTGTAAAAAAAGCATTTGAAATTGCACAGTCTAGATACAGCCATATTATGATTTTATCTTCTCTGGTCTATCACCAGCAGTATCGTCTTGAGTTTTGGACCTCGAAAAACTTACGCTCTTTTGTTTATAAACAATTTAAGTTTTCGAAACGCGTTTTTTACAAACTCTTCATAATGAAACTTCTAAGAAATCCTCGTTGGCTTAAAGCCACTCAAGTGCATAAATAATTCACAAAATTGAAAATACAGGCAAAAACTATATTTGCTTATTGTACAGGTCGACTAAGTGACAGTTTGAAACTTTCAGAAAATATGCCCTTTGTTTTAATAAAAATACCCTGAAATGGATATTTTTTTTCAAAATTTAGGTCTGGACGCCACCTTCCCGATACCATTAAAAAAATTTTTTATAGTCGTTTCAACCGTTTTTTTTTTATATATTTGTTTAATCAAATAACAACAAATGTTATCGGATGTTTGTTTCCATTTTTTAATTCCATCCACACTTCATCCAGGCTTAGGATAGGTCCAAAAGAATAGTCTTTGAAATTTGGAGCATGGTTAACGGCAAACAGGCTAACAACAATAATAAATTTAAAGACTCACGGGCCAACAACAGTGAGAATGTAAAAACCAACTGGCTAAGGGCTTAAAAGATTACCCACAAATTGATAAATTTGTAATCAAATCAATAAATAAAAACATCTCAATATCTCAGAAACTATTGCTCGGAGCAACATTTACCAAGAAAGCTTTTTAGACAGAAGAAGGCGAAGAATACGACCATTTAATTAAAAATATCCTACAGAGTGATATAAAAAAGTTATTACAATTTAAAAGTATACACAGTGAAATAAGTGGCGCCCCCTACAATTTACAACACAACTGTGAGCTGATTTCGATTTCTCATCTCAGAAAACCCCTTAGCACCGAATCTTGTACAAATAGTACAATTATTAAGAAAGCTACTTAAGAAAAACTAAAATAAAAGTATAACTTTGACACCCTGTATCTCAAAAATTGCGAATTTTTTGACTAAGGTAAGTTGGGTTAAATGGTTATATTTTTATCCCAGAAATCCACGTTAACTCTATGTACACGGAATACTGGGACACCCTGTATAACCGGAGTTATTCACATTTAAAGCCCAAAACTATTGCTCGGAGCAACATTTACCAAGAGAGCTTTTTAGACAGAAAAAGGCGGAGAATACTAATATTTAATTAAAAATATCATACAGGGTGGTATAAAAAAGTTATGACAATTTAAAAGTATACACAGTGCAATAAGTGGCGCCTCCTACAATTTACAACACAACTGTGAGCTGATTTCGATTTCTCATCTCAGAAAACCCCTTAGCACCCAATCTTGTCCAAATAGTACAATTATTAAGAAAGCTACTTGAGACAAACTAAAATAAAAGTATAACTTTGATACCCTGTATCTCAAGAATTACGAATTTTTTCACTAAGGTAAGTTGGGTTAAATAGACATATTTTCATCCCAGAAATCCACATTAAATCTATGTATACGGAATACTGGGACACCCTGTATAACCGGAGTTATTTACATTTAAAGCTCAAAAAACGCGTTTTGAAACCTTAAATGGTTTATAAACCAGACAGCACAAGTTTTTCGAGGTCCAAAACTCAGGACAATACTCCTGGTAATACAGGAATAGGGGATGGAGGATAAAATCATAATAATGCCGTATCTAATCTATGCCTATCTCATCATTATCTTAACCTTTTTTACTGCACTAAAATAACTTTCATTTACCATTCACCATGTGAAAAAGTCTCTCAAAATCAGGGAATTTTTTACTTTCAATTTATTTCTGAAACATCATTTTACTATATAATAGCCCTAATAGAATTACTATTTCTAGATATAGGTACAAGATGCTGACTAATAAAAAACGCTAAATATTTGTAACCATTTACAACTTTTACAAATTTAAATTGTTGGGAATCGAAATTTTGAATAATGTAATAAAGATGATTCTTATATATACATTTTACTGTATGAAGAGGTACTAATTTGCATTGATGATCTTTATTTGGTAATACATTTATTTCAAACAGCTTTAATCCAGAAATAGATAAAATCATCTAGGTCTCCTTATGGTGTTTTATACGATTTTGCTTATATTAAAATCTGTTGAATTGCCTTATATACAAGACCTAATGAACATGAAAATGTTTTTTGTAATATTGAAAAAAAAAATCAAATTTGGAGATTAGAAATCCAAGCAAACATAGTCACTCTTATTGCCTGGAACTTTTTAGGAGTACCAAAGTCTCAAGGGTAGGCAAATCAAAATTCGTGCAAATATCATTATAAAAGTGAGGACGTAGAAATGGTAAATTTTCAGGAGTGTAAGCATTATTAAATTTGCAAAGTTGCTTTGAATGCTAAATTGAGTTTTGAACGATTACCTACTGATTAGGTAAAATGAACTGGAATATTTTTAGTTACTCGTATTTTATCGTAGTAGTATTTCAGTAAAGTTGTAGAAGACATAACTAACAGAATATGTTGTTAATTAGTAAGTATCAAAATACTGCATATGTATTTAGGGGCTTATATAAATGCCAACACTTGAAGATATTCAAGATGAAACGATAAAAATAAAATATTCATTTTAGGTGGCAGCATTAGCAAGAAGAAAAGAGCGTCTAGACGAGCTTGCCAATGAACTAAGTGGTGAAAAAGGAAAATTCCACCCCTTCAAATGTGATGTAAGAAATGAAGATGAAATTCTAACCGTTTTTTAAAGAAATAGAAAAATTGGGACCTATCCACATATTAGTTAATAGTGCCGGAGTTTCACACCAAACTAACATTATTGACGGAGACAGCAAATTGTGGAGGAGTATATTAGGTAGATATACAATCAACATAAGTGCAGCAAATAAGAATTAGAAAGATTCTACATGGTGTTGATGAAATATTTAAATTAATGGAAATATCTTGAGAATAATCAAATTTTGTGATAATCGCTGAAACAAGTCAATTTTATTTTTTTTTTTGTTGTTTTAGAAACCCCTTTATATAGAGCAGCTTAGATAAGCTTTAAGAGGCTGAATACCCCTTATATTTTACATCAAGTTAATAGGGTTTTTAAATACACATTTAGTGATAGAGAGCTCGATGAATCTAACTCCAAGGTTTTCCTTAGGTTCAGTTCAAATCATACGATGAAATAATTTTATAGGAAAGCGATGATTATTGAAATTAAAAAAATTAACTCTTAAATGTGATATTGTCCTATGCTTCTCTTTAATTGTAAAACATTCATCAAACCCAACATCAACTCAAACATCAATGTTTGTTATAATGTTTAAAAAAAAATTTACCCGTATTCGGGATCTTTCTATCACCTTATGTAAACTAAAGTGTTTTTAAGCATAGGCGAAATTAATCCGTTTAACAGCTATTCGTAAAGATTAATATTATTGGGACATTTTCATTATTTATTACTTAATATACAGGTTATATAGTCTCCATAATTAATTATCATTTATTCGCAATATTTTTAACCAGATCAAGCAGAATAATCTCAGATTATATTAAAGTTAAGCTAAAAATAACCCGTCAAGTGTACGTTGGACTTGCGCAATTAGTGTTCCGTACGTTGAGTGCTTTTAATATAAATTTTTTTTTACAGAAGTATAAAAGCGATCAGTTACTTCATAAAACACACCCCAAATGAGTTTCAACAAAGTTTTTTTCCGGTCTTTACTGAAAACTGATGACCATAAAATTTTTGTTTTTTTATGTACCAGAATTATTAAAGCTAATGCACTTGTGATAATTTTCGTTCAATCTATACCCTGTGGAGAATATTCCAGAAATTTTTTAAATTTGTTGATAAGTATTTTTCGAGATAAGGGGGGGACAGCGATTTTTCGCGATTTTTTAAAAATAATGCAAAGAAAAGTCTATGCAAGTATTACATTATACATACTTTTGAACTCGTGCTTTTACAGGCTTTCGTTTGATACCCCACTCGATGACCTGGTAAAAAATTCCTTTTTTCACTTCCGATTTCCTAATTTGTGACTTTGTCTCTCAAACTCACTCCAAGCATAGCTCTCTCCATTGTACGCTGCGCCAATCGAAGTATGTTCATCGACTTACGTGTTAGCGACGTCGTTTCAAAACCGTATGTGAGAACTGGCAGTATACACGACTCGTACGTTTTCCTTTTGAAGTATATATGAATATCTCGTGATCTTAAAATTTACTTAAAGTTTACCAAAAGCTGCCCAACCAAGACCCACTCTTCGAGAAATTTCTGCTGCTTGGTTCTCCTTTCTCAAAAGTATTTTTTGTCCAAGATATATGTTCTCTAATGGCCCATTTTCGATGGTAATCGTTATTTGCTCTATGCTCGTTATCTTTATCTTACTCATTATTCATTTCCAGTCTGACTCGTGACGATGCGTGATGCAGTTCTTCCAACATAGTTGTTAATTCATTGAGACGATAAAATGATATCGTCCGCAAATCGTAGACTATTAAGTCGTATTCTGTATGTGAATCCCATATTTTGCCAGTTTAGGGTCTCAAAACGTCCTCCAGTGCTAGTGTGAATAGTTTTGGCGAGATCGCATCTCCTTGATATACTGGTCTTTTAATCGGTATTTTTGAGGTTTTCAAGTCTTTATGTACTAGTTTTGGATGTACTCATTGAGATAGGTTTATTTAATAAGCCCTACTTAAGTGATATTAATTGAAAAAAAAAACCGGTCAAGTGCAAGTTGAACTTGCACAATTAGTGTTCCGTACGTAGATCGTTTTTAAAATAAAAATTTTTGTTAGGGTGGTATAAAATGATCAGTGACTTCACAAAAACACACCCCAAATGAGTTTTCAACAAAGTTTTTTTCCAATCTTTACTGAAAACTGGTGACTTTGAAATTTTGTTTTTTTTTTTAAATACCAAATAAATTATTAAAGGTAATGCACTCGTGATAATTTTCGTTCAATCTATACCCCGTGGAGAATATTCCAGAATTTTTTCAAAATTTTTTGATCAGTACTTTTCGAGATAAGGTAGGGGACAGCGATTTTTTAAAAGTAATACGAAGAAAAGTGTGCGCAAGTATTACATTATATATATATTTTTTACTCGTGTTTTCACACCACACTCGATGACCCAGTAAAAAAAAAATTTTTTTCACATCCGATTTAACCCCTCAAAACGAACCAAACGAAACGAAGTCAAAATTTATATTACGGTGGTATAAAATGATCAGTGACTTCAAAAAACACACCCTTCTAATCTTTACTGAAATCTGATGACCTTGAAATTTTTGTTTTTTTTATGTACCATATAAATTATTAAAGGTAATGCACTCGTGATAATTTTCGTTCAATCTACAGCCCGTGGAGAATATTTCAGAGTTTTTTCGAAATTTTTTGATAAGCACTTTTCGAGATAAGGCCCGGGACAGCGATTTTTCGCGAATTTTTAAAAATAATACAAAGAAAAGTGCGCGCAAGTATAATATATATATATATATATATATTTTTTTACTCGTGTTTTCACAAGCTTTCATTTGACACCACACTCGATGACCTAGTAAAAAAATTTTTTTTTTTCGCTTCCGACTTCATCCCCCAAAACTAACCCCTTAAGTCAAAATTTAATTCTCAAAACTACATGGCTCTGATGAGGCCATCAATTCCTATATTATTACCAAATTTCACCTTTCTATGTCAAATAGTTTCGGAGAAAATCGGGTGTGACAGACAGACAGACAGACAGACAGACAGACAGACAGACAGACAGACAGACAGACAGACACCGAAGTGATCTTATAAGTGTTCCGTACGGAACACTAAAAAATAATATCGATTTTCTTTCACCGGAACTATGACCAAACAGGAAAATATATAAGGAAAGTGTGTTTGAAGTTCGAACCAATGATATCAGAGCCTACGGTCCTGCGTTCTAATTCGTTTGTGATTATGCTTTCATATATTTTCCTCTTAGATTATAAAGGTTATTATTTAGTTTATTCACATCAAAAACGAAATGAAAGGCCAATTTCCTTTCAGATACAAATGTTTTGGCTATAACCTTATTGTGTCGGGAGGTTATTCGTAACATGAAAGAAAAACAATACCAAAGGTCATATTATTAACATCAACAGCATAGGTGCCCATAAAATTATAGCTTATTCTGGAGCAAGTATTTATCCAGCCAGTAAGCATGCACTTAAAGTTTTAACCGAAACCTTACGACAGGAAATCAACAGAAATAAATTGCAAATCAAAATTACGGTAAGTAGCATTGCGCAGTTAGTTTGAATTATAGCAATATTAAAGTAAATCGTAAGAATATGATACCTTAAGTAAAATTCATTATCCTTGGTTACAACACAATCCAAAATTCTAAGTATAGGGATTTCTATTCGATATTATGTACTCTTTTTGAGTAAAATTGATTCCCACAATACATATGCTATTAGAAAATGGCATAGTTTGCAGAAAAACCTCTAATGTCAATTAAGTAATAATCTGTAATTTTATATCATAATTTGCGTTCCGAAAAAAGTGTTATCATTAACATATGAGGCGTTGCGGATAGTAAGGGCGAACTCAACATTGGGTCAAATTTTTTTTTTTATATAATTCTATTTTATAGTACTTTTCCTACATCACATACCGGTCTAATTGTTGAGTTTGCCCTTGCTTCGCCTTCAAATTTCAGTATCAAATAAATGAAAAATTTCGAACAGGCGATAGCCGGGCGGGTAGTAAGGGCGAACTCAACAATTTCGCGCGGAGCAACCGCCGGTATTGCGTCACTAAATGAGGTTTATTTGAAATTTTACGCTTTCTGCGTGTTAGTTCAAGTTAATTTTGAAGTTAATACGTTTATGTTTTGTTTGGTTTTGTTGCTTCTTTTTTTAAGAAAAGTATGGCGCAACCTGGACCTTCTAGCAGTGAAGTAAGTGTACAACATTTAGATGGTAGTGCTGTGTCGGGTTATTCGCGAAAGAGACCTGCTAAGATGAATGATTGGCAAAAAAACGAGTGTAAGTTGAAACTAAATTCAGGAAGTGCTTACATTTCAAGAAATAACAAAAGGCACGTTGTTGCCCGCAAAATTGGACCTCCTTGCAAGTGTGGATGTTTTGAGAAAATAGGCGCTGAACTGGTCACCAATATTTTTGACTCTTTTTGGCAAGTTGGAAACTATGATCTACAGAATGATTACTTATCAAAATTGTTGATCTGCAATGATGTAAAAAGATCTTACGTAAAGGGGCGTCCAAGTCGTACCCTGAGACGCATTCAATATAATGTGACTGTTGATCACGCTAATCGTGAAGTTTGTCGTACTGCGTTTTATAACATTCATGGCATCTCTGAAAAGCGCGTTCGAGTCGTACTTGACAAAACCAGCAGAACTGGAACTGTTACAACGGATCAAAGGGGGAGGGGTGAACCCGCGAAGAAAATAGGAAATGACGATCTTTCTAAAGTAAAAGAACACATCATGTCACTACCTACTGTCACCAGTCATTACAGTCGCGCCAAAAGCCCTCATCGAAAATACTTACCTGTTGGACTTAATATTAAAAAGCTCTTTACAATGAATGGCTTACGGAAAATTACCCTGGATACAGCCCGGTAAATCAGCACTATTATCGTGATAGGTTTAATATGCAGTTCAAAAGTATAAGTTAATGATTGAAAGCTGTCGCCGAAAAAAACAGTTTTGCGTTGTCCAACTTAGACAGGACATGATTTTCAATTTCTCTAATTTTCAAAAGAAAATTACTAAAATGCAGATGGCTGGTGCTAAGTTTAAAGATGGAAAGATCTTTGAATTTACAAATAACTTTAAGCAAGGTTTCTACATTCATTCTGCTTACAATTTGGATGTCAAAACGGCAGTCAAACTACAAAAAGGCAAGGTGAAAAACTATGATCCTGATCATTTTCATTTGGCCAGTGAAACACTGACGAGACTTTACAGTGCTCCCATTAAAATACCAGCCCCCAAATTAAAGGACATTCAGGACTTGTTACCGTATGTTCCCCTACCTTGGAGTCGGAACTTTACTAACATTATAGCCTCTCAAGACGCAGCAACGAATAAGAGCACCGAAAATGAAGATGTTATGGACGATGACCAAATAGATTACAACTGAACTTGGCTAATTATTTGTTTCTTTTCTTTAGTTTTTTTATGTTAGTTTCAATACCATATTTCCACTGTTTTGTATGTTGTATCAAGTAACTATTTTGTAATAACAAAACCTTTAATTAAAACAATAACCTTAAAATTAAATAAAATGTGTTCAAAACTTTTAATACCGGTCTAATTTTTTCCCAGGTATTGCCAATTTTAGGTGATAGTGTAGCATCAGAAACGAACAGTAAAATATGAAAAAAAAATACACAAATAAATATTTAAAAAACATTTAAAAATTCACGGAATACACTATTCTACTTAAGTAAATAATAAAAAGCTAATAAATTATAAATAAATAATAAAAACCTAATTTTGCCAATATTTTGTTGAGTTCGCCATTTAGATTTTTCTATAAATTCAATTTTTTCGAAACTTCATTTTGTTGAGTTCGCCCTTACTATCCGCAACGCCTCATATTAATTCTTACGTCAATTTTACTCGACAACAATACATTCTGTTAAACGACGAAAAATTACCATTTTTCGTTAGAATTTTTTAAATGTATTTTAAATTTGAGCCGAAAATAAAATAACACAATAAATAAAAATTTTGGGTATCTCAAGTGATGTCACTGATATGTTACTCTTTATTTTAACCAGCAGTGTTCGTTATATATTTATATAAACATTTGTATTCCGTTTAAAAATAAAATAAGGCCCAGAAATATGACCTGGTAGATTCATGATACGGTAGAGTTAAGTGTAGTAGGCAAGATATCCTACTGTGATATACAAAAGCCACACAGTGAAGATTTCCTTTGAGTGGTTTTTCTGTAGATCTATCGAATTCCCGATTTAAAACCACTGAAGCTAAATAAGATTGATGCCAAAGACCTAGTAACCATTCTACCAGAAATGTCCTAGATGAAGAAGAAATATAACTTTACTCTAACCAACCTTTTCTTAATGAAAGCAGTTTTTATGACATCATTCATACCGGCTGATTTGCTGATTTAAGATATGAAATCTTTGGTGATATATAAGGTAGCTCTACAGGCCTTGTCGGTCTAAGGCTTGATCGGCAATTCTTCTCCACTCATTCTTTTCTGTGGCCTTTCTTTTCCAGTTATTTATCTTTAATTTTTCTAAATCCTCCTCCACTGCCTCCAACCATTTTCTTCTTGGGCGTCCTCTCCTTCTCTTTCCGACCACCGCCTCTTTCAACATTTTTTTGCTGCTCTGGTTTCCGGCAATTTTTTTACGTGACCTAGCCATCTGATCCTCTGTGATTTCACTTGTGCTTTTTTTTATGGGTCTAGCACACGTGCTGCAGGGAAGTCCCTAAAGCGCCCCAGGAGCGGCATGTGTGCGGAAAAGCGATTCACGTTGTTCTTGAATCGCTGTAAATTGTACCCGGTGGGAAACACAGCTCTGGGCAAATTATTTCAAAGGGATGATGTTCTCCATATAAAAGACTGCTTGAAAACCGTTGTACGCGGAGTAACAAGCTGAACCTCATACGGATGTGAAGTTTAGCGTGACGTGTATTTCTAACATGCACTGCTCTGGGAGGAATTAAGCGGGCTACATCCTTCGAATACTTTCCATGAAAATACTTGTAGAACAGACTCAAGTCGCCAACCGTTCTTCGATGTTCCAGCGAATCAAGGCCGCAGGTCAGTTCCGGGTCTCCAATCAGACGAAGAGCTCTTCTCTGAACAGAATCAAACAACCGCAGTGTATGTTTGGGAGTGGAGGCCCAAACATGGGAGCAGTATTCCATAGTTGGTCGAATTTGAGCTTGGTAAAGAATTAACAGTTGTTGTGGAGTATAAAGCTTTCTAGTTCGAAATAATATTCCCAACTTTTCAGAAGCTCTCCTTGCTATGCCTGCAACATGTTCATGCCAGGACATATTTGCTCTCAAATTAACGCCCAACAAATTGAGTGACGATGCTAGGGGAATAGAGTGCCCCGACATAACTATGTCGGGTTCAGCAACGTTAACTTTTTAGAAAAAACTGCCGCCTGGATTTTTGTAGCGTTAAATTCCACTTGGTTACTGTCACCCCAAGATAGAATTTCTTGCAGGTCTTCGTTAAGTTGAACGACCTCCTGCTGTCTGCGGATATTCGCCTGAGTAGCCGATGTCCGAACATTCAAGGTGAATGAAGAGATAAGCGTACTGTCATTTGCAACGCTATAGATTTGATTCCCGGTCTTTTCCAGCAGATCGTTAATCCAAATCAGAAAGAGAGTAGGAGATATTAGGGAGCCTTGGGGCATACCGTCGTTGATAGTGAAAGTGTTAGAGAGAAATCCGTCGACCGCCACTCGTAAAGAACGCTCTCTGAGGAAACATGAGAGCCACAAACAGAACTTTTCAGACATACCACAAGAGCGTAGCTTAGCCAACAGTCCATCTTGCCAAACACGGTCGAATGCCTTGGATATGTCAAGAGCAACCGCTCGAGATTCTCCCAAGTGTTCAATTGCGTTGTTCCAAACATGTGTTACATAAGTCAGAAGATCTCCTGTTCATCTATGTTTACGAAAGCCATCGCTAATAATATGGATTCGTTCAAGATATTTTAGAAGATGCTGATTGATAACCTTTTCCATGACTTTTGATATTATTGAAAACAGTGCGACAGGTCGGTAGTTATTTGGCAAGGTCTTCTTGCCTTTTTAGATATCGGCTGAACTGGGGCATATTTCCAGCAGGAACGAAATATTCCCTTTCTATAGAATAGGTTCAAAAGTCTACACTGTTAGTTCCCTCGTAGTGGTATTCGTTCCTTCGCACAGTTTTTGAGAACTGGCAGGTATTCCGTCAGCGCCAGAAGTCTTTTTGGTGTCTAGGTTCATTAAAATACGCTTTATGATCTGAAGACAACATCGGGCATTCTTGACTACAATATGGGAATAGTAGGTGGTGTTCTTCCTTAGAAATCGACGGTAGAATATGAAGCAAAGCTATTATTGAATGGCTGTTGTCAAATTCATATAGTTTACTAGTTGTTCGCCTGATCCAGATTCCGTCCGTAAAATTAAACGCAAAAACAATCAATTATAACAATACTTATTAATTAGTTTTAAACAGTTTACTTTGAATCTTAGCGTTACAAACGGTTGCCGAATATTAATTGTACACTCATAGCAGTATAGGGCTAGCCACATATATTTATGTAAACAAACTAATAATTCGTATTATAATAGTTAGTTGTTACTTTCGATTAAGTTTTGATATTTACAATTTGTTGTAACTGTAAAATTTTATTTGTATCTCCTAAGAATTTTGGAAAAGTGTATTAAAAACTTAATGGTATATGTATGTAGAATATGAAGCAAAGCTATTATTGAATGGCTGTTGTCAAATTCATATAGTTTACTAGTTGTTCGCCTGATCCAGATTCCGTCCATTTTTTTTTCCCGCATATATTCTTCGTAACATTTTTCTTTCCCATATCTCCAATTTTTGTTCTCTCTCTCTTTTTACTCTTTAGGGTAAGTAAGGTTTTCGATTTCGCCAAACTGATATATTTTTCCATCTATACAGTTGCTAACTACTAGCTTTTCATTTCTAGTTTCTTCCTCAGGTCTCATCACCATGTACGTGAATTTTTCTTCATTGATTTCTAACCCCCCTTTTCTTTCAGCGGTCTCTAGCCTTCTGGTTACGTCAATCAGTTCCTTAGTCTATTCTTAAAATTAAACGCAAAAACAATCAATTATAACAATACTTATTAATTAGTTTTAAACAGTTTACTTTGAATCTTAGCGTTACAAACGGTTGCCGAATATTAATTGTACACTCATAGCAGTATAGAGCTAGCCACATATATTTATGTAAACAAACTAATAATTCGTATTATAATAGTTAGTTGTTACTTTCGATTAAGTTTTGATATTTACAATTTGTTGTAACTGTAAAATTTTATTTGTATCTCCTAAGAATTTTGGAAAAGTGTATTAAAAACTTAATGGTATATGTATGTAGTTAAATCTACAAGACGTCTACAAGTTCTATATATATATATACATATATATATATATATATATATATATATATATATATATATATATATATATATATATATATATATATATACATTAGAGTGACCGGATCTCATAGAGGGGGAAAAAAAATGTCGGAATCTTGTTCGTCTGGACCCCACAAAACGATTCCCCTTTCCAGATATTGAGATAGCCGAAATTTGAGCTCGATTAAACTACGTTAACCCGTGCCGCTCGTCGCTGAAAGTTTGAAAAAATCCAAATTTTTGGCCAAAAAGCTGACATATGGAGCCATAACTCCAGAACGGTAAATAATAGAAACACGCTTAATATCTCAAAAGAAAGCTAATGTTGTTCTTCAAAATTTATATTCTATACATAATTGTTGCTATTTTAAGTCAAACCGAGTTACAACAGCCTTTAGCCCCAAAAAACGTGACTTGGTACCACTAGGAGCATACTTCGTATATTTTGTTATTAAGTGATAAATTTTGCTTTTTTTTGGTATATTTTTGAGTTTAAAGTAGAAATATAAAAAAAAACAAGTAATACTGATAAGTCTAATGACATTTTTTATTTTAAAATATAAAAATTAGGTATATAATACATACAAAACAGAGACAGAAAAGATACAGACGTAGTACCTACATGAGTTGATAATTTTACATAGTTATCTAAATATATTCTAGAGCTTTTGTTAAAGTAGTTTTTGAAACGTCAGGATATAATGCTCGGCATTTACTTACAACTTGCAGGACATATTGCTTTTGGTCTTCATCTTTTGTCAGAAGGTCGTTAAAGTCGGTTATTAATTTAACACCACGCTCAGCCATACCATTAACTACTTTTAATGTTTTGACAATTTTCAATCCTTCTTGGAAGTCATTATTTTGAGGCCAGGTGTTTGGATGTTGTCTTAGGAAATCTGTTTTTATATTAAATTGGTCAAAGAATGTAAACGTTTCTTTGGTAAGTAAATTTACCAATCCTCCATCAACTACCTCTTTTAAGTTTTCTTTCCTAACTTTTGGATTTACAACCCTAGCGTGCTGTGATGGTTCATCTGTGCTACTGAGCAATTTATTAGCCATTAACAACTTTTCATCGTCTGTAATGGTGGGATCAAAAAAAACGATAATCCCGCCAACTTTGCATTCAAATACCACAAATGGTTCGAAAATTTGGTCGGGGCTATTTCTGCAATGTCATTGTCACATTCTTTATAGTCTAACAGACTATGCAAAATACCTAAATCTTGCTTTTGTGCAAGATGAGCTTTTGGAACATTGAACCAAGCTTTACAATAAATTTTAACCAGGAAAACAGAAATAGCACGCACAGAACTTTCTTCTTCTTTAGACATCTTAAATTGACGACGAAAAATGAACATTTTTAAGCAGTAAATAGCCTTTGCCATCCACCTAGCCTGATGAATGGCTCCTAGAGTTCTAAAACCCACAACATTGCCGTCTAATGATCCAACAAATACGAGAACCAACTGCAATAGCTCCTTGTAGGCATCTCTGGGGTGGCTCTCAGTTAATTTGGTCTCGAATTCAGCAGTAACATTTGCAATTACTTCTGGAGTTAGCTGCTTTTGTATTAGATTGTCACTGATACCTGTGTCGTATTTTCTTTTGTCTATCTTGGGCAACGCAGTGAGGAATCTCTTGAAAATGTCTGGATGAGGTCCAGTGGTTGATCCCATTTTTGTGTCGAATACGCCTCTTAACAGAATTTCCAAGATATGGTGAAGGCAAGCTAGGTATAACAATTCTCTTCCTAACATTTGCTCCAATATGACGCATGCTCCTTTGAGTCTTCCCGTGTTGGATGCTGTAGTGTCGAAGCACATCGCCTTGACGGTGTTGAGAAGACCCCATTCATGTAGGCATTCATATACGGCTACGACTTGCTCCTCTCCAGAGCTGTTTGCTGTTACAGGAACTACCAGCAGCTGTTCCTTTTCGCCATATGAAATAGCTATAGCTATTCGCTCACATTGTTCATTTTTTAAAACACCCGGTAAAAGTTTACCGTCCCAATGGACAACCACGGGCTCTTTTTCAGGAATGTTTACTTGATCAAAAATTTTTTTATTATATTGTTTTCTGAACATTTGCCTTCTATCATGTAATAAAGTTTTCGAGACTTTGTACTCAAGAGGGTCAAGGTTTAGTGCTTATAGAGTAGCTATTAAAATTCTCGTGGCATTTCTGTCGCATACCTTACATCGATCTAATAAAATGGACAATTTCATGTTTAAAATCTCTTTAATGCCCCTTGCAAATGAAACTTTCATCCTCTTGCTCTCACATGGTCCTGGATCTTCTGCAGCTTCTTCAGGGATGTCTATTTCCTCCAAGCTCTCAAGTTCCTGGTAGATGCTGTCCTCTTCAGTGTCTTCTTCTCCTTCTTCGAACTTGTCTACATTATCCGTCTCTAAGAAGCAACAAAAGAAAGAGAAAAAAAAAGACTATAAAAACTTGTCGTTTTAGCAGAATAGTAATAATACATAGGTACTAAATTACCTACTTCTAATTATCAAAAGGTATTATTTAAAAAATATAAACTCAATCATAAAGATGCCAAATCATGCTCTCATGTACAATTTTCTTTCAATTATAATGAAACTATTTACTTATTTGTTTATCTATTTTTTAGAATACTAATAATAAAAAAAAAACTCACCAATATCAAAAGTTGCTTCTTGGATTTGTCGGTTCATTTTTGCAAGTTCCTTTTGTACCTTGATTTCTTCAGCTCGAGACAACTTGAGATCCACTCCAGTCATGGAACCTGGGCGGCCCTTCTGCCTCTGTTTCACGAGAGAAACGCCTTATCTTCTTCCGATTTCATCAGAGCCAAGGCATCTTGTTGAGCAATATCAAAGAGATCATCCAACTTTTCAACAAACTGTTTAAATTTGTTCTTGGCCGTTTT